>CM076575.1:466965536-467334780 GCA_034641835.2 Pinus albicaulis
TCCAGACATGCCTTGCTAGCAGTTCCCAATTTGGGATATTACAGTGGTATCAAAGATGCCATCTTGGCTCAGCCTATGGATTTCAGATCCAATCAGAGTAAGATATTTAGCACAACCTATACATTATTGGAGCCAATATTTCTTCAGAGGGAGGAGAACCTCTCAATGATAGAGAGCAGAGGTATCATGCGAGAAGACAGAAGAAAAATGGTTACACCATTGAAAGATTAAAAGCAGTAGAGAACTCTAACATTCTTTCTCAAGCTTTGCATGAGATGGAGGGAGAAATCAGGGGAGTAAGGAATGGAAGAGCAATAGATCAATTGATGAGGTTTGCACAAGAGGATATCCCCACTACTTCATATTATGTGTGTGAGCATTCAACTACAAAATCTGGTACACAACATGGTAGCACACCTTCTTTCTTGTCAAAGGAAGGAGGAAGAGGGGAAACACCAAAGGAGAGAACTCTTTGTGAATGTATCCAAGAATATGAATCTCAATCAGAGGGATTCAAAGAGCATATCAGTTTCCCAGAGTTCTGTCAGCTCAAAGGAGAAAGGTCTTGCAACTACAGTGGAAGGAAAGGGTGCATGCAACATACTTTGGGTAGATTACCTCTACGTACATTTGATGGATCAGATAAAGACTCAGCCAAGTCTTGGGTAAAGAATATTGGCACGTACTTTCAGCTACATCAAGTATCAAAAGAAGAAGCCTTGAGAGTAGCAGCGCCGCATCTTCAAGGGAGGGCTTATGCTTTGTGGCTGTTTGAGTCTTCTTCCTTGAAAGGGAGGAACATCTCTTCTTATGCAAGATTCACTAGGATACTAGTGGAAAGATTTGATGGGAGACATTTTGATACTTCTTGGGGGGAGCAGATCAAGCCCCAAAAATTTGAATCTCTGAATGAGTTGTAAGATTCCATGGAGCCAACTCTAGTCCTAAACATTGTTGAAGGCGTTGAAAAATTGTTGCACCTTGTACTAAAGGCAAAGGCCCCAATTCAGCAAGATCTCTTTTCCCAAAGAGAAAACTTGAGGACTCCTTCCTCACTAAGAAATCAAGGAAAAGGATTTCTTGATGATGAAGCATTCTCCACTAATGGGGAGAAGGGAGAGAAAGAGCAAATAATATCCTCCAGCACTGTGCAAGCAGGAGGAGATTTATTTTCAAAGGGAGATGAGGCAATGGCTTCCCTTAAGGGGATTCTTGCACCTTTGCAAGGAATTCCAAAGGATATTCCATATGGAGGACATGATCAAAATGTGTCTTTGCAAGAAGGAAATGAGACAGAACAAAGGAGGGGTCACACAGCTAATCCACTATCTGAAAATGGGGCAAGGGCTCCAATCAGAGGCACTCTTACACCATTGAGAGGGGTCTCCAAGTTTCATGGTACTTCCACAAAGAAATCAGAGACAGAATTTCATAGTGGAATCAGTCATGATATGTTCCCATATGTTTTTTACATGGGGATGAACCATGAGACATCATTATCCTATGGTGTACCATCTGGGAGACCACCTGAATCATATTTGATGGAAGATGTCTCATATATTGATGCTCCTTTCATAGATCCAAGGAAGGAGAGAGAAATAGTAGACCATGCTACAACACTGAGAGTGTGGGGGAAGTACAGAGAAAGGAAAATCATTTTTCCTTTGACATCATTATCCATTATTACCTCTCAAATTGCGTTGAGAAGGTATTCTGCAAGGAGACAAAATGACGCCATCATGAAGCACAGGAGGCCAGATTTGAATCAGAAGACAAACTTGTTTGAAGAACACTCTTCCCTGCTGGAAGAGAGATGGTGGTCTCACATGCATGCTGTGGCCAAAACAGAGAGGCATTGGATAGATGATAGCCTTCCATGGAAGACTAAATTCCAAGAGCTTCCTTCTTCTCTGAAGCATGTGCATGAGCAAAGAGGGCAGCAAGGAAGGAATAGCAACCTTTCACCTCATACCTTTGGCATGGGAAATGGAAAAAAGGATAAGACTGGGAGGTAAGGCCTTCCAAAATACACCTTGGACATGGAGGATTTCAAGGAAAGGAGTAGCAACATGGCAGCCACTTCAGTTGGCAGATTATCAGCGTTGTCACTATGGGGCACACTAGATCCCTATTGGGAATTCCAACAACTGGTGGAATATTCCAAGGATCTCCATGCATGCATGGATTCTGTGGAGTTGGAGTAGCAATATCACTCTAAGGGGGAATTAAATCAGCCCTCTCTTCCTCCTCTTGAGAGAGAGAGTAGATCTATGCACCACTCCATTGATGGGAGGAGAATTGTTGGTGGAGATCATGCTCTTAATACATGTACCTTCTATTCTGATTATATGTATTCTTCCACCTTGTTTATGCAGGCCATGAATCCAAGGAGGAGAGTTTTATCTTGTCAATCTCGTGGAAAATTTTGGGCCACAACCATTGTTGTACTTGGCCACTCCCTTGATGGATAAAGGGAGATCTTATTTCATGATAGGTGCTTTCCTAAGGCACCAAAGATATCTCACACATCCAGCTACAGTGAGATGGCATGGGCTGCAAGTAAGTGGTGGTAAAACCACTTACCACATCCTGATCTGATGCAGGCAGGAGATGCCCTGCGTTGGTACCATATATGGGACTATGATCCACCTCCTCATGTTCCAATTTCTGCTTATGCATTTGTAGTTTTGTTTCCATACATGTATGATGTACTTGTCTTATTTCTGGGATTGTATGGAGGGAGGATAGGAGGCATGTGTGTACCACAGGGGATGGAGGCTCTCTTTGTATGCTTTGCTACATATTTTATGGAGAGTAGGGTTTCAGCCATGTTTGTTTCAATGGCATTCTTGAGACCTTATGGGATGGATCATGAACATCTCATAATTATTTCAGAGAGACAACTCATGGGAGGATGGATTGGTGAACACTCAGCTTATTCAGGAAGCTTGATCCTTGATGATGTCACCAATGGAGGAGAAGTCTTGTAGCACTCACCTTATCAGTTGCTTGAGGACAAGAAACATTTTGGAGGGGAGGACTGTAATATTCCCATTTAGGCCAAGCCTATGGGAATATATTATTTTGCATTATTTTATCTTCCATTTCATGTTTATGAATAAAATATGAAGGAGGACATGTAAAAATCCTAAAAAATACCATGAATAGATCAATGCCCATGTAAACAGAGACATATCTGGGCCATGTAAATAATATCTTGCAGGTTTGAATGATCTTAAATCACAAGACTGGGTCAACCTTGACCAAATCAACAACGCAGTCTAGGTTCAATGAACCTCATGAGTACACATCACAGTTCTAGATGGAGGCTCCACATGTGAAAGGGGTTAACTCATTGAGGTGGGTTAGGGTTTTGGAAAGGCATCTATCCTATAAAATAAGGAGGAGGACAACAAGAGAAGTTTTTTGATGTTATTATCTTCTGAAGGTTTTGTCTATTGAGACACACCTCTGTTGGGGTTTCCTGTTTAGGAACTCCCACCTCCTCCCTTGAGCAACTCTTAGAGGAGCCTTGTCTATATAGTCCACTATCTGACATTTTTCCAAGCCTCATCTTGCATCAACAGTGCATTTTTGCTTAGGATTGGGTTTTCTATCTGAGTTGCAGCAAGTGGAACTCTAGATTTGAAAAGATCTAGCCTGTATTGGATCCTCTTCCCAGTGAGTGTGTCTTTTAACCTCCTGGAAAAGTGCATCCATTGTTGAGCTTCAGTTTTGCATCTTGGCATAAGGACAACTCAATTAATCAAGCTGCAGCATAGTCTCCCTTGCGAGACTACATTATTTTCATGGAGATCAGATCTTTTTAGATCTAAGTCATTTCAGTACTCTTTGTCAATGGAGAAGGCCTCCACTCTATTGGAGGAAGTGTATTAGAGTGTAGGAGCCTTAATTTCTAATCTTGGCATGAGGCCATCACCTTTCTAACCCCTACAACGCTATTTCTACTCTAGATCTCCGTTATTCCTGTAGGAGGTGCTGCAAGGGGTTTGGGTGCATCAGTTGGAAAGTCGGTTTTGGAGTGTTGAGGTTCCACTCTTCATTTTGAGATCTTGTGGAGGATATCTATACTTGTAATTTTCAGATCTGATCTGCATAATCTGAATGCTTCAGTAATCCTGAATATTTCTATAGATCTACTTTCTTAGATATTAGATCTACTTCTCATGCTTGGTGCAAACCCCGAAATTCCAAGAGGATCTGAAAGAGGAGCTTTTCTAGTGAATGGATCTGATATAGATCTAACATTTTATGCATAGATCTACTCTAGATCTGACATGTAACATAAAGCACTACAGCTCAATAAAAATAACGTTTTCAAGGCAGCATTTTGTCAAACATACGGTTGCAACCCTCTTGTGAGGAGATTTCTTCTGTCTATGCCTTGTATTTTCAGCTATGTACTTGTTCGATTGAATTGTGAGACTTATTTGCTGCTGTAAATACTGTTTAAACATATTTTATGAGCTTCTTATCACTTCTTTGTAGAAACTGCGTTATTTTATAAGTAGAACCGTTTGTTATTGCTGCAGTCTCTCTTTGAGGAATTTCTGAAGATAGCTAGGTGTGGGAGATCTATTCAACCCACATAGGAGGATTTATTTTTTATGACCTCTTGGATTTAGAACTTAGTTACTCAGATATAAGGAATCCAAGTGCTATATTTCATTACTATAGCAGCCATTACTAGAAAATGCGTTTTCCAGTCATGCCTTGCTAGCATTTCCCTATTTGGGATATTACATTTTGGTTCTAATATCCATTTTGTATTTATTTGGAGCCATATCAACTTGCGAGAACACTTTGAAGATGTCATGTACCTGAGAGTTAGATTTATTTGAACTATGGTAGAGCATCTTGGGTACATTTGTGACAATATTAGATATTTATTAATTCAGAAAATGCGTTACGTATTTGTCATGCAATTTTTTCAGGAATAATATATATTGGTGGATGAAAAACACTAGATTGAATATCATCCATACAAAAAAAAAGTGGTGTAATAACTATTAATAATTAATAAATAGTTTAAAACTTTTTCTTAAATATATAATTATAGTTCTTATATAGTAATTAATTTTAATTTTTGTTATTTAAAAAAAAAAATTATTTTATACTTTTCTAAATTAAAATCTGGGAAAACAATAATATTCAATATCATTTAACATGTTTAAACATCAATCGTAATATATTATTGTCAATATAAATATTTTAAATTATTAAAATTTATAACTTAAATATGAATCATAACATCGGGTTATATAAATATTTTAAACCATACAAATTTATATTATAATTATAATTTTATTTTATCAATGTTGTTGTAAATTATTAAAATTAAATTTTTTTTTTTAGTGAATTTAAATAAATATTTAGTAAAAAACCATGGTTATAAATTAAACAAAAACCCAAAAAAAACCACTATCTTTGAATTTAAAACTTTTATAGTGTATAATTAAAAACTATAGTTGGGGGGAATTATAGACTTGTGCAACAAATTTTCCATTTCACAAGTATTTTTCAAACTTGACGTGAGGATTAAGTTATTTTGAAGAAAATGGAGGAGTTTGTTATCAATTACTCTGATAACTATTTATTATAATAAAATAATTTATTTATTCAAAATTATAAATGTTATTGAATGTTGATTCACATGATTAATAATGATGTTTCAGGTTGCCCCCTAGTCTCCCATCGCGGGGAACTTGGCCTCTCCATATGGTTGTACCTGCTTCTCTCGTGAAGGCTTTAAATGCGTGGAGGATGTCGATACTTGAGGCATTTACGCCTCCCCCTCAACCTATGCCCTTGCGACTTGCCTCTTTGCCATTTATAGCTCATGGTTCTTGTCTTCATTCTCATATGCACATCTATTTTTCATTCTATGTTGCCTTCCTCCGTCATAGATCCATCCGCTACTCTGCTCTTCCTCTATCTCACTCTGAGCCTTCTACTCCAAGCCAACATACCCCCCATCATGTGGAAACAATGCCTAGAAGGCATTCAATGTGGTGTCGCCGAGGATGTGGCAGAGGCTCTCTGTCCCACCCTCCAATTCTTGCAGTGCATGCGAGCTCCCTATCCATATGTGTTGTCATGGTACAATATGAATGTATATTTTGGATTCACCCGATCTAACAATGTACTAAAGTTAAATACTGAATCTCTTCTACAAATATTTTGCGGAATTAAAAACACAATTGATAATCATATAAACATGAAGAAAGGTCAACCACACACAACACAGGTAATTTCTCAGGGAAAGATTATAGCTAAAAACCCCACTATCTTCTATTTTATATTAAGCATGGATCATGAAACAATTACATACAAAACTCTTCTCAAAAGAGCCGTCCAGTACTCAGCTAATTGTCTCACACTGTGATATGCAAAACTGACCAACAAATAGAAAATTCTTAGACTCCAGGCAGCATGCCTTGCTTGTGCAATCCCTGATGGTAAATATCCCTAGAAGATAGGAATTCTTTCCTGCCTTGACTGCGCAAGTATCATGGGCACTCCAATGGGTGTTTTCCTGCATTTGTGCAAGCCAATAATCCTACAACTAATAGTCAATTTCCCTTTCACCTAGAACTCAATTAGGTCTCCACTGGATCTGCCATGCATGCAGCTAATAATACTAAATCCTCAGTTGCATGTGAGATCATTGATTGTGAATTAATCAATATTTAATTCACTAGATCTCTCACAAGTGTATCTTTAGTTACAACGAGCACAACTGAGTTTAAGTCACTTAACTGAGTTAAATTGATTTACAAATTGCACCAACTCATGCACCACTCCACTTTGAACTCTATTACAACTAGAATTACTCTGCTTGAATCACCAACAACCTATAACTCGAAATCCACTAGATAACCGAATTTATCACTTCCACTTAAATCATTCAAGTCCATGTTGAGAATAGATTATAGTTTAGTGTCCATCTTAATTAAGAAATAACCAAAATAGACATGCACCCAAACATAGCACTATGGGCCCCACCCTAGTTTGGGTGTTTAATGCAACTAGGTGCTGAATGCAACCAAGTTTTTAATGCACTAGGCGTGGGTGTTGAATCTCAACAGAACCTTAGGTTCTCGATCCACTTTTTCTCTCTTCCCAGTTCTCGATTCACCTCTGAGAGGAGCAGTTCCTCCTCTCTAGCTCCAACAGTGGAAAATTCCTCCGCAAATACACTCTTTCGCGCTCCTCCTCCCATTTGCCTCATAAATCCATCGGCTTCTAGGTCAATCAATTGGCGGAAGACTCAAACAGTGGTGGGAGAAGCCCAATGGAGGACTCATAGCAAAAAAAATGCAGAACAGAATTTTGCGACTCATTCAGTTTCGGCAAAGAAAATTGATATGGTCTCCACTTCAAATCCTGGAAGAACTCCCCAGCTCTCAATGAAGAATATTGAGACCATGTCCGACTATGGCTACTTCATAATATAGGAGAATCCTCATCAAGAGAATCATGACGACTAGAACCGGTAGTTGCAGTCCCTTGGAGTATGCTGATGGCTAGTTCCCTTGGAAGGGCGACCTATGTTTTGAATCTCTTAACTCATTAAGGGTTGGTTTCCCCATGAAGGGCAGCTCATTTTTTAATTATTTTCACTGTCTTCATGTAACAGCGATTGGATAACTTAAACGTTTGACTGTACTTTTTGTACATTATAATAGAAATTAGCATTACTTAGAAAAAAAATTATATACTAAAAAAAATTATATATATATATATATAATAATAATAATAAATTTGTATTAATTTTTTTTTTTTAATTTATGTGATTTATAACCATTAGAGAAAAATTTCCCAAATTGAAATCATTAGAATATAGATAAAACACCTTATCTAAGGACAAAATATATAGTGTGAAAATGATTTAGAGAATTCAAAGAATAACCACTTGATACTCTAAAAACTCAAATATAACTTAAATATAATGAAAACGGAAAATAAAAATAAAAACAAATAAAATAAAAATATTACATAATCAAATTAATACGTTACAATCTCAAAATAAAATTAAAATAAAAAAACGTAAATATTTAATTTTTTTTATTTAAAAAAATTAGAATAAAATATATATATATATATATTAAAAGCCAAAAAAAAAAAAAAAAAAATTCATCCGCAATAAATTAAAATAAAATTAGAAAGAATAATTAACAATAAAAAGAATGAATGGAACATCACAAAAATAAAATAATAAGAAACAATAGAATAATTAACGATAAAAAGAATCAATGCAACATCACAAAAATAAAATAATAAAAAATAACTAAACAAAAAATAAAATATTATAAAAATAGTATATTATTTTAATTATAAATCTTCTCAGAAATTACATAAGGAATTTTTGGAACCGACACGTTTCGAACTACCAACTGTAGTTCATCATCAGGATAATGAGGAATGGTTGATCTGGCATACATACATAATTATACCATGAAGAGAGAAGCAACGGTCAAAACCCCAAGGAGTAAAAAAAAAAAGGTAAAAAATTAAATACAATTATAAAATAATCCAAAAATATAAGTCACACATCCTTAAAATTAAAACAGTAAAAAAAAAAAAAAAACTAAAAAACTAATTACCCAATCGTATAAGATTAACCCAAAAAACTAACTTAACTCTCCCACCTAAACAATATAAAAATAAGTGATTAAATGAACAAATATTCCAGTCAAAGGCATAAATTATAAATAAATAATAATAATAATAAAATAAAAACAATAACTAAATTTAGAAACAAAAATAAAATAAAATAAAATAAATAATAAAAAGACCTACTACAGAGTAAAATAAAGACTAACGAATTCAAGTCAAAGTCATAAAGTAAAAATAAATAATTCATCAATAAATAAATAAATAAAAAATTAAAAATAAAAAATAAATTAAAAAATAAATTAAATAAATAAATAAAGAATAAAAAGACCTACTACACAGTAAAATAAAAATTAACGAATTCAAGTCAAAATCATAAACTAAAAATAATTTATAAATAACTAAAATAATCAATACAATAATTTATGAATGAAAAAAAAAAAAAAAAAACTTTTAGAAATTAAAATAAAATAAATGTATTTTATTTTAATTATTAAATAAATAAAATATAATAATAAGACCAAACCGTAAAAACCAAAGAATAAAAGGATCATTACAGGGAATGAAGAGATGGAATCCAACAACTGCTAACTTTCCATCCGTCATCCCTATTCAACGTGCGGGACCTCTTCTCAATCTCAATCACCTCCCTAAATTTCCGGTGATGGAAATGGTCAAACCTAGCAAGAATTCTAGCGTCCTCCATACAAATGTGATGCTTCGTCTTTTCTGCATGCTCAACTAATGCAGAGGACTTGGTTCTACCATGCCTAATATCCGCAGAATGCTCCTGGAACCTCTTATTAATCGACCTACCAACTTCACCAATGTAGGGAGTCCCGCAAGAGCACAGAATCAAATAAACATGTTTCACACTTTTAGGGTCCAACTGGTCCATAACCAATTTAAGGGAACCCCGAATGGTGTTTAAAGGTTTAAAAGAAGAAGAGATCTTATGCTTCCTTAAAATCCAGGCGATCCTATCCGTAGTACCCTAAATAAAAGGTAAATGAACTTTACCAACGGCATCACCACTAATCTTATTCAGTCTAGGACCTTTGCTCGCATTCATGAAAGCCTTCAAACCCTGACTTCTACTATAACCGTTATCTCCAAAGACTTTAAGGAGATGGGCTTTCTCTTCATCTAAATGATCATTATCAGAAATTCTAAGAGCTCTTGTCGCTAAAGTATTCAAAACTCCAATTTTCTGAGGAGGAAAATGATGAGAATCAAAATGCAGATACTGATCTGTGTGCGTCTTTTTATGAAACACACGATGCGAGAAAGAGCCATTATTATTTCTAGATATGAGAACATCCAAGAAAGGAAGGTTCCCATCAGTTTCAGTTTCCATTGTGAACTTGATGGAGTCATACTGACTATTCAAGTGTTGATGGAAATCCTCTAATTCAAGACGACCATGAAACCAATTGATGAATGTGTCATCAACAAACCGCTTCCAAAACTTTGGTTTTAAAGGAGCAGTCGCCAAAGCTCTCGATTCAAAATCTTCCATAAAAAGGTTGGCTACCACCAGCGAAAGCGGGGAACCCATGGCTACACCACAAGTATGCTCATAAAATTCTCCTTCAAAACTGAAAAAGGTAGACGTGAGGCAAATTTCCACCAACTTAGTAGTATCAGGATCAGTGATACGCCTAATAACCCCAATCGCCTCCATGATAGGAATGTTAGTATAGAGAGAAACAACATCAAAATTAACCATAGAGTCATTAGGTTCGCAAACCCAGCTTTTTAACTCATGAACAAAAGAAGCAGAATCTTTCACATAAGAATCTGTCTGACCAACAAGAGGCCTAAGCTTACGGGCCAAATACTTAGCTAGGAGATAGGTAGGCCCACCAATAGTATTAACAATGGGTCTAAGAGGAACACCATCCTTATGAATCTTAGGGAGCCCATAAATCCTAGGGGTGATAGGATTGCTTTCAATGAGCTCCGAGCTCATAGAACCCACAGTGCAACTAGACTTAATAGGATTGGCCACCATCTTTGAGACCTTATTAATAGGTTTCTTAGAGAGCTTATTATAACTCCCACTATTACAAAGATGGTCAAGCATCTTTGCTTTATAATCATCCTTATTCATGATTACAATGGCGGCACCCTTATCAGCCTTGAGGACAGCAATATCAGGGTTTTTATTAAGGGTCTTAAGAGCCAAAAATTTCGATTTGCTAATATTGCTCTTCATATGTTTAGCTTTCCTAAGAGCCATGGCGCAATTCTGCCTAATGACATCTTTCACGTTATCAGATAAATCTTTAATACCATATTCAATACAACAAATAATATCATCACGAGGAATCTTCCTAGGAGCTAGAGCAAAATTCAGACCCTTGCTTAATAAAGAGAAAATAGAAGAATCAAAAGAGAACCTAGATAGATTAATAAATCTTTTATTATTATTATTACTATTATTATTATTATCACTACTAACATTATTACTAATATTATTATTATAACCATAATTATCATTACTAATATTATCATTTATAATATTCTTACTATTAAAATTATTAAAATTACTAAGGTTAATATTATTGTTAATATTGCGAATATTATTATTAATAATATTATTATCACTTGCACTTTCAATAGTATATTATTTTAAATTATACTAAATTATACATTTTTTTCGATTGTTTTTTAAAAGTTCAAACAAAAAATATATAATATTATTTACATCAAATATAAAGCATAACTTCATACCACAAGTGATGATCACTTTTTATTTTTTTATTTTTAATAAAGAAAGTCAATAATATTATCTTAAATAATTTATAAAAAAATTATTAAGTATTTTGAATTTATTTATTAATTCAAAAATAATTAAAAATTATGTTTTATTAATAATATTTTTTTATCAATTAAAATAATATGTAAAAATAAATAAAATTAATGTAAAATCAAAACAATTTATCATATAAATAAAAATATGTTCAATATTTTAATCAATATTAAAGATTAAAAAAATATCTAGCAATAAAACGAACTTGGGTTAGTTTATAATATGATTAGTGGTTTTACCTCTTTTTAATATGACTTAAGTCAAGTGGTTAAAGAAGAAAGAACATTGGGAAGCTTTCAAGGAGGCAAAGAAGAAGTGTAACGATGATAAGGACAAGGAGACAGGAGTCATAGCATATCAATGCAAAGATCCAAACAACCACTATAACCACTACAACATTAACGTTCATATAAAGGAGAAGTGTTGGAGGTTGCATCTAGAGCTCAATTCGAAGAAAAAGAAAAAAGATACTAAGAAGAAAAATAGTATGGCCATATATTTGATTAATCAAGTCGATAGTAGCTCAAAGGTGGATGAGAATATTATTTGTGCATGAGTATCGAAGTAGATGAATATATGTGTCCTTCAACAATAGGACGAGAACAAAATGGAAAAAAATTTCCATATAAAAATACAAGTGAAGAAGATAGATATTGGCGCTATTTTCGAATCAAGATCATAGGAAAATCTCATTATAGTACAGTTATTCAACCAATTGGAATTTTATTATTTAGATCATCTAAGGCCATATCCATTGGGATAGGTATGTAGAAATAATAATAACTAAATAGTTGAAAATCATATTTTCTATCAATTTTGATTGTATTGATGAAATATAACTAGATGTAGTTCTCCTTGATGTATGTGGAGTAGTGTGTGGAAGCCCCTTTATGTACATGTGATATGCAATCTTCATGTGTAGAGACAACCAATACCACATCATCAAGCATGGGAAATCCTTCACCGTCTAAGCACACAAGGGTAAGTCCAAAATGTCATTGGTAATTTCCAACCAAGCCAATAAGGTAATCAATTCTAGCAAGAAGTGTGTTTTAACATTTTTAGGAGAAAATCATTCTATCGAAGAGTGAATAAGAGAAAATTCATCCTTGGATGGGTCCACTAAGGAGCAAATAAATCAATTGGAAAAATTTCTACAGGCATAAAGGGTTGTGAACAAGGAGCCTAAAGGGATACTACACAAGATGGATGTGGAGTACCTGATCCAACTATTTCTAGACTCCCCAATTTTGAACATTGGGCTATAGAGGTAGTCATTTATAGAAGAAAGTGAGGTGAAGAAGAAATTCTAGTATTTATTGGAATAGGGTGTCATTCGACCAAATACCTCACCATGTGGGTTTCCCATCATTATTGTGCCAAATAAGGATATGAGTTGTTAGATGTATATTGATTACAACGCATTAAACAAAATTATGTTCAAGAATACTTACCCCCTACTGAGGATAAATGATCTACTACATTAGTTGCATCAAGAAAAATACTTCACCAACCTACACTTAAATTCTGGATATCACTAGTTTTGAGTCAAAGAAGAAGATTATGAGATTAATGGATTATATAATGCATCATTTTATAATCCATTAATCTCATAAATAGTTCCAGAGCCATAGTCATGTGCACGATGTTAACAACATAGTTGACTACCATCTTTATGTTGGGTTACTCTTTAGGTTGGATAATTTATGTGTTCCTTAAGGTGATAAGTGATCCATATTTAAGCAAGAATGAAATTAAATAAAAATTTAAAAAGAAACATGAAGCTACAACAAAAACTGAACTTGAATTTAGTTAAAATAAAATACTGAAAATTGTTTACATGCATAATGGAAATAAACTAGCTCGAACGATGGTAGCTTATCTTTTAGAATATATGTGGTGGCTATGTGTCTCTGAACTATGTTAGAGTGAGTATCAAAGGCCTTTTTTTTCGAGAAGAAAAAGTTGGAAACCCTAAAAATCCAAAAACATAACCCTAGGAGATGAAGTGCCAAAAGCTTGTGGGCCCTGTTAGGGTAAGTTGAAACTTCAAATTACCAGGGTTGTAAATTTGGCATACAATCTCTATTTTTGAAGGTATTCAAGAGGAGACAAAAAAGAGACCATTAAATTGAAATTGAAATGTTCTAGTCTCTCCTTTTTCCCAAAAAATGTCGTTTAGGCACTCAAAACGCCTCCAAATGTTTAGGACCCAAAAAATTGCCAAAAATAGTAAGTTGTGCTACAATTAAGGAAAATGAAACAAAAAATGGAGGGGGTCCATGTGGAATATGAATATGGACACCACTTTTCACGTGGACCAGATATTATAGTTCATTATAGAGGCTCACATCTCCAAGGTTCCCGGGGACTTTCGTGTAGGGAAGATAGTGGCCAACTTGCAAAGGGGAATAAATTTTTCATATGGAATTTGATTCAGGTGATTCTTGGATCATTGGAATTTTATCTATGTGTATAATAATGCTAAAAGACACCATGATTAAGTCAAAAAAATTTACTCCCATTCTATTTGAGTGCATTTTGTTCCAAAAATGAGTAGAGTAGCTAAGAGTAGATACGGAGGTAGAAAATAGAGGGGGTTTTTATACTATAGTATCCCATGAACCACATGTCTCACTACTTTTTACTTGGATCCATTTTGTATTCAGAGAAAGAAAACAAAGAAACCTCACATTCTAGCTAGGTTTCCACATAAAAGGACTTCTGAGGTATATCATGTGTCGATCGTCTGTGATTTGTATTGCATTGTTCTCTATTTTTTGCATAATTATAGTTTGCATGCATATGCAATAAAAAATAGTTATAAATCTAAAGAAAATTAAACCCT
This sequence comes from Pinus albicaulis, assembly GCA_034641835.2. NCBI lineage: Eukaryota > Viridiplantae > Streptophyta > Pinopsida > Pinales > Pinaceae > Pinus > Pinus albicaulis. The sequence continues at coordinate 466,979,837 of CM076575.1, forward strand.
CATAGTGTAGATTCATACTTCTATAATAAATTGTGATGAAATGTATAATGGAACAATGGTAAGAATTCATAATTCATAATAGTTGTAAATTTCCTTTATGATTCAATGCTTTATATAGAGGTATTATTTAGAATAGGTTTTCTTGAGACATATGGATCCTATGAAGTATAATGTATAAGTGGAGGTTTAAGTCTCTTCATGTGTTTTGTTAGTGTCCGCGACCTATGTTAAGGTAGTTAAAGGATATAATAATTGTGTTGTATCTTAATTTAGTAATGAGAAGACTTAAAGGTTCTTATTTATTTAGGGGACTTTGTTTTCTCGAGAGGTAAAGAAAAATTTGGGATTTTCTATTTGTAAATTCTTGGAGTATGAAACATAAATTTTGTAATGGAACGAGAGTGAGAATAATCTCTCTCAAATGGATGAAGTTGTGGACTTGGCCATGGGCCTTCTCCTTATTTATTTTTATGTGAAGAAATTCGGTTAGACAATGATTTTGGATTCCTTCCTATGATGGTGAATACCTATGTAGCTTCTAAATTATTTTGTGTGGGATTTTACCTATTTGATTCTTTTTCATCTTCAAAAGAAAGCTATAAAAACTCTATCAAAAGCATGAAATCTCTTACTCTGAAAATTTGGGGATTGGAATGCTAATTCTCATTCCCTAAACACATGTGTTATATAAGGATATATGAATGAGGGATAGTGAGAAAAGTGGGTTAAATGAGGTGGAATTAGGAAGGGAGTGAAATTTTCCCCTCAAAGTAATTCAACGAAAAATTAGGATATTCATGAAAATGTACTAATGGAATTTTGTGATGTTTTCGATATGTGAATAACCAATTATCTACACATATAGAGAGTCATAGTCATGTTAGTGTAAAATTGGGCATGTTTTCGACATTTTAACATTCATAAATTGTGATAATGGGATTTTTCCAAAGACCCATATTATGGATAGTGAAACCTATGCATGATTGGGTCAAGAGGTGCATTTTACAGCACCCTTATGTGTAAGTATGTCATGTCCTAAAAATAATAAAAATAATTTTCACCAACATTCGTCCAAAACATTAACTTGAATCTTAAATCATATATAACTTAACTATTTATATTATATATAACTTTTTAGCCTTATTAATAGGCTAATATTAATTATTAAAATATAACTAAGTATTATCTCTACAACCTAGCATGGGATTAGATCTCATAAACATGTAAAAGTAAATGTAATGTTTAAAATTTAACATTTTTGATCTAATGTCGGTCCTATTTAAAAATAAACCTAATTATTATTATGTATAGACATAATATAAATTTAAAATATAAAGAGTTTTAGGTATGATAAATAAATAAAAATATAAATAAACCATAGGTATGGTAAATAAATAAAACCTCTTTTTATACTTACTCCAAAGGTATGGTAAATAAATAGAACCTCTTTCTATATTTACTCCATAAACCTCTTTATATTTACATAAACTCAAAAAAGAGGTTTTATTTAGGTGAAGCCTATAGGCCAAATAGAATGGGACAAAATATTATTAATACCATGGGTTAAATACCATATTTATAAAAGAGTTATGGTAAATAAATAAATCAATATAAAAGATGTATAAAGAGGCACAATAAATATACAAAAACATATAAAATATAATTATAAATCAACATCTAATTATAAACCACGCATATGGGCCAAATACCATGGTAAATAAAAGAGGTATGGTAAATAAATAAAACCTCTTTTGATATTTACTCCATAAACCTCTTTATATTTACTAACACTAAAAAAAAGTTTTATTTAGGTGAAGCCTATGGGCCAAATACTATGGGCAAAATTATTATTAATACCATGCCAAAAAAAAACATTATTAGCCCTAATATTGATATTACAAGGTTACTATTCATATTATTATTATTAAATCTAATATTCATATTAATATTATTATATGTGAAAATGTGAAGTTGGGAAACACTTTTTGCCCTTTTTTGATGTTGAAAATTGCAATTTTCTATGTTTTTCAACTTCAACTCCACTAAAATCATATTTTTATTGCAAATTATGATTTGACATAAAAACAAGAATTGTAGAGAATTGTCTTACCTCCATACCCATATTTAAAAAAAAAAAAAAATATTGACATATAGAGGGGTAAATTTCTTGTTTACTAACTGCATATACTTAAAATTTTTAGGCAAACATAAATAGTCACTTTATGATCCTTCACTTTTTTTAGGGAAGGTTATTCATTTTTTGGAAAAAAACCATAGCATCATAATATGCATATATTGCACTAGTGCACAGACTATTTTAGGTAATTTTTGGATTAAATCACTATTTTTTATTATTTTTTGAAATGGACGAAGACAAAAAAAAACGGTGATGTTTTCGGTACATTTTATGATCCTTTGATTTTATTTTCAATGTGATCGTCAATAAGACAATAAATTACTGCACACATAGTAGACGGGGAGAGGAAGTGCCTTATGATTTTTTTTTGAATTTTTTGGTGTCCTCATTTGAAAGTTATTGAATTTTCATTCGGTGAAATTTTCGAACAATGAAATTCCACGGTGACACAATTTAGTAAAAAATTAATAAAAAATTGAATTTTTTAATGAAACTCCACAAATCTCATATCATCGAAAACTAGATTCGGAGATGAATCTAATGGTACTTGGTCGACATATAACATTTTGTTTTTTTTAGGTGTTCCGCCCCTCTAAAGTTGCGAGGTTCTGAAAGGCGGGAGAATTTTAAGGTTTTTCGTTGACCGAAACTCTCGGCGGGGATAATGTCTCGGACGAGAAATTTATAAAAATCTCGACCGAGAGTTTAACCCACCTAAAGTTACATTTAAGCTGGCAGCCAAACTCTTGGCCGAAAGTTTAAAAAACTCTCAAGCGAGAGTTTGCACCGAAGTTTTACCGATGAAACTCTCGTAGAGGTTTAGAAAACTCTACGTAGTAAGTTTTATTAAATGTTTTAATCAAAATTTTTAGGGGTTTATATGTTTACGATTTTATATGTTTAAGGGAAATTTCCTCTTCTTTCTTTATCCTTTTTATCTAATTTAAGATATGTATTTCCCTCTTTTTTAGATATGAAATTGTAATACTTTTTAGTTAATCTAAATAGTTATTAAAATAATTATAATATTTATAAAAATATTGAAATATTTTAATAATTAAATTGTTTTTTTCAATTAAATATTGTTAATAAGTAATTTAATATTATCTTTAACCTTTTTAATTTTTCTTGAATGTAAAAGAATTCCCTAATAACTAATTAACTAATAATTATTTAATCTCATTAACAACTAATTAAATAACTAACTCAATAACGACTAGCTTTCTAACGACTATAAAGGAGTTTATATGTTTAAGGTTTTATATGTTTAGGGTTTAGGGGTTTATATGTTTAGGGTTTAGGGGCTTAAATAGGTTAGGGTTAGGTTAGGGGTAGGGGTTAAGGGTTTAGGAGTTTAGGGTTTAGGGGGTTAAATGGATTAGGGGTTAGGAATTAGGGTTTAAGGGGTTAGAGGTTTAGGTGTTTAAGGGGTTGAATGGGTTATGAGTTGGGAATTAGGGTTTAAGGGGTTATAGGTTTAGGGTTTAGAGGGTTAAATGGATTAGGGTTGGTTTAGATATTTAGGGGTTAGGGGATTTAGCAGTTAAGGATTTTAGGGGTTAGAAGTTAGGGGTTAATGGGGTTAAATGGGTTAGGTTTTAGGGGTTTAGGGTGTTGAATTGGTTAGGGGTTGGGGAATTAGGGTTTAAGGGGTTAGGGGTTAAGGGTTTAGAGGTTTAGGGTTTAGGGGGTTAAATGGGTTACGAGGTTTAGAGGTTTAGGGGTTAGGGGGTTAAATGGAATCCACACTTAAATGGGTTAGGATTTTAGGGGTTTAGGGTGTTAAATTGGTTAGGGGTTGGGAATTAGGGTTTAAGGGGTTAGGGGTTAAGGGTTTAGAGGTTGGGGTTTAGGGAGTTAAATGGGTTACGGAGTTTAGAGGTGTAGGGGTTAGGGGATTTAGCGGTGAAGGATTTTAGGGGTTAGGGTTTAGGGTTTTGGGGGTTAAATGGAATCCACACTTAAATGGGTTAGGTTTTTAGGGGTTTTAGGGTGTTGAATTGGTTAGGGATTAGGAATTAGGGTTTAGGGGTTAGGGGTTAAGGGTTTAGGGGATAGGAATTAGGGTTTTAAGGGAGTCGAAGTGTTAAGGTGTCGAGGGTTATGGATTGGGAATTAGGGTTTAAGGGGTTAGGGGTTTTGGGGTTTAGGGGCTTAAATGGGTTAGGGGTACGGGTTAAGGGTTTAGAGGTTTAGGGTTTTAGGGGTTAAATGGGTTAGGGTTTAAAGGTTTAGTGGGGGTAAATGGGTTAGGGGTTAAGGGTTTAGAGGTTTAGGGTTTAGGGGGTTAAGGGTTTGGGGATTAGGAATTAGGGTTTAAGGGGTCGAGGGTTATGGGTTAATTATGGTTTAAGGGGTTAGGGGTTAGAGGGTTTAGAGATTTAGGGTTTAGGGGGTTAAATGGGTTATAGGTTTAGGGTTTAGGGGGTTAGGAGATTTAGCGACAAAGGATTTTGGGGTTAGGGTTAGGGTTTTGGGGGTTAAATGGAATCCACACTTAAATGAGTTAGGTTTTAGGGTTTAGGGTGTTGATTTGGTTAGGGGTTTTGGGGTTTGGGGGCTTAAATGGGTTACAGTTTAGAGGTTTAGGGGTTAGGGGATTTAGCCGGTGAAGGATTTTAGGGGTTAGGGGTTAGGGTTTTGGAGGTTAAATGGAATCCACACTTAAATGGGTTAGGTTTTTTAGGGGTTTAGGGTGTTGAATTGGTTAGGGGTTTTGGGGTTTAGGGGCTTAAATGGGTTAGGGGGTTAATGGGTTAGGGGTAGGGGTTAAGGGTTTTAGAGGTTTGGGGTTTAGGGTTAAATCGGTTAGGGGTTTAGAGGTTTAGTGGGGGTAAATGGGTTAGGGGTTAAGGGTTTAGAGGTTAAAGAGGTTTAGCGGTTTAAGGGTTTAGGGGTTAGGAATTACGGTTTAAGGTGTCGAGGGTTATGGGTTTGGAATTAGGGTTTAAGGGATTACGGGTTAAGGGTTTAGAGGTTTAGGGTTTAGGGGGTTATATGGGTTACGGGTTTAGAGGTTTAGGGGGTTAGGGGATTTAGCGGTGAAGGATTTTAGGGGATGGCGGTTAGGGTTTGGGGGTTAAATGGAATCCACGCTTAAATCGGTTAGGTTTTAGGGGTTTAGGGTGTTGAATTGGTTAGGGGTTTGGGGATTTTAGGGGCTTAAATGGGTTAGGGGTTAACGGGTGAGGGGTAGGGGTTAAGGGTTCAGAGGTTTAGGGTTTAGAGGTTAAATGGGTTAGGGGTTTAGAGGTTTAGTGGGGGGGGGGGTGGGTTAGGGGTTAAGGGTTTAGAGGTTTAGGGTTTAGGAGGTTAAATGGGTTAGGGGTTACGAATTAGGGTTTAAGGGTCGAGGGTTAAGGGTTATAGGTTTAGGTGTTTAAGGGGTTGAATGGGTTATGGGTTGGGAATTAGGGTTTAAGGGGTTATAGGTTTAGGGTTTAGGGGGGGTTAAATTGGTTAGGGTTGGTTTGAAGGGTTAGGGGGTTAGGGGATTTAGTAGTTAAGGATTTTAGGGGTTAGAAGTTAGGGGTTAATGGGTTAGGGGTAGGGGTTAAGGGTTTAGAGGTTGGGGTGGGGGTTAAATGGGTTAGGGGTTAGGAATTAGGGTTTAAGGGGTCAACGGTTAAGGGGTTAGAGGTTTGGGTGTTTAAGGGGTTGAATGGGTTATGGGTTGGGAATTAGGGTTTAAGGGGTTATAAGTTTAGGGGGTTCGGGGATTTAGTAGTTAAGGATTTTAGAGGTTAGAAGTTAGGGGTTAATGGAGTTAAATGGGTTAGGTTTTTAGGGGTTTAGGGTGTTGAATTGGTTAGGGGTTCGGAATTAGGGTTTTAGGGGTTAGGGGTTAAGGTTTTAGACGTTTAGGGTTTAGGGGGTTAAATGGGTTATAGGTTTAGAGGTTTAGGGGTTTAGGGGATTTAACAGTGAAGGATTTTAGGGGTTAGGGGTTAGGGTTTTGGGGGTTAAATGGAATCCACACTTAAATGGGTTAGATTTTTAAGGGTTTATGGTGTTGAATTGGTTAGGGGTTAAGGGTTTAGATGTTTAGGGTTTAAGGGTTAAATGGGTTAGGGGTTTAGAGGTTTAGTGGGGGTAAATGGGTTGGGGGTTAAGGGTTTAGAGGTTTAGGGTTTAGGGGGTTAAGGGTTTAGGGGTTAGGAATTAGGGTTTAAGGGGTCGAGGTTATGGGTTGGGAATTAGGGTTTAAGGGGTTAGGGGTTAAAGGGTTTAGAGGTTTAGGGTTTAGGGGTTATGAGTTCTGAGGTTTAGAGGTTTAGTGGGTTAAGGGATTTAGCGGTGAAGGATTTTAAGGGTTGGGGGTTAGGGTTTGTGGGTTAAATGGAATCCACACTTAAATGAGTTAGTTTTTAGGGGTTTAGGGTGTTGGGTGGTTAGGGGTTTGGGGTTTAGGGGCTTAAATGGGTTAGGGGTTAACGAGTTAGGGGTAGGGGTTAAGGGTTTAGAGGTTTAGGGTTTAGGGGTTAAATGGGTTAGGGGTTTAGGGGTTTAGTGGGGGTAAATGGGTTAGGGGTTAAGGGTTTAGAGGTTTAGGGTTTAGGGGGTTAAATAGGTTAGGAGTTAGGAATTCGGGTTTAAGGGGTCAAGTTAAGGGGTTAGAGGTTTATGTGTTTAAGGGGTTGAATGGTTTATGGGTTGGGAATTAGGGTTTAAGGGGTTATAGGTTTAGGGTTTAGGGGGTTAAATGGGTTAGGGTTGGTTTAGAGGCTTAGGGGGTTAGGGGATTTAGGAGTTAAGGATTTTAGGGGTTAGAAGTTAGGGGTTAACGGGTTAAAGGTAGGGGTTAAGGGTTTAGAGGTTTAGGGTTTAGGGGGATAAATGGGTTAGGGGTTAGGAATTAGGGTTTAAGGGGTCAAGGGTTAAGGGGTTATAGGTTTAGGTGTTTAAGGGGTTGAATGGGTTATGGGTTGGGAATTAGGGTTTAAGGGGTTATAGGTTTAGGGTTTAGGGGGTTAAATGGGTTAGGGTTGGTTTAGAGGTTTAGGGGGTTAGGGGATCTAGCAGTTAATGATTTTAAGGGTTAGAAGTTAGGGGTTAATGGGGTTAAATGGGTTAGGTTTTAGGTGTTTATGGTGTTGCATTGGTTAGGGGTTCGGAATTAGGGTTTAAGGGGTTAGGGGTTAAGGGTTTAGGCAGTTAAATGGGTTACAGGTTTAGAGGTCTAGGGGGTTAGGGGATTTAGCAGTGAAGGATTTTACGGGTTTGGGGTTAGGGTTTTGGGGGTTAAATGGAATCCACACTTAAATGGATTAGGTTCTTAGGGGTTTAGGGTTTTGAATTGGTTAGGGGTTCAGAATTAGGGTTTAAGAGGTTAGGGGTTAAGGGTTTAGAGGTTTACGGTTTAGGGGGTTAAATGGGTTACAGGTTTAGAGGTTTAGGGGGTTAGGGGTTAAGGTTTTGGGGGTTAAATGGAATCCACACTTAAATGCGTTAGGTTTTTAGGGGTTTACGGTGTTGAATTGGTTAGGGGTTGGGAATTAGGGTTTAAGGGGTTAGGGGTTAAGGGTTTAGGGGTTAGAGAATTAGGGTTTAAGGGGTCGAGGGTTATGGGTTGGGAAGTAGGGTTTAAGGGGTTAGGGGTTTTGGGGTTTAGGGGCTTAAATGGGTTAGGGGTTAACGGGTTAGGGGTAGGGGTTAGGGTTTAGAGGTTTAGGGTTTAGGGGTTTAGGAGTTTAGTGGGGGTAAATGGGTTAGGGGTTAAGGGTTTAGAGGTTTAGGGTTTAGGGGGTTAAATGGGTTAGGCATTAGGAATTAGGGTTTAAGGCGTGAAGGGTTAAGGCGTTATAGGTTTAGGTGTTTAAGGGGTTGAATGGGTTATGGGTTGGGAATTAGGGTTTAAGGGGTTATAGGTTTAGGGTTTAGGAGGTTAAATGGGTTAGGATTGGTTTAGAGGTTTAGGGGGTTAGGGGATTTAGCGGTTAAGGATTTTAGGGGTTGGAAGTTAGGTGTTAATGGGTTAGGGGTAGGGGTTAAGGGTTTAGAGGTTTAGGGTTTAGGGGTTAAATGGGTTAGGGGTTAGGAATTAGGGTTTAAGGGGGTCGGGGTTAAGGGGTTAGAGGTTTAGGTGTTTAAGGGGTTGAATGGGTTATGGGTTGGGAATTAGGGTTTAAGGGGTCATAGGTTTTGGGTTTAGGGGATTAAATGGGTTAGGGTTGGTTTAGAGGTTTAGCGGGTTGAGGGATTAGGATTTAGAGGTTTAGGGTTTAGGGGGTTAAATGGGTTACAGGTTTAGAGGTTTAGGGGGTTAGGGGGATTTAGCAGTGAAGGATTTAGGGGTTAGGGGTTAGGGTTTTGGGGGTTAAATGGAATCCACACTTAAATGGGTTAGGTTTTTAGGGGTTTAGGGTGTTGAATTGGTTGGGGTTGGGAATTAGGGTTTAAGGGTTGGGGTTAGGGTTTAGAGGTTTAGGGTTTAGGGGTTAAATGGGTTATAGGTTTAGAGGTTTAGGGGGTTAGGGGATTTAGCCGGTGAAGGATTTTAGGGGTTAGGGGTTAGGGTTTTGGGGGTTAAATTGAATCCACACTTAAATGGGTTAGGTTTTTAGGGGTTTAGGGTGTTAAATTGGTTAGGGGTTGGGAGTGGGGTTTAAGGCATTAGGGGTTAGGTTTAGGGGTTAGGAATCAGGGTTTAAGTGGTCGGGTTATGGGTTTGGAATTAGAGGGTTTAAGGGGTTAGGGGCTTAAATGTGTTAAGAGTTAACGGGTTAGGGGTAGGGGTTAAGGGTTTAGAGGTTTAGGGTTTAGGGGTTTAGAGGTTTAGTAGGGGTAAATGGGTTAGGGGTTAAGGGTTTTGAGGTTTAGGGTTTAGGGGTTAAGGGTTTAGGGGTTAGGAATTAGGGTTTAAAGAGTGCTTCGGGGTTATGGGTTGGGAATTATGGTTTAGGGGTTAGGGGTTAAGGGTTTAGAGGTTTAGGGTTTAGGGGGTTAAATGGGGTATAGGTTTAGAGGTTTAGGGGTTACAAGATTTAGCGAGTGAAGGATTTTAGGCATTAGGGGTTAGGGTTTTGGGGGTTAAATGGAATCCACACTTAAATGGGTTAGGTTTTTTAGGGGTTTAGGGTGTTGAATTGGTTAGGGGTTTTTGGGTTTAGGGGCTTAAATGGGTTACGAGTTTAGAGGTTTAGGGGGTTAGGGGGATTTAGCAATGAGGGATTTTAGGGGTTTAGGGTGTTGAATTGGTTAGGGGTTTTGGGGTTTAGGGGCTTAAATGGGTTAGGGGTTAACGGGTTAGGGGTAGGGGTTAAGGGTTTAGGGGTTAAATGGGTTAGGGGGTTTAGAGGTTTAGTGGGGGTAAATGGGTTAGGGGTTAAGGATTTATAGGTTTAGGGGTTAGGGGTTAAGGGTTTGGGGTTGGGAGATGAGTTTAAAGAGGGTCGAGAGTTATGGGTTGGGAATTAAGGTTTAAGGGGTTAGGGGTTAAAGTTTAGAGGTTTAGGGTTTAGGGTGTTATATGGGTTACGGGTTTAGAGGTTTAGGGGGTTAGGGAATTTAGCGATTGAAGGATTTTAGGGGTTGGGGGTTAGGGTTTTGGGGGTTAAATGTGCTTCTCTTAAATGGGTTAGGTTTTTAGGAGTTTAGGGTGTTGAAGTGGTTAGGGGTTTGGAGTTTAGGGGCTTAAATGGGTTAGGGGTTAACGGGTTAGAGGTATGGGTTAAGGGTTTAGAGGTTTAGGGTTTAGGGTTAAATGGGTTTAGGGTTTAGAGGTTTAGTGGTGGTAAATGGGTTAGGGGTTAAAGGTTTAGAGGTTTAGGGTTTACGGGGTTAAATGGATTGCTTGGGTTAGGAATTAGGGTTGAAGGGGTCGAGTGTTAAGGGGTTAGAGGTTTAGGTGTTGAGGGGTTAAATGGGTTATGGGTTGGGAATTAGGGTTTAAGGGGTTATAGGTTTAGGGTTTAGGTGGTTAAATGGGTTAGGGTTTTTAGAGGTTTAGGGGGTTAGGGGATTTAAGGTTAAGGATTTTAGGGGTTAGAAGTTAGTGGTTAATGGGGTTAAATGGGTTAGAATTTTAGGGGTTTAGGGTGTCACAATTGGTTAGGGGTTGGGAATTAGGGTTTTAGGGGTTAGGGGTTAAGGGTTTAGAGGTTTAGGGTTTAGGGGTTAAATGGGTTACGGAGTTTAGAGGTTTAGGGGGTTAGGGGATTTAGTAGTGAAGGATTTTAGGGGTTAGGGGTTAGGGTTTTGGGGGTTAAATGGAATCCACACTTAAATGGGTTAGGTTTTTAGGGGTTTACGGTGTTGAATTGGTTAGGGGTTGGGAATTAGGGTTTAAGGGGTTAGGGGTTAAGGGTTTAGGGTTAGGAATTAGGGTTTAAGGGGTCAAGGGTTATGGGTTGGGAATTAGGGTTTAAGGGGTTAGGGGTTTTGGGGTTTATGGGCTTAAATGGGTTAGGGGTTAACGAGTTAGGGGTAGGGGTTAAGGGTTTAGAGGTTTAATGGGTTAGGGGTTTAGAGGTTTAGTGGGGGTAAATGGGTTAGGGGTTAAGGGTTTAGAGGTTTAGGGTTTAGGGGATTAAAATGGGTTAGTTGTTAGGAATTAGTGTTTAAGGGAATTCGGGTTAATGGGTTAGAGGTTTAGGTGTTTAAGGGTTGAATGGGTTATGGGTTGGGAATTAGGGTTTAGGGGTTATAGGTTTAGGGTTTAGGGGTTAAATGGGTTAGGGTTGGTTTAGAGGTTTAGGGGGTTAGGGGATTTAGCAGTTAAGAATTTTAGGGGTTATAAGTTAGGGATTAATGGGGTTAAATGGGTTAGGTTTTTTAGGGGTTTATGGTGTTGAATTGGTTAGGGGTTGGGAGTTAGGGTTTAAGGGGTTAGGGGTTAAGGGTTTAGAGGTTTAGGGTTTAGGGGTTAAATGGGTTACAGGTTTAGAGGTTTAGGGGGTTAGGGGATTTAGCGGTGAAGGATTTTAGGGGTTAGGGGTTAGGGTTTGGGGGTTAAATGGAATAAACACTTAAATGGGTTAGGTTTAGGGGTTTTGGGTGTTGAATTGGTTAGGGGTTGGGAATTAGGGTTTAAGGGGTTAGGGGTTAAGGGTTTAGGGGTTAGGAAATAGGGTTTAAAGAGTCGAGGGTTATGGGTTGGTAATTAGGGTTTAAGGGGTTAGGGGTTTTGAGGTTTAGGGGGTTAAATGGGTTAGTATTTATTTAGAGGTTTAGGGGGTTAGGGGATTTAGCGATTTAAGGATTTTAGGGGTTAGGAGTTAGAGGTTTTGGGGTTTAGGTGCTTAAATGGGTTAGGGGTTAACGTGTTGGGGGTAGGGGTTAAGGGTTTAGAGGTTTAGGGTTTAGGGGTTAAATGGGTTAGGGATTATGTAGGTTTAGTGGGGGTAAATGGGTTAGGGGTTAAGGGTTTAGAGGTTTAATGTTTAGGGGTTAAGGGTTTTGGGGTTAGGAATTAGGGTTTAAGGGGTCAAGGGTTAAGGGGTCAAGGGTTAGTTTTCTGCAACATAATTCTTCAATCCCACATACACTTTCTTGGAATGTCACACTTAACATTCATTTCCTTTCGGATAATATTCTTTATCCCCTTACATCCATACAGGAAAATAAACTTCATTTCAATTTAATCTTGTGAAACTAAAGTGGAATATAAGAGGACCCATTCCAAGAAGGGCATCTCACTCAATGTTCAAATAATATTGTTTATTCCTTACATCCATACCTAGGAAAATAGACTTCGTTTCGGGTTAATCATGTGGCGAAGTGGAAGATAAAGTGAACCATTCCAAGAAGTTCATCTCACTTCAAAAATTTCGGGATTTCCAAGAATTTATAATGATATTAAGGTGCTATGCATTGTCTCCTTTATCACCTCATTGCATTTAGTCGATTTTTTTTAAATTTAAATTTATTCATTAATTTAAAAAAAAATATTATATAAATTATATATAGTTGTTTTTTATTTTGATTTGTGTTTTAGAATTTTATTTTATTTATATTAATATATCAATTAGTTTTATATAAAATATTTTTTAGTTTTATATAACATTGATATTACAAAATATTGTAACAAATTTACACTTAATTAAATCTTCATGTATTTTTTATCGTTAATAATAATAAAATAATTTAAAATAAAATTATAATTTTATTATTTTTTATCATTTTTTAATTTTAATAAAATCTTATTAAAATTATATAAAGTACCAATTCTAAAGAAGTACCAGAGTTTTATATAAAATAAACTACCAATTCTAACAACTTAATAGTTTCAGTGTTTTATTTTAGGAATAAAACTCTCGGACGAAAAGTTTTTAAAACTCTAGGATGAGAGTTTTTAAATCTCTCATACGAAAGTTTTAAAACTCTCATATGAGATTTTAAAACTCTCATACGAGAGTTTTAAAACTCTCATCAGGAAGTTTTTTTTAACTCTCGTCTGAAAGTCTTCCCGAGTTTGGTCAATGTAACACTCTGGGAGGCTGAGAAAATGCATAACTCTCATCCAAGAAATTTTTAACTCCCGTTAAACCCAATAAAACTCTCGGACGAGAGTTTTAAAACTCTTGAGAATTCGAGAAATAGAGTTGACTATTTTCTCGGACGAAATTAAAATTTCTCCCAAATTCTAGTCGTCGCCAAAAGTGTTTCCCAACTTCGCGATTTCACCCAAATAACTTTGGATTAATACAATATTAAATTTTTTATATTATAATATACATTAATATATCATGATATATATTAACTCTAGATATATATGGGAAGGAAAAAAAAGACATAGGGTGATAGAGGTGGAGAGATAGAGGGGGGAGTGAGAAGGGAGAGATGGGGATAAATTCAAGGAGAGGGGAGAGGAGATAGGGACAGATATAGTGAGAGGATTAGAGGGTAGAGAGAGAGAGAGAGAGGACAAGAGAGGGACTTGAGAGAGAGGAGGAGAAAGGAAGCGATGGAGAGGAGGTGGAGTTGGAGAGGGGGATAGAGGGAGGGAAGAAGAAAGAAATAGAGAGTGAGAAGTGGAGAGAGAGAGAGGGGGAGTGAAAAGTGAGGGGGAGATATGGATAGAGAGTTTCTATATTTAGGGATGTAATAAACATACGATAGAAGGAGAGATGGAAAGAGGGGGAATATAAGGAGAGAGAATGAGAAAGTGAGGGATATAGTAACATAGTTTGAGAGAGAGAGAGTGATGGGGGAAGAGAGGATTAGAGGTCATAAAGAGAGAGAGAGAGAGAGAGAGAGAGAGAGAGAGAGAGAGAGAGAGAGATGATTTTATGGAAGAGGGAGAGAAAGAGATGATTTTATGGAAGAGAGAGAGAGAGAGAGATGATTGTATGGAAGAGGGAAAGAAAGAGATGATTTTATGGAAGAGAGAGAGAGAGATAGGACGAGAGATAGAGGAATTTAGAGAGGGAAGAGAGTGATGGCGGAAGAGAGAGAGGATTGGAGGGAAAAGAGAGAGAGAGAGGGAGAGAGAGATATTGTGGAAGAGAGAGGGATGTATGAGAGGAAGGGAGAGAGAGGAAGGAAGAGAGAGAGAGAGAGAGGAGGAGAGTGGGAGGGAGATAGAAGGAAAGAGGGAGGGATAGAGAGATGGAGTTGGAGGGGAAGATTAAATACATAGAAAGTGAGAAAGAGAGAGAAAGAGAGAGTGATAAAGGGAGAGCTAGAGAGAGAGTGTGTATGTTTGGTGGTGAAATAAAGAGAAAAAATGAGAGTTGGAGGGAATGCGAGGAGAAGGAGAGATGAAGGGACATAGTAACGAGAGTTGGAGGGTGAAGAGAGAGGTAGAGAGAGAGAGAGAGACGTGGGAGAGAAAGGGAGAGAGGGGAAGGAAGAGAGAGAGAGGATGTGAAAGAGTGGAGAGAGGGAGGCAAAGAGAGAGATGGAGTTGGAGGGGGAGGAGGGAAGACAATTTATTACATTAGATGCATTGATTTCAATGTGGATGGTTATTTCTAATCCTATTTTATTTCTTGCACTATATGCGCGCGCGGGACCGAGAGAGAGAGGGAGAGAGAGAGAGAGAGAGAGAGTATTAGATGGAAGAGAGAGATAAAGAGAGAGAGAAATATAGAGGAAGGTAGGAGAGAAAGGGAGAGAGAGGAAGGATAAGGAGAGGACTTGAGAGAGAGGAAGAGAAAATTGGAGGGCAAAGAGAAAGATAAGGATGAGAGAGAGGAGGAGAGAGGGACAGCGATAGAAGGAGAGATGGAGGGATAGAGAGATGGATTTGGAGGAAGGTAGAGGAGGGAGGGAAGAAGAAATACATAGAGAGTGAGAAGTGGAGAGAGAGATGAAGTGGCAAGGGAGGGATGGAGAGAGAGTGTGTATCTTTTTGGGTGAGATAAGGAGACAAAAAGGAGGAGAGGGAGGAATATAGTAATAGAGTTCGAGGGTGAAGAGAGAGAGAGATATATAGAGATGTGGGCCTGGCAGAAATGGAGAGAGAAGAAGGAAGAGGGAGGAGGACATGAGAGAGTGGAGAGAGGGAGGGAAAGAGAGATTTAGTTTGAGGGGGGTGAGATGGAAGAAAATTTATTGCACTAGAAGTATTGATTTTGGTGTAGATGATGATTTCTAATCCTATTTGATTTCTTTCACTAGATGCATTTATTTTAGTCTAGATGTTGATTTCTAATTATATTTAATTTCTTGCACTATATGCATTGATTTCAATGTAAATGCTTTCTAATCCTATATGATTGCTCACACTAAATGCATTATTCCGGTGTAGATATGATGATTTCTATTCTATTTGATTGCTTGCACTCGATGCATTAATTTAGTTGTATATGTTGATTTCTAATTATGTTGAATGTTTGCTTGCACTAGATGCATTGATTTCAATGTAGATGATTTCTAATCTATTTTATTTCCTACGGTAAATGCATTGATTTCAATGTACATGGTGATTTCTAATCCTATTTGATTGCTTGCACTAGATCCATTGATTTTAGTGTAGATTTTGGCTTCTAATATTATTTTCTTACTTGCACTAGATGCATTGATTTTAGTGTAGTTGTTGATTTCTAATCCTATTTGATTACTTGCATTAGATGCATTGATTTCGATGTAGATGTTGTTTTCTAATATTATTTGATTGTTTGCATTAGATGCATTGATTTCGGTGTAGACGTTGATTTCTGATTTAATGTAATTGGATGTATATTGATGGTACATTAATTTTAAAGTGATTGAAGTAACATTGTGCATTGATTTATGTGTAAACACACAAAATTATTGACAATGTACATTGATTTTTGTGTTATAGTAATTCAACCTATTAATATTCGAAGAGAAAAGAGAGACAATGTATAATGTTTAGTACAATAGTTTGAACCAAATATTTAAATGGTTTATGATTTCAACTATTCTTTTCATATAAACAATATGAAAAGATGACAAAACTAACAAGGGTGTCGATAATAATAGTACAAGAAAATAATTTGAGATTGATCACAATGAAGACTATTTGTAATTGAATGCATTGTTATTATTCACATTTTTTATCATTCAACACTATTTTATTGTCACTTTGAATCCAAAATTTGTATTTCATCATTTTTCATCATTAAAGTTACTAACAATATTTATCATCTCAACAAACACAACTAAGAAAATTTTGAAATTAAAATGACTAGATAAATATCGAGACATATTTAGCATATATAAAATGATTATAGTTATATTAGATGTATTTAAATCTTATTGATAAAATTAATCATTTGTTGGATAGATTTTTTGTAATTGAGGCTAAACTATATCAATTCGAAAATAAAACATTACATATGCTACGAGTTGATACGTATGTTGCGCTCAGCAATCCCATCATTTGTTTCTTTCATAGTTGTGCATGTATGGGGATACCTCCTTGGAGGAAACCAGCCTGAAATAACATCAAACGAGAAGATTACAAAATGTGCCATGGCACCGGTGAAAGTAAAGGTTAAATATGCTTGGCATAACAAAAAACTAAAAAGCGAGCTGCCATGCGATCGTAGGTCTTCTGCATCATCCTCGGTATTTGGATCTTCCTCCCTCGTCTGGGAGGAATACTCTGTGCGATGGCCCCCTCTTGAGGAGTTGGTCAACGTGGAGGCCTAGAGGCGGGTGCGTAGAGGATGGGAGCGACGCAGTACTCAACATGCGGAACTCGCGTCCGGGTACCCTCCAATTCCATTATCCAAACAGGCTGTTGTCTTCCCCCTGCGCACTCTTATGCCGAGAAGAGGCTCGGTTTTGTAGGGCACCGGGTTGCTCACGATGCGCAATGGTGGATTTCATTGTTCTACTTCTACTTTGTTTCATTTCATGAGTGGGGGCCTCCTCCTCCTGGTCATGTGCGAGGCTACGGGGGCCCTCCCTGTGTGACTGCGAAGAGGAGCCCTTAAAGGGACTCAAACGATTATCGGGGCCTTGCGAGTAGCGTCGAGGAGCCCAAATATTTGGCCTCCTCTGATTTTTCTTTGGCGTAGTCTCGGAGCCATGGAAAGGTAAAGAAATGGGTAGATGGGGGGCTAAGAGTTTGGAGGAGAGGGTTTGACGAGAGACATGGAGCGTGTAGCGTGGTATTAATGGACGAGGAGGGTGCATAGGTGGAGGATACGCGGCTAGGGGAGCTTCGTGATGGGAGCACACAAGGCCCCAGAGAAAATATCAATGCAAAGGGAGCCGGGTGAGGTGCAAATTCGGGGGCGGGTAGCGGGAGGACCGCACGGTGCGGCACTAGGGGGCAGGCACGCCGGCGGCGGGGTATGCGGGAGAATTTGAAACTAAAACATAAAAAATCTAGAAGGAGAAAAATTTGAGTAGGATTATGTGAAGGGGCCTCTAGTTTGTAAGAGCTGTGGCACCGGTGAAGATGTTGTGCATTATTATGAATCAATTTCACATGCATGCTATGACAATTTTCATGTGGAAACATGTACTTAAAGTTATGGCGAAGCGTCATATCCGCTCAGGGAGATCATTCAAATGATTGCGAGTGAAATGTACCACGAGGGTAGTTGATGGCGTTGCATATATTCATGATGCCTTGCCTCTTTTGTCACCTTATGCGAATAATTTCATAAGGGTGGATCCAATTCAAGTGAAGGCCTTCGTTACGGCTCTTCATCATCTCCAAATGTGGGATACATTTTTCATACGTGATTCCAATGCCACACCTTGCTTCCCCGGGAGAGATAGTCCTTTTGGATGAGAGTTTGGAATTCTCTTCTTAAGTAATTTTCCTCAATGCGGGAGAGGTTGGAGTAATGCGGCTCTTTGTGGCTTTCCACATCCTTGTTGGCTAGGAGATCCACAACGGTGTTTTATTTCCTACACACACATGGTAAACTTATTTACTGTGATTTTGTATTAAGCGTTGTTCCAAAAGTTTGAGCACATTAGTGAGCCTATAGGCGGTGGATACCTTTGTGGAGGAAGAGCAATGGAGAATTCGTGTGGCCACTGATGATAATTTGAGAATATCCCTCCATTTGCGGGGGAAAATAGCTTAACCCTGGATGAGTCCCTCTAGCTGCGGAAGGTTTTGTTATCCCATCCCATATTTCCATAGAAGACTAGAACGGGCTTGCCACAGGGAATTCCTAAAGATACCTATAAATCACATTTCTGAGTTTGCCTTTAGAGGCTCCATTCAAGTTATATTTGAAGAAACCATTTGGAGGAAGTTCCATTATTCAAGAGCGATGGTTCTTCCTACGTTCCTTGGGGGGTTGTACATAGGGGTGTTTATTATCATGTGTTAGTTGCTCCATATGTTACACTGCGATAGATATAGGAACTCTTCCTTACTCCATGGAGTTATGGCAAGGGTTTATGTGAGATTTCCATCTAACCTTGCCCAAATTTTTCTCTTGATTTGATGCCTTGTATTTAAAGATACGATTGTTCTATTCTTTCCATATGTTCTAGATAAGGAGGCTTAGAATCAAGTATCGAATTACGGTAAGAAGGATTATGGAGTATGGATTTTCCGTCCACTGGCGATGTTGTTGATGATTTTACCCCTTTCTTTGTTGTTACATACGTTGCATAGAATTTTTATCATGTCCCACGAGAGCGTTGGATATGGAGCATAGGTTCAACAAATGGTTGATAGTTTCATGGTATTCTAACCACAGAGGGCATCTTGAGGGTCCCACGAAACCTCCCTTCAATATTAGATTCTCCCATGAGAGGATGCGTCGTTTGCGACGACCATAGAAAAGTGGCTACTTTGGGCCGAGCTTGGCATACCATATCTTCTTCCATATGAGATTGGATGGATGCAGGGTTCCTGGCTTCTATTGTAAGGGTGTGCAGTTCTTGGTGGAGTAGTTGTCACTTGGAGTACGAACCCATGGAAGAATATCGGGTCCTTGTTGGGCTCTAATTTTTTCTTTTAGTTATTAGTTTTGTCCCAAATGTCTTTCGATTTTTGGTGCTCCAATATTCTTGCCATATGTCGGTATGAATCGAGTCTTGTAGCCCTGAGTTATGTCATTGGGCTAGAAATCTTGTAAATAGTTTTGCTGCCTTGCCTATAATGCGCTGTGATCCAAAGTGCAGGAAAAATTGAGGAGAGGCTAGGCATTTTCTTCCACGAATCCTCCTAGAATCTGGCTTGAGTACCACTCGCATCACCCGAACTATGGGTTTGGATCATGTTGTTTTGGTTTCTAATCGCTTTCCATATTTGGGATCCTCCTTGATCTATGTTAAATCGATGAGGTCCTCCTTGGGCCGATTCTTGCATATTTGGCTGCCCTGGGATTTCCCAAGGTGTAAGAGGGTTACGGACCCATTTCACCGAGATGTTGGCCCCCATGATATTGTTCTTTGTGCTGCGTTTCGCGGCCCTAGCCCACGATGACCTTTTGGTTTCCAAACATCTTTCCAATTGACTAATGCCCATTTATTTTTCACTTTGGTTCCTCCCCGAGGAAGGAAAATCATTTATTTTGCGTATAGCTTTGAGGACCGGTTTGGAGCTGCGGGCGAAGAGGTAGATGGTGAGAAGTAGCTTCCACTTTTATGAGCACCATATGACCCACTATATTGAGCTTGATGGGTCCGGTTAGATAGCTTGGTTTCCATTCTATCCGGTAGTGCTCGCCATGAGGAATGATTTATGGTTGTGTACGTGAGAGGGGCTCAGATATTTGGAAGAGGCTGGGAAGCTATGGGGAGAAGCCCAATATGCGGGAAATTTTACTTGGGTGATAGGGGAGGTGTGGAAGAAAGAAGGTTTGAGTTTTTTCGGGAGTTTACCTATGTGCCGGAAACGAAGAAACGGTCGATCATTGATTTGAGGGATTGGGCTTCTGGACCAGGGGTGTCCCATTATCATATTATCATCCACAATTTTTTTATGGGAAATGGGAGGGAGATTGTGAAGGGGTATTCCTTGTAGGGTTCCAAGTGGACAAATATTTTTAGCCGAGGTGACCTTGACCCCTTCTACCATAATAATGAAAATCAAGGGCGAGGGAGTGGATCTCCTTGTCGTGATAACTCTTGAGGGATTGAAGGTTGCCAAAGGTATGCCATTGACGAGAATGGAAAGAAAGGGGAGGTTGTTAGGATCATTATCCATCGTACTTAGGTGTGGGCGAAGCCAAGGTCTAAGAGGACATGCTTAATGTAATCCCAAGCGAGTTTTGAAAACCCTTAGACAAATCAATTTTGAGGAGCATACCAGGTTTTTCGAATTTTTGAGGGAGTGTGTCGTGGGTTAAAATGATGCCATCGAGGAGTTTCCTACCTTGCATAGCCCATTTTCTGCGGGAAATAGGTAGGGGATGTTTCTTCTTTAGTTTGCTAAATATAACTTTGAAATGATTTTATAAATGACAATGCAAAGTGTTATGGGCACGTACTTTCTTAGCATTGCGGCATTGCCTTCTTTTGTTATGAGAGTGAGGAAGGTGGCATTGAGAGCCGGTAGGGGCAGTGAGTGGTGCGAGATTCCTCAACGACATCCCATACCTCTTCTTTGATGGTTTCCCAAAGAAATGGAAGAAGTTGGTAGTGAATCACGTCGACCGAGAGATTTCCCTTCCTTTAGTTGGAAAACCTCTTGTTCCACCTCTACTAGAGTGGTGGCTTTAAGCACCATCTAGGTTGTGTTCTTCTATGACAGTTTAGGTATGTCTTGAGTGATTTTTCCCTATAGCCTCATGCCTCTAAAAGATTGGGTTCTTGGAGGATATCCTTGAAGTGGGCACGTGGACCCACTCCTCAGCATTGATATCCTCTTGCTTTTCCAATCACTCTCCATTATGATTTTTGAGAAGCTGGCAGTTCTATTGTGAATCCTATGCTAGATGGTGGAGTGATGGAAAACCTTTGTGTTTATTTCTCCATCTTTGGGCCATCATATTCTAGATTTTTGTTTCGATAGGATCTCTTCATGGCTTCTTCTCTCTTCCATCTAGGTTTTTAATCATTTCTCTTTATTCCCTAAATCTTCCAAGCATCTTTTGAGATGATTGTGACACAGACTTCTTCATTTCTCTTTCAAATCTCTTTTGTATTTGAAGATGTTCTTGAGAATTGGTCTTGTTCCACACCTTTAGTTTCCCTTTAAGAATCTTGACATTTTCGGGAACTTAATACAATTTTTTCCCTTGATGTGGTGAAAGGGAGGACCACCAAATCTAAAACAATTCCATTTAAACCCTCGATGTACGGGCAAAGTGTTCAAAGCGGAATGGTTTGGGTGTGGGCATACACGGTCCTAACCATTGTAGGCGCGCCCATCGGCCCGGTAGTCGGATACGGCGGTCGGAATGATGGTGGATACAAGATCTTCCCCAAGATATATAAAGTCTTCCATGATGATAAAACACTCCAATATGGAGGCAATACGTGGGTGCCTCCTCTTCTATCGTTCCAAGTAAAGATACCATTGGAAGTTTGTAGATCCCCATGAGGTGATTGTCTTGGATGAAGTTATTGAACCCATTGTTGTACGTATCATATGTTGCCTTAAACGCTTTTTTTATTGTAGATTGGCTTCATATTGGAAATCTCCCTCCAAACGGCGAGAGAGGTAGATTTTGTTGATTATTGAGCTCAACAATATTGTCCGAGAGCTCAATTTTCTGCGGAGATTCTAGGGAAGGTAGATATTCGTTAGCACGCCATGGATAGCGGTTCCAATCAAGTGAATGTTGGCTTTGAATGAAGTGCCTATTGGCATGAGAAAGTTCTCTGGGAATGATGTGGGGGTTCCAAATGATTTCCAATCCTCCCAAAGCTCCATTGGCATCTACCGCTATTATTTTCTAGCCCAACTTTCCATATCTTTTTGAAGATTGTTTCTAGAGTGGAGCTAGAGCATTTGATTTCTTGCATGTGAAAATTGTAGTGTGTTCCTCAACGATTCTTTTCTTTATGATCATGTGTGACGCTATTGAGCCCTCTCATGTTCCACGAGATGATATTCATTGAGGGGGTTGGGGATGTAGGAGTAGAATCGGGTTAACTTGGGAATCTCCATGATTCTACCATCTCTCTGCCCATTTCGATTGTTCTTTGTAGCTGTTTTCCTAGCTCATTTCTTGGATTATTTGAGAATGAATTTTGTATTTAGGAGCATACATCCATGAATTATTAAGAGGGTAGCTATTGTGCTCGAGTGAGGATTTCTTCCAGCTTCTGGATGCGATGTTGGGGTATTGAGAGAAATTCCTTCTTGTTGCATGCATCCTCTAACCCTATGAGATCCAGGCCCTTAAAGTCAATGCTTTCTAGCTCTTCCTCCATAACTTCGAGATTGATTCCGGCGCCTTTCCTTTGCCCTTCCTTTGTAGAGTTGTCCCTTGCATGTATAGGGGTTTGGCATTTCGGAAAGG
The DNA here is from genome assembly GCA_034641835.2 of Pinus albicaulis. Taxonomy (NCBI): domain Eukaryota; kingdom Viridiplantae; phylum Streptophyta; class Pinopsida; order Pinales; family Pinaceae; genus Pinus; species Pinus albicaulis. The sequence goes on from CM076575.1 coordinate 467,001,776, forward strand.
CTTCTGTTGAATACGGTCTTGTTGCATCTTAGAGATCTGGGGTTTCTTCTACGAGGATCACCCTGTAACTTTGGAAGGTTCATTCTCATTTTTATTCATTTTTGCTAGGGCTTCAAAGCTATTACTAGTTGCGAGGGGCTTTTTTGTTATGGTTAGAGTTGAATATTTTGTTATGGCTTTTATTTCTTGCTACTTTCATAAACCCTTTTGTAGCTTGATCAATTTGATTCTTTTTTTAGCTTCTTAGATGCTTTTTGATTTGGGGGGAAGTCTCTAAATAGGTGCCGTGTTGGTCACACCTCTGGCATATGAATAGAACATGTTCATAATCTATAGTTTGTATCCATTCAAAATCATCATGCAATAGGCTTACCTCACTAGGGAGTGACTGCGATGTTCATGTAGAAACGATTCATGCGTCGAATTTGCATGTTGATTGATCTTTATTTCCTCCACCATATTGATGAATTCTCCTAGGTCATTGCCTATGTCTCGTAGAGTCAGCTCATACTAGTAGTCCCGGGGAGGGAGAAGGAAAATCAATTTGGAGCCCACGTGAAATCTTCCTTATCTAGGTTGAAGCGCTCAACCCGGTTACCCACGGTATAAACCTGCCGAGTTGAAGAAATATGACCCTCTTGTCCATGATCTGATTTTTGTCTTCAATGCACATGAAGATCACATTAAAAAGCCTTTCGCACACGAGCCGAAGGTCAATATGAACCTTCGCCTTCCATTTGGAGGCTATCCCATCCTCGAGAGATTTTTTGGTGGGCCAAAATCCCATGAACTTTCTATCAATGTGTGATCCTTCATGAATTGGATTCTTTCATTGATTCGATGCGCACATGGAGCTAGATAATGGTTCTTTTGGTGTGCTTAGGTATGCATGTGGATGATGTGATATTTTTAGCTACTACTTCTGTTGTGGAGGTATGTTCGCTATGGGAGTCACCCCTTGTTGTATCATGGAGTGGGCCAAAGTTTTGTTGACGCTCGGTATCGGCCCCTCCTGCCACTCTTGTGGGAGGGTGGTGTGGTAGCGGGAGGAGCGGTCCCCCCACTAGTTTTGTCATGGGTGAGCCTCGAGGCTTGCCGGGGAGTGTGATCACATCCTCAAGAGCTGGGAGGGAGGTCTTCTAGGGGAAACACAACGTTGAAATCTCCAAACCCTAGATCATGGCGGTCGACCTCGTGTAGAGAATTTTTTGCCTATTTGTTGGATATATTTTCCTTCGCCACACACTACGAAACCATCCTAGATTCATATTAACTATGTATCTATCAAGTGCGAGAGGGATCAAATCTCTCAAGCTGCAAACCTTTCCTTGCATTTTGCACTCAAATGGGAGGTTTGCACCTTGAGAGATTTGATTCTCGCGCTTGATAGATCAGTATATGAAGGATCTAAGCTAGTATAACTTAGAGTTCGAGAATTTTTTTTCTTGATTTTGAGGTATCCAAAATATATTAATTATTTTTATTTCGATACCATAATATTGTTAGAAAATATAACTAGGTTTGGTCTTCATAATGATCTTTGTGCTTATGTCATTGTATATTTTATGTAAAAATAAAAAGAAGAAAAAGAAAATTAATTTTTCAAGCATGGGTTTCATGTTCAAGTGAAATTATTATTTTATTGAAGCATGTTCTCCATGCTCATTATTATTTGAATTGATCAAATTCAAAAGGTTTATTATAGTGGAGAAAAATAATTTTAAACTTGTATTTTGGTCAAAGACCCCTTTGAAATCGGTCTACGGCCTATCAGTTAGCCCCTACCCCAAAGGACATGTCTATTCAAAATCCTATGGAAAATATAAATATAAGGTGAGTTGAGATCCATTTGGACACACACAATTCACTTTATATGTTACGAAATATCGCGAGAAGGAGGGAGGGCCAAAGTCAGGGTGCAGCAAGAAAAAGAGAAGGGTCTAGATTTATGGAAGTTCTTCCTTGGCACATCTCTTATTGAAGGATTATTTTTGATGTTGTATGTGTTTCTTGTATCTTGTTACTCGTGGTTTTGCTCTGTATGAGGCTTTGACTTGGAATCTACGGCATTTTAAATCTTTTTGTGGTCATGGGTCTTAGATATGTCACTTTGATCTAATTCTATAGGAAGATAATTTTTTTGTGTTTTCCCTTAAGGGTTGTTCCCCTAGTTTGGAGCTTATATTTGGTGTTCACTGTTTTCTTGTGATATTCATGTTTACATTTTGGTAATTATTTGATGAAAAGAACATAATAAAGATTAATAAAGGGCCAATAAACTTCACAAACAATTATCATGTCAGAGAAATCATCCCTAATTTGCTGCACTATTGATTTTCTCAACATGGTATGAGAACTAAGGTTGAAGGACCACAACTTGAAATCATCCCTAATTTGCTGCCCTATTGATTTTCTCAACATGGTATGATAACTAAGGTTGAAGGACCACAACTTGAAGATCACAGTGTTGAAGATGACACTCTTGATTTTTGAAGGATGTCACTCTATGGTTTTATCAGACAAATTTCTGTATTGAATTCTCTATGGCTCGTTTAGAGGCCCACTACAAGTTGGATTCGAATGGCATCAAAGTGTGCGACATCATATGTAATGTGGCATCAAATTAAATTATAGTACCTTCAGTTGACTATTGTTACAACATGTATTTCCTGTGTAGCTCGATTATTCTATGTGGGCTGATACACATTTTTTCTGTGGCTTGTTTGCAGTTCTATGGACCGTTATTTCAGAGGTTCGCATCATATTTACTGTGACTAGCATTATTTTAAGTGGCTCGGATTAGTCTATCATTCACATTGGTTTCCAGCAGAATTCACGTTCTCTATTGCATAACAATATAAATATAGAGGACTCACACTATAATTCGTGGCTCACATGCATATTTATTTATTCTATGGCTTGTAATTCTCTGAAATTAGATTGGTTCACTATTTGCTATGGCTCGTATGACTTGTAGCTCACGCAGAACACTGAGACTGCACTTAGTGAATCACATTTACATCCTAGAGAACTCGTTTGATGGTTCGCATATATCTACTCATATATATAGAGAGATTATACTTTCTGTGAATCTCGCAACAAATCAAACAATGGCTCGCATGGTTTGGATCATACCCCATGTAGCATCATATTGAATTACTAAATGGATCGATTATATATATCCTGAGAATAAGTTTTCTTATACTTGTCTCACTTAATCATGATTCATAGGAGACACACACCATGATACGTTATATGCTCTGAAGATTGTGGCTCACATTAGTTTCTATATTAATCTCTATGGTTGAACGTGGACCTTTGATGCTCAGATTTATATAAAAGCGGCTCTCATGCTTAACATTGGCTCACTCTATGGCTTGCGTCTATCTGTGACTCTGACTCATTCTGTGCCTCAGTATTCTTTAATACATGTATTACAGTAAACTGTGAGGCACGAAGATTGACTCGGAGATTGAAGCAATGGCATACAAATTCAAAATGATATCACACTTTTGTGGCTCACCTCTACAATGGAAGTACATTACAATATTACATTAGCTCACGTGGCTCACATAATGTTCCTAGAGTGTGCATATGAATCCTATGTTGACTCGCATTTGTGACCATCTTGGCTCGAAATGACCATTGTATAATTCGTCTTGCAATATATACTCCAAAGGATCAGGGAATTTTATGAATAGTCTTTTGATAATTATGTGTGGCTTTACTAAAGTAGTCTTATTTATGAAGCCGACCTAAAGAAGATGATCTGATCCCAAATTTCTCTAGAAAAATCGTATAGTTCTAAAATATGTGAAGTGAAAATATTTTCTCAATGGATGTGGCACCACAAAATTATATCGCATTGATTGGTCAAATTATGCTATATGATTCGTATGGAATCAATTTAGATTTTCAGAAGTGACTCACACACATCTTCCGTATCATGCATTGATCTGTGGCTCGCTACTATAATGCTCGTATCTATTTGACTTGAATTTGGAAGAATGACGGAGATTTACATAACGATGATGGCGGTGACCATAACAGTGCTCTATTGATAATGCGAAAACAATAACATTATTTAACAGGAAGAAAATAATCTTGATTGACAATAATGGATAACCAAATATCTAAATCACCACTATTGAAAGAATATGACAATCTCCATTGTGAAAGGATAAGACCTTCGAATAGACAAGGTAATGTTGAAGAGGTATGTACTATTTATATGGATGAGGATGACCATTTGAAAGAAAGTAGAAGGATCTAAATATATATATAAACACACATGAAAGACCATAACATATACATGTCAGGTAGTTCTTTTCATATAAAGGATAGAATAAAAATCATGTCCATTGTTAGTGTTTTGCAACATGTTTGTAGAATTTTTCAAATTTCAACTCTAAATGACTCTAAAGGATCTATGGTTTGCATAGAATATTCTATTCCTAACAAGACCTTGAATGCCTTAAAAATCGAGGTTTTCAACTAACTCTTTTGTGTTTGTAGAACTTTATAGTTTGTAACTAAAAAGTCTTGGTATATATCGTTGTGTGTCCTGAAACCCTCTGAGAATAAAAGGAGAAAGCCTAGGAAAAGAAACCCTAATTAGTTGGTTTTGTTGTAAAAAGAATCTAGTTTTTGAGTTTGATAGGTATGACATAAAGACAAGGGTGATGAACAAGTCCAACATTAAGAGAGAGATAACCCTCTTAAAATGGTTATAGGTCAAAAGGAAAAGGTCAAAGAACATGGCAAAGCATGACGATAAAGAATAAGGGGAAATTTATTGAGGAAACCAATAGAGGACAAAAGTTCACTCACCTTAGGTTGGAAAGAGTGAACTGCAAAGATCTAGAAGAATACAATATTGAAGTTTTCGATTGGTTTTCTCTTGATTGATGGTTGAAAAACTGAATAGCATGAAGTTGAATTACATTGCAATATGAGATAGACCATGCGAAAGGGTTGTTGATTTCGAGAGGGAGGGAGAGTTTAGTAGAAAAATTTGACATAAACAATCACACATGACAGGCCATTATGGTTGGAAAGTTTGATGCGATTATTTGGGATATGATCTAGTTCCCTAGAAAGGCATATTACAAAAGTATATGTAGGGGATGAAGAATGTAATTGAAATAATTTGTTGGATTATTTTGATGTACCTACAACGTAGTGGTTTGGTCATGGAACACATGGATTGTGTGGATAGAACTATTGATGGCATGGAAAATCATGAGTGTAAAATTGATATTGAAAAAGGCCGATATGAAACTTTGAAGAATATAAGGCATAACTCTATGAATATAAGGGATGTGCTAGTAGGCATGAGGAAGCTCATCTCCTTGAAGATGATAGATAAACCATTTGATGACAAAGTTGTTTGATGATTAAAAAAACCTAGAAATTTCAAAGTTTGATACGTTGTGATGTTATTAGGAGCCAAGAAACCCTATCATGAAGAAAATGTCAAAGAATTTAGCTCCTTAAATGGAGTGTATTTAGAACGATTGAGGCTCAAGTATGATGTAATGTGAGAAAGGAACTATGCGGCTACAACTATATCTCTACAAAGAACAAGTTTTTAATTTATTTATGAATTATGAGACTAGCTAAATATCATGATGATGTCTCACGATTAAGTGCGAGTAATAAATATCCTTCAACGTTTGAAAAGGAGTAATGATCTCCTCCTTGGGTGAGAGGGAGTGATGATGGACATTGTATTCTTCATTGTCATGCACTAGGCCATCACTTACTAACAAGTGTACGTCTAGTGAAGGCAACTGGGAGGGACAATAGAGGATTGGATAAACATGCGGGATCGGTGATCCTTAAGGATTGGGAATTCAAGATAGAATGTAGTCCTATAGACTGAGCACTCTTTGAGGATTGGATAGGGTATCCAAGATACGAGTGGTCAAAGAGGACAAATATTATTTGAGGATTGGGAATCCAAGATAAGAATAGTCCTGCAAGGACATACGTAGTGAACATATCGATGGGGTATGTTGCCTTAGAGCTATGGTGGTGTGTATTTGTACACCTCTAGAATTGTTTTCTAATCGAGTGGGGAGGTATAGGTTGTTAGTCATGGACTTTACATATTGAAATTTGACAATTCTCATTATGACGTTGATGCCTAAATATGACTTATCAATGTGACTCTTTTGATGAGAATATTTCAGTTTGAGTACTCTTGTAATGGTTGTGGAATTAAGAATACCTCCCTAGTTAAGAGTGAGTGTTAAAAAATGTTAAACTAGGCTTGGCGTTCATAATCATATTTGTACTCATGTCATTGCATATTTTATGTAAAACAAAAAGAAGAATTTTTTTTTTTTCAAGCATGCATTTAATGCCCACGAGTCAAATTATTATTTTATTGAACCATGTTCTTCATGCTCAATATAATTTGTATTGTTCAAAGTCAAAAGGCTTATTTATAGATGAGAAAAAAAAATTTAAAAGTTGCAATTTGAGTCAAAGGCCCCTTAAGATGTTGTGTCGTTCTGCTTGTTAAGTCGAAACTTCTCCAAAGGACATGTCTATTCAAACCCTTTTGGATGGTATAAATAGAGGTGTGAAAATCTAATTTTGACACACAATTCACTGATTTAAAATATTGCATAAGGAAGGAGGGCCAAAGTTTGAAGTTGACAAAGAAAGAGAAGGCTTTGGATTTGTGGAAGTTCTTCCTTGGCACATCTCTTATAGAAGGATTATTTTTTATTAGTTACATGTTATTGGTCTCTTGTCACTAATGGATTTGATACGGAGAGGCATAGTTTGGCTTGGAATTTGGAAGTTTGAATTCTTTTTGTGGTCATGGGTCTTAGATATTTCACTTTGATCTGAGTTTATATGAAGAAATTTTTTCCGGGTTTTCCACTTGGAGGTGTTTTACCTTGGCTTAGAGCCTATATCTTGTGTTCATTTTTTCTTGATCTTCATGTTTGCATATTGGTAATTTTTTTATGAGAAGAGGAAAATAAATATTAATAAAATGCCAAGAAACTCCACAAGAGATTATCATGTAAAGATAAATCATCGAAGTAATGTTTGTTTCCTTATAGTTCTCAACAAATATATCGAGTGTCGAAGACCGAGCAACAAGATATGTCAAGGGGAAGAAGTAAAACCATCTAAAGAATGAAAATAAAGGGACTTAGTGAAAAAAATGTATTTAGATGCTAACAAAGTAGTCAATGTAGTGTTGTATCTTAAGCATAATAATAGGATCTAAGTGTGAAAGCTACTCTACTATCTACTTTCAAAGAAAGAAATAAAGAATAAAATTGCTAATAAATTGACTAATGTAACGAACGAATTTTGATTACATAAAATGTAAGAATATATTATTTCTAACATGAATACAATATATAGACTATCCAATTAGAAGAACCGGTTTAAATTAGGTTGGGGTGCAATGTGAATGCACTTAGTTTAGCGAAAGACACTTTCACTAGTTGGCAATAAGTCGAAGTTAAAATTAGAGACCCAAAATTACAAAAAATCCTAAAATGGAGTGAATTGGAGGTATGTGGAGGTACATGGAATTATAAATCAATTATAACTAATTAATAGCTCTCACATGGAAAACACTAACTAGTTAAACTCCTAAATAAGACTAAAGTCGTGTAAAAAGGGGAGGAGACAAAAAAATTGTGTCTAGGTGCTACAAAGTAGGGAGAATGTGCATACTCACTCTACAAGTCAACTAACGAGGAAAGAGTGAGAAAAATGGTGGCTATAAACTATAAAGTAGGGAGGAAGTGCATACTTGACTCTAGTAAGAGATTAGGCATCAGATAATTAAAATTAATGGAATGGAATTACACATGTTAACCTCGAAATTAAGTCTAGTCGAAGCCACATGTTATCCTATGTTTAAACCCCTATTAAAAAAATAACTACTAAAAATTTAAAATGTGTCAAATGATATGAAATGTGTAGTAGTGAATGAAAATCAATCATATAATATGTTCCTTTGTAATAATATATGAATAGGGTATGAGAAGTGATGGCCAAAGTGTGTTGAGTGCGATATACCCCATCGAGTGAAGTTTATATGTTGTCCATCTGAACACTCCGAGACCCTATAGGTGTATGAGTCTTGATGTGCGGGATGATGTGTCACAATGACATGGTACCCGAGAGATGAGTCTTGACATATGTTGATTTGGCATGCCATGTACTCGATGATGTACTATTATGTGCGAATGGGATGAAATGGTAATGGAGGAAAACCTACGTGGTAAACATGACGTGGAATTCAAGAGCCCAAAATACAAAGTTTTGTGAATTGGGCATTTTGAGTTTTTATAGACCCATATGAATCTAGAAAATTTAGGAAATGTGATATTCGGATATCTAAAGGTCAAATGAAGATTCACCAAACAGAAGCACGAATATAAATTAATTAAAAGTTTGAGAATCTAAAAAATCTCTAACATGGATTTATGGAAAATATTGAATGTGTGTGTGATCATAAGGCTAATGTGTCAAGTCGAAACACGGACCTATGTTGTGGTGACACATAGGTAGGAAAATGTCTTTGTTAACCATGTGTTTTGAGGTAGCATTATACAATGGTGTCATAGGGGAAAATGAAAACCATGTTTTCGATATGGAAATGTTATGGATGTTGATGCGATTCTTGGAAACTAAAAACTCTTTTGATTAGAATAACTTTGTGTAAATCGAATTTCTATAAATTTATATCATTGGAAAGCTCTCAATGAGAAAAATACCATGGTGAATTCTAAATGAAAGTTAAAGTAATTTAATGTAGAGAAATTTTGATAACTCCATCTTCGTAAAGTAACCTTGGAGGTCGTGTCTAGATGCCCTATTCCCTTTAAAAGGCCTTGAGGGGACCTAGGTGTGATTCATAATAGACATAAATATGGAACCTATTGCATGTTAATTTTAGAAACTTATGCCTTTATCATTTTTTGTTGAAAATAAATGAACATGTAGAAATGTCTCCTTACATCCTATCCAATATTTAGTTCCTAATTAAAATGTATGAGAGAGATATAATCGAAACAATAGACCCTTATCGACATAGATATTTATTCTCTGTATTTGTGGTGGGATTAATGAACTTTAGGGATGGACTTAAGGAAAATTTTGTATGTTAAGTAAACGTTTATCCTATTGATGACTTGATTATGTCATGTATAAATGAATGCCATTATGTCATAAATTGGTGAAATGGTTGCTCTAAATGAAGAGATGTATATTTTTTTCTTCTTTCTCGGAGAGATTATTACATCATCTCGGTATATAGGATTTGAATTTTCATTTAATGATGAGAGCCAATATAGTCCTTGTATGTAAATGGAAAGGTTATTTTTTCAAACGTTTGTATATAATGGAATTTAACTTACATACCAATACATAACATCTAGAACACAACTCTTTTAATGGTAATCATGTAGGTACATTTCACGAGTGATGTGCTATCTATTAGAGGTTTTGTGCCATTGTCGGGACCATGTCTACATGTAGCCTTCTCTAAAAAAAATGAATGTAAATACGATTAACCTATGACAACTTGGAAGGACTTAGGTTCATTGGTGCATATATTGACATATCTCTATACATATGTCAACTAACACTCTCTCACGAGTATAGGTTGTAGATTAGGGAAATAGTTAAAATCTTCCCTATTAGAAAATCAAATGATTAAATAAATAACATCTTTTTTTGGATTAGATTTTATAGATTACGAAAAACATTGAATACTTTCCTAGCATAATTCTAGATCATTTGTGAGGAAAACCATGTGTTCCCTTGAAGAATGTATCATCCTCATAAAACTTGAGAGCCCAATAATCTTAAAATATAAGTGAATTTTCATTTTAGTAAAATAAAGATACATATTCTCATGCTTTTCATGAGCCTTCCACTTACACACGGGTATATAGGTTAACCTATGTTTTTTTTTGGTAAATTAGGCTATTCTATATTAATTCGAGAAGAGAAACATTACATATGCTACGGGCGGGGTTGGGCGCAACCAATCCCGGCCCTTGGTGCTTGGCTTTGAGGCTACCTCCACGGAGGAGACCGACCCGAAGTACACGAGACAAGAAATTACAAAATGCGCAACAACGCTCATGTATCCATATATTACAAAAAGAGCAGAAGTAAGAGTATAGATTGAGATTCCCTAGTGGTAGCATGCATGAAAAAAACCAAGGAAGAACTAAGCGACTTGGCAGTCCTCATTATTCATCTTCATCATTAACGTCGGGTGCTTCCTCCTCTATAGGGCGGCGTACGCCTATGCATTGCTTCCCTAGGTACGCTGCGGACGGGTAGGTTTGGGGACTAGTGTGCGAGAGGATGGGGAATACGAATCCCTCTGCATCAAGGACGTGTGTCCAATTGCCTTAAGAATCCATAATCCGGACATAAGTTTAATCATCTCACTCCTCCTCTTGATCCGTGACAGATCGAGTCTTGTGAGGCAAGGGATGCGCCTAGTGTGCGGCGGTAGACTTGGGGACCACATCTACCTCTCGCCGTAGCTTGCACAAGAGCTTCTTCGAGCTACTCGGGATCGGGTCTCTGTCTAGCAAAGATGCGAAGGAGGAGCCTTCAAAAAATTCCAAATAGTTTTCCATTACATGGTGCTAACGTTACGGGAGAGCCCCTCTCTATCCCTTGTGGATGGTTCTTTGGCACGATACGGGAGCCATTTCTCGTTGGAAACGAGGAAGAGGCTTCAAAGAAGGGGTGTGTAGCGAGGAGGACGAGACAATATCAAATACTAGAGGACGAAGGGCCAAGTTTAAGATGCACGGGGTTGGGTATTCGCATCCTAGAGGGGGGGGGGTTTGCATAGCGCGATGCTAGGTATAGGGCTCCATGGAAGGCGCGTGGGCGGGGAGGGCGGAAACGAGAGTCAAAAGGAAAAGGCGAGAAAACTCTTGTGAGTCTCTCTAGGTTAAGGGCCCATCCTTTTATAGGGTACGGGACACATGTGAGGGGGATGTTCATCATGACTTATCCCATTTGTCTCGTGTGGATGGCTAACGGTTTGAGGATCCACAGTAGGTGAGGCTATGCGCGGTAGATCTCCATCCTCGAGGACTGGGGAGAGATGATTATCATTCGTACCACTTCTATCACCGCATCCCGGGGGGAGAAGATCCTTTCGAATGAGAGTGTGGAATTCATGTCTTAGGGAATCCTCCTCTACCTGGGTAAGGTTAGAATGATACAACTCTGTGGCTTTCCATCCCTTTTTTTGCGAGGAGATCACGCAACTAAGTTTTCTTTCCTTCGCACATGAAAAAGGTGATAGCTCTGTGATTGTGTATAAGCTATTCCAGAAGCTTGAGGCTGTGGGCTAACCTCAGTCGGTGGATACCTTTGAGGATGTCATTCCATGGATAATTCTGTGACATCCACGGTGATAATTTGCGAGTCTCCTTCCACTTCAAGGGGGAAATAGTGAAACTCAAGTGCGATTTGAATACCCTAGATAAGCCCCTCCCGGCTCATGAAATTTTTGTTACCCCCATACCATATTACCGAAGTAAATCGGAGGCTCACCTTGAGAGATCATGATAATACCTCACGATGCATTTCCAAGATTTCCTTTGGATGCACCATCAAAGTTGCATTTGAAGAGCCATTTGAGGGGGAGTTCCATTTTCGAAGATAGGGATTTTGCTAGCACTTTTGGGATTGATATCCAAGGGGGTTTTATACTCATATGTCAATTGTTCCATATGTGGCGCTCGTAAAGGTGGGGAGGTCCTCCTGGCTCCATGCATTTAGGGCCATAGTTTTAGAGAGGTTATCGTGTATCCAGGCATAGAGCAGCTGCAAGTGGAAGCTTTTTCTTTGAAGATTCAACTATTCCTTTCCTTCCATATGTTCTAGGTTATAATACCGAAATGATTTGCTAGAGTCATTCCAAGAGAGTCTTTGGTGTAGAGTTGTCCATCAAGCTGGCGATGGTGTTGGTGATATTTCCCATGTCTTGGTTGGTGCGACAACATTAAACAACAATTATGTCCCACAAGTCATTAGCGGTAGGACATTGGTCATCGAGGTGATCGATGGTTTCCAAATTTTCCTGCCATAAGGGGCATGCAGAGGGTCCCATAGAACCCCTCTTCAAAATATTCTCCCATGTGAGGATGCGTCGTTTATTGAGCGACCATAGAAAGGTGGCTACTTTGGGCCAAAGATGTGCCGACCTTATCTTTTTCCATGAGATTTTCGGGCCGGATTGATGAAGGAGGTTGCTTCCTTGGTGGAGTAGTTGCCACTTGTCCTTGACCCCAACGAAGGATGTCGAGGTCTGGTGAACTCTTATTTTTCTTTTGATGCTCGAGTTCCTCCCAAATGTCTTTGTGGCATTCGTTGTTCCGATCATCTTGGCATCTATCCATGTGCTGACCATTTCCTATATCCTTAGGTTCTGTCGGTTGTCCAAAAAGTCCTGTTACATTACACTTCCTTTTCCGTCTTGTAGAGCTTCACTCAATATAGGTCTAGGGAAGATGGAAGATAGGCTCGACAGATTACTACCGAGGATTCCTCCCAAAATCTTTCTTGATTCTCTCTTGCCGCGACTCCCGAAGTTGTGGCTCTGTATCCATCTGTTTTGGCTGCTTGCTACTTTCTTGATTTGGGATCCCCGAGACTCTATGTTGAACCGGATAAGGTCCTCCTTGGTCCATGAGTGGGCATACTTGGTCGCCCATATATTATCCCATGGATTATAGGGGTTAGAGACCCATTTCCACCGATTAATAAACCCATGATGTTGTTGTTGCTCGGGGTCCCAACAGCCCTAATACCCCCATAATTTTAGAGACGAAAAACATCCTACCCGGTTGACCAAGGCCAATTTTTTCTCTTTGGTGCGACCCCATATGAAAGATCTTTGTAATTTGCACATGGCCTTGAGGACCCACATTTGGGGGCGCGGGACCGAGAAAGAGTAAATGGGGAGGGACTGCAAAACAGATTTTATGAGAAACATACAACTAGCTATATTGAGGGTGCGATAGATTAGGTTGGATAATTTGGTTTCCATTTTGTCTAGCGAGGGCTCGCGGGGAGGAGTGATTAACGATGGTGTCGGTAATAGGGGCTCTAGGTATTTGGAAAGAAAGGATGTGATGGAGAAGCCTAGGATGTGGGGAAATGTTACCTTGTAAGAGAGGGGGGGTGTATGGAAGAAAATTATTTGTGATTTATCGGGGTTGACCTCGGTACCGGAGGGCTTCAAAGAAGGAATGTAGAAGATATTAGAGAGTGTAGGCTTCCTTGAGCGAGCGGTAACTCGTGATCATGTTGTCATCCAAAAATTGTTGATGGGAGGAGGGGGCAAGTTGTGGAGGGGTAAAGCATGCGAGCACGACTCGATGGAGCTTTTGAGAAAGGTGACAGTACTTCAACCATAATTATGAAGATGAAGGGCGAAATAGGGTCCCCTTTTCGGATTCCTCTTGAGGGTTGAAGGTTGCGAGAGGGAATACCATCGACCAAAATGGAATGAAAAAGAGAGGTAATGAGACTCATGATCCATCATTATAAGGAGTGGTTGAAGCCGAACGCTATGAGTACATTTTTTATGTAGTCTCGGTGAGTTTTTCAAAAGCCTTGGATAGATCAATTTTTAGAAGCATGCACGGGTTTTGGAGGTTTTGAGAGAAGTGAATGACCTCATGGGTTAGGATGATGCCGTCAGAGAATGTTCCTGCCTTCAACATAACTTGTCTACTCGGGGGAGATGATTATGGGGAGGGAGTTTCTTGACCTTTTAGCGATAACTTTGGAGATTATTTTGTAAATGACATTGCGAGAGAGCTATAGACTTGTACTTACTTGGTGAGGATGCATTGTCTTGTTTTGGAACAGTGATTAAGGTGGCATTAGAGGTCTTTGGAAGAAGCGAGTGAGTGGTGCACGATTCCTCCACTACGTCCCAGACTTCATCTCGAATGGTGTCCCATAAGAAGTGGAAGGAGTTGGTGGTAAATCCATCGAGGCTGGAGCTTTCCGGCTTTCATCTATAAGACTACTTATTCCACCTCATCGGGGTGGTAGATTTGAGTAGCGACGAGTTGTGTTCATTCGTTATCACCTTAGGAATGTGTTGGGTGATTTTAACAATGGCCTCATGCCACTACGATGATTGGGTTCTTGTAGAATTTTCTTGAAGTGGTTGTGCAACTCCTTTGTGATGTCCTCTTTCTTTTCCGTACTATCTAGTTTGGTTTTTTGGGGCCATTGGTCTGTTATGCATCCTATCTTTGAATGGTGGATCGGTGAAATAATTTTGTGTTTTGTTCTCCCTCTTTAACTTGAGTAGATCCTTGATTTTTGTCTTGATAGGATTTCATCCTCACTCCTTCCTTCTTACATCTAAGTAGCTAGTGTCTTCTCTAGCTCTCTCACTGTTGAGCATCCTTCCTTGATGATAGTTTGTTGCAACTTCTTCATGTTTCCTCCGGCTCTTTTTTTCTTTGAAAATATTTCCAAGGTTGATTTTTTCTAGACCTTTAGTTTTCCTTTGAGCATTTTTCGAAACTTTTTCTAGAACTAGAGCATTTTTGTACCTTGTGGAGGTTTTAGGGAGGACCACCATTCGAGATACAATTTCCTTGAACTCTAGGTACTGAGCCAACGGTGTTCGAAGTGAAATGGTTTGCGAGCATGCTTACGTGGACATAACCATTGAATTTGTATTGGGTAGTAGTCGAGCTTGATGTGGGGATGATGGTAGCAGTTATGTCACCACCAAGATGAATGAAGTCTTACGTAATGAGGTATGTTTATCTAGTCACAGAAGCTATCTAGTGGGTGCCTCCTCTTCTATTATTTCAAGTAAATATTCCATTGGAGGTTTGAAGATCAATGAGGTGGTTTCTTGAATGAAGTTCTTGAATACATTACTATCCAAGTCCAGAGGATGCATTTCTTCCTCCTTTCTTTTCCTGTAGATTTGTTATCTGTTGAAGTCTCCTCGAGGAGCGAAAGAGGAAAGGCTTTTTTTATTGAGTTGACTATGTTATCGAGAAGCTGTTTGTTTGCGATGGATATTACGGGGAAAGTAGACATTTGTGAGTAGGCCATGGATGTCCATGCTAATCAGGTGAAAGTTGGCTTGGATAAAGTGCCATTGGAAGTAGCTCTCTAGGGAGATGATTTGGGGGTTCCGAGATGATTTCTAGGCCTCCGGATGCCCCATTGGCATCGAAAACTATTGTATTGCAAACTTTCCATATTTTTTGAAGATTGTATCCAGAGTAGAGCTGGAACATTTGGTTTCTTGCATGTAGAATATTGCGGGATGTTCCTTAGTAATCCTTTTCTTTATTATCATGCGCGGGTAGAGTTTGTTGGGCCTACTTATATTCCAAGAGATGATCTTCGTTGGGGGCGATTGGTGGTGTAGGCGAAGAATCTTGTTAACTTGGGGAATCACCCAGAATCCACCACATTTCTTTACCTATTTCTATCATTCTTTGTAGCATAGTTTTCTTGCCCCTTTTGCTGGACTCTTTCGTGAAGTATTTTGTGTTTATTAGCTTACCACCCCAAATGCCCAAAGAGGGGAGTTGTTGCGCTCGGGTAGGATTTCTTCCATATTTTGTGCCTGCCTACTCAGGTATTGATCTAAAATCCTTCTTATTGCAAGCATCCTCTAACCATATGAGATCCAAGCCCTCGAGGTCAATGCTTTACGGTTCTTCCTCCATGGCTTGGGATCGTCTCCATCATTTGTTCTTTGCCTTTTGACATAGGATTTTCTGTGTGAAGCTAGTGGTTTGAGGTTTTGGGAAGGTCTTAGGAGGGACCTTGTTGTTGTGTTGTGCTTTTGAGGACTGGGCCTCCCTCCATAGAGGTGCGCTCGGCTTACCGTTGTCTAGTTCATTCGTTCACATTAAGCTCATTTAAAGTATGTTTGTGAAGTTATTTCTAGTCACGGGTCCTTTTTCTTCGATGAGGTGGTTCTATTATTGTGCCTTTTATTACTTGCTACCTTCGTGAATCATTCTGATACACGATTGTTGGATTCTTTTTTGGCCACACGATTTTCTTTTACGGGACAATCTCTAAAGAGATGCCCATGTTGGTGACTTCACCGCATCAGAAAGGAATATGCTCATAGTCTACATTTTGTTTCCATTCAAAATATTTGCACGGTAGACTTATCTTGCCTGGTAATGGTTCCAAAAAGTTCATGTAGATGCACATATTAGTGTATGATGCATAGCGATTTTCTTTGTCTCCTTTGCTATCTTGACGAACTCATCTAGGGCATTGCCTATGTCTGCGAGGGTCGGTTTATCCCGAGTAATCGTAGGGGAGGAGTAGAGCTGAATCGAGGCCAAGACCCATGTGAGATGTTGTTTGTCGAGTTGAACGCTCCATCTAGGATCAGGAGGTATAGACCTACGGAGTTGAAGAACTAGGGACCTCTATCCATGATCTTGTCTTTGTCTTCAATGCATGTAAAGAGCACATTGAAGAAACCTTTAGCGCACAAATGTAGGTCAATGTGGCCTTCGGGTTTCCACTTCGAAGCTATCCATCCTCAAAGGGATTTTTTGCGGGCCGGAAAGCCCATGACTAGCCAATTAGCATATGATCCTTCATGAACCGGATTCTTCCATTGATGCGATGCATTGGGAGCTCGATCAACGCTTGTTATTTTGGGGGTTCTTTGGAATGCATGTTGCGACTTGATGTTCGCTTCTTCCTCTTCTTGGTGTAATTGTATGCGCGTTGTGGGAGTCGCCATGTGGTGTCATGAGGCAGGCGAAAGTTTTCTCATTGATGGTATCAACCTCTGTGTAAGCCCCTGTGGGGTGGCCTTTAATGGGGGCGAGAAACAATCCACCCAGGTCGATCATCGATGAGCCTCAAGTCTATCAAGGAGAGTGATCGTGGCCTAACGGTGGTGGGGAGAGAGGTACGCAGGGAAGCCTACACGGGAAACCTCCAAACCCTAGGTCATGGCGGTCGGCCCCCAGTGCCAAAGCTTCCTGGTAAGTCAAGGTTTTTTCACCATAAAGTCGAGTCCAGCCTATATTATTACTATTATAGCTATTCTTTTTTATTCACATACAAATTCATATATAGATATATATGTACCATTTTTAATATTAAAATTAATTCTTTTTTAAGGAAAAAGTGTAGTGTACTCTCTACTAAACTCACCACCAATAATGCAAATTTATTATATTACTTAAATATTAATGCATTTGTAAAGTATAATCTTTCTAATATTATTGATAAGAGGAAGCATTGGCACTCATTAGCATCTGCGGACATTTTGGAAGTGGATTGCGAAAAAGAAAAAAATTAATTCATTACGATGTCATATAACATCCGTTAAATTTCCTTTTAACATTTCGGAGACATATCAATAAAAATAAAATGTTTAGTTTGGTAAAATGCACTTTAAGACTCTGTTATATCTAAGGGCTATGCGTGTGCATTTTGAAGCACGCTGATTATTATAAAAATTTATAATGTACAAGAATATTAATTATGTTTAGGATGTCGGTGTACATTTCCAAGTGCATCAGTCAGAATGAGAAAATATAATATCAAATTTAATATGGTGCGCTTGTTATGTAAACCCGGCATGGAGCAAAATACCTCCATATAATTCCTAAAACACGTGTGTCTATATATATAACCGCACTCAATGGTGCTTTTATAATATGTGGACTATTATTAATATTGTAAGTAGTCTTGAAAGATAATTTTTGGTTCTAACATTAATATTGTAAGTAGTCTTGAAAGATATTTTTAGATGTTTTTTTTCTCAATAATGTATTATATTTGATTGGATGCACCATATAGGGTGCCACTTGTTAATAACAATGATATATTATGCAATTCGTGTGATTCAATTCGAGTTATTATACAATTCAAGTGTGGTATAATGACTTGGATGTATTATACGGAAATTATTTTTTAAAACATTCAAAGAGGAAAATACATGTAACAACCAACTACACCACCTTTACTTACCATAAAAAAAAATTCACGCGGTCATTATAACTCAAAACTAATTCATAACACTATCTATGATATGCGAGTCAAATTAACACGAGTCAAATTAACACGTGCTATGGTTATAATTCCAATCTATACGTACTTCTTTGTGAAGATCTATCCTTTGAAAAGCTTAAAGTTTGAGTACTATCTTGTTCGTGTTGTTTATCATTTAACATATTATATATTCAACACAATTAAATATTGCATAGTTATCATGGTTAAACCCTTTTTGAATACCTTTGCGCCTTTTACAATTATTAAAGTATAGTTATGATGGTGGAATTATTATGGTTTTATGTTTTCAACGTTGTACTCCATCACATGGTCACATCGGCTCTTGATTAAATTCGGATCTACGACGGATTATTGTTTTGATCCATGGTACTTCGCTTTAAGCGTGGATAACTCGTCGTTGATAAGGTTTACATCCAATGGGTTGTGGCGATCTCGGTTTACGGTAACCTTGTCGAATAGCAGCTTACGCTCATTCGTTCATTTATTTGGAGATGTGGAGGCTGCGAGGTTTGGAGGTTCCGGTGGTCATTTTCCATGGCGGCCCACGGCGGAAGACATTGACCCGGCACAACGCCTCACTCAGACGGGTAGGCGCCATTGCGCCAACCGGTAGTTAACTCATTCTTAAATTTGTCTTAGAATGTACGCCCACACGGTATTTAGTCGTTTTTTTTCTTTTGGCATTCACATTATTCCTTTTAGGCGATTTCTTCTCACCTTTTGTTATGGCGGCGGGGGTTCGGCGTCTTCACTCTGCTCGCGTTCTACGGGTATAGCCAAATCTCTTATTTAAATAACGGGGGTCGTTTACATTTGCTACAATGTTTGTTTTGTTTTTATTTCTAGCAATTCCCCTACGTTCAAATTTGTAGGTAACACCCTACCCCTCTTCGTTTACTCGACCTAAAACTTGGAGAAATTGTGGTCGCGTAAGGGTTTAAATCTTCTCTCTGCCACGGGTACTTTCTCTCATGAATTGAGACTTCTTTGTTCTGGCTTTTTGCCCGGCTGTCCTACGCTTGGAAAGAAATGAAGGAAACGGTAAGGGTACGAGCACACATGCATTTTTCTTACACAATCGATCTTGAAACGGCTCTTGTTTAAAAACGGAGTATAATTTAGGGTTTCGGTTGCTCAATCTCTGTACTCGGAGGGTTGTATTTAGTTTTTCAAGTTTTCTTTTCTCGATCCCTAATGGAACTTTGGATTCTTCGGTTATAAGACGGGTTCCCGACCCGGCGTTTCTTGTCTAAAGAACTGCGGAACATTTTTCTCCTCGGTAATGTGAAATTTTCTCTAGTTAGAAACACTTTTATCATGATTTCTAAATATGCATGCACGGGCGCCTCTCGGCATTTCCAAAGCGCTCGTCTATGGTTATCATAATCGTATTGGGGTTTTTGTTTATCTAACGCTATATAATTCAATAGCTCAATGTTATGGTTTTCTTTTTTACCGAAACATGTTTAATCGTTTTCTTCCCTTATAGTTTGCATATGTGTTATAATATAGCCTCGGGGCTTTACACAGTCACTCGGGGTTACATGGCCGGCGGCTAGAACTATGAATCTTGCTTATCTCCACGTGGATTTTTCCAATAATGCATGCGGTTCACACTACGGAACAAGGGGTTTACGGAGTTTTAAAGGTTCTACGGGTTAATTTTAGCTATATGCATCTCTTTCCTTTGAGCTTATTCTTTTTGTCTAGAAATGGTCGATTGTCAGGACCACACATTTCGTCAGGAGCTTATCATAGGCCGGAGGCAACCAATCTAGATTCACGAGTTTGATCGGGCGTCCGGATTCACGGCTCTCCTTGGTATAATAGTTTGTTTTTACCTTGTACGTAGGTTGTGTATTGGTTGTCATTTTATAACGAAAGAACTAAAGTAGATGCCATGCGAGCACATTTTTGTTTTTTCACGATTGTTCGCATAATGGCAATACTATACGATTCTCTCGTTGCTTGCTTTTAAAAAATCAACAATTATATTTATCTGTGTTTCCGTTATGTCTAGTTTTAAAAGAGATTACTAAAGATGTTGGTAATAATGAGCAATGATTGTTCCTACTTTACACAAAATAATAAATAAAAAGAGGATTAATTAATTATTGTCGGCACCTCTAGTAGGCGACCAAATCTCTCTCGCTTCCATGTAAATTCATAAATCTACTTGCATTTTACTTATACGTGTCTGAGTTCAATTGATGGTACTCGTTACCTCCCGTCCATGACGCGATCACTTCTTCAGTTCTCCCCAGAAGCTCAAGCACAGGTCCGGTCGAACACGGAACTTAGGAGGAGAGTTTTCGGGACGGTCCGGTCCACTCTCAGGCTCGGTGGAAAAATATAATATGCAGGAGTTCTCGGGGTGTTCAGGGTCCTCTTCTCCAACCCGAGAATTCATACGATTGGAAACAAAAGAAAACCTTTTCAGTTTCTTTCCCCGAATTCCTCTTTCTTTTTCCTTTTCACGGAACCCTAACTCTCCTTGGAATTCCCTTTTATTCCGGAAGTTTTCTTGAGATAGCTGTCAGTAACTATTTCATTGTTCAACTAACCCGGACTTACTTTTACCATCGATTATTTTTACTCATGAAGTAATTTTTCACAAAATTAAATCCTTCTTTTATTCATAAAACCAAAATTAATCTTGTTCGAGATACTTCTTTTAAAAAAATAACGGTAGTCACAATTAGTCCTTAACCAATAAATCTTAACCATTTGTTAATGGCTTAAGAGGGTGGTTACGGTTCCCCCCCTGCGGAAAGGAACACGGCTCCTCGGTGTTATTATTGATTCGGTAAAAAGTTCGGGGGGTAAACTTCACGAACAAAACTTTCGTCTTCCCATGTGGCCTCCCTCGGGTCCAAAGTGCTTCCATTGCATCCTCGGTGTTATTATTCCAGTTCAGTAAAAGTTCAGGATAAGCTTCACGAACAAAACTTTCGTCTTCCCAAGTAGCCTCCTCGGGTCCAAAGTGCTTCCATTGCACTTTAACCTGGGCGATGGCTCGTTTCTGGAGCATGAGTTCCCTCCGGTCGATTATACTGTGGGGCTCTACCAGAAATTCCCTGTTTGGTTCTACCTGCACAAAATAAACTTATGTTAATTAAATAATCCTTTAATATCACATTATCATTTAGCAATCATGCTCATTCACTACCTGTATGTTCTGCCAGTGAATTATGTGTCTTGGATCATGAACATATCGTTTTAATAACGATACATGAAAGACATTGTGCACCCGAATGTGACTAGGAAGGGCCAAGCGATAGGCTACCGGTCCCACCCTTTCCAGTATTTGGAAGGGACCACAGAACCGGGGTGCTAATTTTGCACAAGATGCCCATCTTAGTGTACTTTTCTTCGGTTTAATTCTGACATATATGTGATCTCCAACCTCATACTCACGGTATGACCTCTTTTTATCCGCATACACTTTTTGTCTGTCTTGTGGTGCCTTCAAATTCTGTCAAATTTTCTTAACCTCTACTTCCATTTCTGCTAGCATATCTGGTCCTAGCACGAGTCTATTCTCGGGGCTGCTCTAGTTAATGGGGGTTCTGCACTGCCGCCCATACAGCGCCTCAAACGAACTCATCTTCAATGATTCCTGGTAACCATTGTTGTAAGCAAACTCTATCAAGTGTAGATACTCCTCCCACTTAATTGGTTGCTGCATGACATACATTCTTAGCATGTCTTCCAGCACCTGATTTACTCGCTCAGTCTGACTGTCTGTTTGCAGGTGGTATGCAGTACTAAAATGTACTTGAGTTCCCAACCCTGTAAACAGTGCCTTCCAAAAAGCTGATGTGAATTTTACGTCCCTATCCGAGATAACGGTCTTAGGGATGCCATGCAGTCTGAAGATCTCACGCATAAATAAATCTGCAATCTGTACTGTCTTATAGGTGGATTGGATAGGTATGAAATGTGCAGACTTACTTAACCGATCCACAACTACCATTATGGAATCATTACCTCGTTTTGATTTCGGTAGTCTGGTAATGAAATCTAATGAAATCACCTCCCACTTCCATTCAGGAATCGGTATAGGCTGCATTAATCCCGCTGGATGCCTGTGCTCTACTTTCACTTGCTGGCACTCCAAACACTTGGTTAAATAACCTGCTAAATCCTTTCTCATGCCGGGCCAATAGTAGTCTTTTCTTATAGTTGTCAACATTTTTTGATATCCCGGGTGTCCTGCATAATTACTTCTATGATATTCATCCAGTATCATATTTTTTAATTCTATTCTGTTTGGGATGACTATCCTCTTTCTAAAAATCAGCAACCCATCCGGGCTAATCTCATAGTCTCCATGTCCACCCTGTCCTTCAGATTCTTGTGTCTGCTGCCACAAGTATCTATACTCAGGATCTTTGTCTGCTTCTTTTCTGATTTGTTCTAAAAATCTGGTTTCAATTTGGTTAACATATAACTCATAAATGCTATGCAGTTTTCTGCTTAATGCATCCGCAACCTTGTTCTCTTTTCCTTTTACATGCTGTAGATCAATGTCAAACTCACTCAGGAAAGAATTCCATCTTGCTTGTCGGGAGTTTAAGTCAGCTTGCTTAAAATAGCTGGTTAGACTATTGTGATCAGTCTTTAATACAAACCTTTTCCCGAGTAAGTAATGCCTCCACACTCGGAGAGCGTGCACCACCGCAGTCAGCTCCAAATCATAAGCTGAATATCGCTTCTCATACTCTTTTAACTTGCGAGATTCATATGCAATTACCTTCCCTTCCTGTGACAAAACAGCCCCAACTCCTTCCTTGCTTGCATCTGTACAAACCTCGAATTCCTTATTTGGATCTGCTACACTTAACACCGGTGCTGTTGTCAATAACTGCTTCAATCTTTCAAAACTATCTTGGCATTCTTTTGTCCATTTAAATATTTTCCCTCTCCTTTGCAAGGAAGTAATGGGAAAAGCTATCTTTGAAAAACCTTTTATGAATCGCCGGTAGTACCCGGCAAGACCCATAAAAGATCTTATATCTGCCACATTCTGTGGCACCTTCCATTCCATGATAGTTTTAATTTTCTCCGCGTCCACTGCTATACCATCTTTAGATATTACATGTCCAAGATACTGTATCTCTTCCTTGAAGAAATCATATTTACTGAACTTTGCATACAACTGATGTTTCCTTAGCATCTCCAGCACCATCCGCAAGTGGTTTTCGTGTTCATCCGCATTCTTAGAATAAATCAGTATGTCATCAATGAAGATTAACACGAAATTTTCCAAGTAAGGTTGGAAAATACTATGCATCAGCCTCATAAAAGTGGTTGGTGCATTAGTTAACCCAAAAGGTAATACCACGAAT
The DNA here is from genome assembly GCA_034641835.2 of Pinus albicaulis. Lineage (NCBI taxonomy): Eukaryota > Viridiplantae > Streptophyta > Pinopsida > Pinales > Pinaceae > Pinus > Pinus albicaulis. The sequence goes on from CM076575.1 coordinate 467,025,202, forward strand.
TCATAGTGGCCGTACCTGGTGCGAAAAGTAGTTTTGTGAATATCTTCATCCTTAATTCGGATCTGGTGGTAACCGGACCGCAAATCAATTTTTGAAAACACAGTAGCTCCCCTTACCTGGTCAAACAGGTCGTCAATACGGGGTAGGGGGTATCTGTTCTTAACAGTCAACTTATTTAACTATCGGTAATCCATGCACATGCGCATGGTTCCATCCTTTTTCCTGACGAACAACACAGGTGCTCCCCAAGGTGACACACTAGGTCTGATATACCCCTTATCTAATAATTCCTGAAGCTGCATTTTCAGTTCAGTCAATTCTGGCACACTCATACGGTAGGGAGTTCGCGAAATTGGTGAAGCTCCTGGCAGCAGTTCTATAGTAAAATCAACCTCTCTTTTAGGTGGTAATCCCGGTATTTCTTCAGGAAATATGTCCTTAAATTCCTGTACTACCGGTATATTTTCTAACACAGCAGCCTTGTTCTTGGATTCAGATAGTCCAACTTGTATGGCGTACAATTGGCATCCTTTTCTCATACACTTTGCCAACTGAGAAGCGGTAACTGGTCGCAAATGTACAGGCTTCTTTAAGCCCTGAATCTCTTGGCGATTACCATCCTGATCACTGTAGTAAACTACCTTTTCCTTGCAATCTATGAGAGTCCAATGTTTCTCTAACCAGTCCATACCCAACAAAACATCATAAGAGCCCAAAGGCAGAATATTTAAATCCACCCTTAACTGCTGTCCACCGACTTGCAATGCACAATCTGATATTTTGGCACTAACTCTTCTTTTAGCTCCTGTAGCTAACTGAACCAACCAACTCTTCTTAAATTTTTGACTTGGCAGTTTACAGATTTCCACTAATTTAGGACTTATATAACTCAGACTTGCGCCTGGATCTACCAAAACAGAAATAGTTTGGGAGGACAGTTTGCCTTCCAGTTCTATCATGGTGGGTTGAAAATCAGCTTGTCGGTCCTCCAATGCAGCGTGAATCCTGGGTATGCTTCTGGCAATGTCTCCCACCGTAGAAGCCTCCTGTAAATTATTCACTGTTTCAGTTTTGCCCCGCTGTGGGCAATCTCGATAATAGTGCGCTGCCCCGCAGCCCCAACATTGCAGAGGTGGCCTTTGGTTTTGAGGTTGCTTAGGTCTATTTGAAGCTTCCACTGTTTTATCTTCCCCTGGCCATCTAATCCTCTGGTGGTTTCTACCGAATTTCTTATTAACGGAATTCCTGGCTGAACTTCTGAAGTTACTGGTTTTGCCTTTCTTGAAACCAGCACTGTTCCTATTTTCTTTCTTCGTTTGCCATCCTTTTCCTTGATCTACCTTGTTTTTTGCTTGCTGATAACACAGCCTTGCCTTCCTGATAGCTTCATCCATTGTCCTAGGATTAACAAACTCAATACGCTCCTTCATATGGGCGGGTAAACTGCTCAGAAATCTCTGAACCTTGGCCTTCTCATCTCTTAGATACAGTACATAGCGCAGTAACGATGTAAAATTGGTGATGAACTCGTCCATAGTCAATTGGCCTAGCCTTAAATCATGGAATTCTCGAGCTTTTTCATCGTAGAAACGCTCCGTCAAGTACTTGTCCTTGAAATATTGTTGGAACTTATCCCATGTTACGTCCTGATCCTCTATTCCCTTCACGTTCTTCACTTCTTCCCACCATAGGGTGGCTTTATCTTTTAGCTGATAAATCGCTAATCGTGCCTTAAGACCACTGTCATAATCATACACCTGGAAGTACTTGTTCATATTAATTAACCAGGCCTCTGCTACTTCTTCTTTTTCTCCATCGAAGGTAGGTGGCTTAATCTTTCTGAATTCTCCATGTAATTCCACCTTCTGCCTTTTTCTAGCCTTCCGTTCTGTTCCATTTTCAGATTCAGCTTCATTAAGGTTTCTATTCGAACTATTGCGCTGGGACAAACTTCTTTCTTTTTGACTCATATCTTGCTCATCAGTTTGCTGTTCGTTTCCCCCTTGGTGTTCTCTGTCAGCACTGGGATTTTCATTCCTTTGATTTTGTTTATCGGACAGGCTTTTTAAGATCCTTTCCTGTTCCTGCATCATCCTGGCGTTTTCCTGTCGTACCCTCTCCATTTCTTCCTGCAACTGTTGTACTGTATGCAATAAGATGCGGGTCTGCTGTTGCTGTTCTTCCATCAGTCGGTTTGACCGTTGGTGTTGCTCAATCCCCAACTGAACCCACATCTCGGGGTTGCCCCCTAGCGGAGGTTGCATTTCTCCGGCATTTCAATGTGACTGTTGCGAAGGTGTCCGTCTCACTTGTCTTTCCATTTAATTATCGGACTGTGCATAGATAACACACAGTTTTAACGTTAGTTGGCCCAGTAGGGCCCAGCGTTGTAACGCTGCTCTGATACCACTTGTAACAACCAACTACACAACATTTACTTACCATAAAAATTTTTTTTACGCAAACATTATAACTCAAAACTAATTCATAACATTATCTATGATATGCAATCAATTCAACACGTGCTATGGTTATAATGTCAATTTACCTGTACTTACCGCGAAGATCTATCACTGTAAAGTTTAGGCTGAGTACTATGTTGTTCGTGTTGTTTATCATTTAACATAATAGATACTCAACATAATTAAATATTGAATAGTTATCATGGCTAAAACCCTTTTTAAATACCTTTGCGCCCTTTACAATTATTAAGGTATAGTTATGATGGTGGAATTATTATGTTTTATGTTTTCAACGTTTGCGCTCAATCACATGGACTGTCAGCTCTTGATTAAATTCGGATCTACAACGGATTATTGTTTTGATCCATGGTACCATCGCCTTCCATGTGGATAACTCTACGTGGTTTGGAGGTTCCGGTGGTTGTTTTCCATGGCGGCCCACGGCGGAAGACAATCTACCCAGCACAGCGTCTCATTCCGTCAGGTAGCTGCCCTTGCGCCAGCCTGTAGGTTAACACAGTCTTCTTTCCTCGAATGTACGCCCCTGTTCCTGTTGAAGGCATTCGATTTAACACAGTATTTAGTTTGTTTTTAATTTTGGCACTCGCATTATTCCTTTTAGCTGAATTTCTTTTCTTCTTTTGTTATGGCGGCAGGCTTCGGCATCTTCCTCCTGCTCGCGTTCTACAGGTATAGCCAAATCTCTTATTTAAGTAACAAAATCGTTTGCATTTGCTACAATCTGTTTTGTTTCTATTTCTAACAGTCTCCATGCGTTTAAAATGTAGGTAACACTCTACCCCTCTCCGTTTACTCGGCCCGCTTGGAGGAATTGTGGTCGCGTAAGGGTTAAAATCTTCTCTCTGCCACAGGTACTTTCCCTCATGATTCGAGACTTCTTTGTTCCTTGCCTGCCGGCATCCTTACGCTTGGGAAGAATAGATGGAAAATAGACTAGGGTCTGAGAACCTGTACATTTTTCCTTTGACAGTCTTGGGGACAGCTCTTTGTTTTAAAAGCGGAGTATAACTTAGGGTTTCAGTTGCTCATTCTGTACTCAGAGGGTTGTATTCAGTTTTCAAGTTTCTTTTCTCAATCCCTGATGGAACTTTGGATTCTTCAGTTATGTGGCCGGGTTCCCAACCCCGTGCTTACTTGTCTAAAGAACTCTGGAACATTTTTCTCCTCAGTAATGTGAAATTCTCTTGTTGAAAAGTTTTATTATGATTCTAAGTATGCATGCACAGCGCATCTCGACATTTCCAAATGCGCTCAGCTATGGTTATCATTTCCGTATTGGAGTTTTTGTTTACTTAGCGCTATATAATTTAGTAGCTCAATGTTATGGTTCTTTCTGAAACATGTTTAATCGTTTTTCCCTTACAATTTGCATATGTGCTATAATATAGTCTCAGGGCTTTACCTGGTGCTCTGGTTACATGGCCGCTGGCTAGAATTCTATGAATACTGCTTATCTTCTTGTGGACTTTTTCTAATAATGCATGCAGTTTTACAAAACAAGGGTTTCTGGAATTTAAAAGTTCTACAGGGTTAATTTTAGCTATTTGCATCTCTTTTCTTTGAGCTTAATTTTTTGTCTAAAATGGTCGGTGTCCGGACCACCTGTCTCGTCCGAGCTTATCATAGGCCGGAGGCAACCTATCTAGATTCCTGAGTTTGTTCAGGCGTCCAGATTCACAGCTCTCCTGGGTATAATAGTTTATTGTTTTCACACTGTCTGTGGCTATTGTATTTATTTGTTTTATAACAGAGAAACTAAGTAAATGCCATACGGCCCTGTCTTATTTACACAGTTATTTGTATATAGATAAATGCTACTACAGTGCTTTCTTTCTTACTTTACTTCTACAGAAACAACAAGTAACCTTCTATAATTATCTGTGGTTCCAAAATATCTAGTTAAAAGAGATATTACAAAAAAAAATTCTGGTAATAAAGATCAGTAGCTATTTCTACATTTCCACTGAATATTAAATAGAAGAAAGAATAATTAATTATTGACAGCACCTCCTATAGCAGGCCAAATCTTTTTACTTCCATGAAATCCAGAAAACTACTTGCATTTTACTTATCTGTGTCCGAATCCAATTGATGGTACTCGTTACCTCCCGTCCACGAACTGGGCAATCACGTCTCCCAGTTCTCCCCCGAGCTCCAAGCCTGGGTCTGGTTGAACACAATTTCTGGAGGAGAGTTTTCGGGACAGTCCGGTCCTACTCTCCGACTCCAGCGGAAATAGAATTGTCCGGGGAGTTCTCAAGACAGTCCGGTCCGCTTCTCCAACCCAGCATTCATCTGTTCTGGAAAACTTTTCCAGCTTACACAGATTCCTAATTCTTTTCCTTCTCACAGAACCCCTAACCCTTCTTGGAATTTCCCCTTTATTCCAGAGTTTTCTTGGGGTAACTGTAGTAACTGTTTCATTCTGTTCAACCAACCCAGATTTACTTTTACCATCAATTATTTTTACTCATGAAATAATTTTCACAAATTAAATCTTTCTTTATTCAAAAAACCCAAAATTAATCTTGTTCAGATACTTCTTTTAAAATAACAGTAGTCACAAATAGTCCTTAACCAATAAATCTTAACCATTTGTTTAATGGCTTAAGAGGGTGGTTACAATACAAGTTTGGGATGAATTCTTAAAGTGCTAAAAATGTAAATGAGTAAATAATAATGAATTTACTTTATCTTTTCTTCATCGAGAATACATGCCGGAAAAATTATGAAAATTTGGTATTGCTTTGCACAATTCTAAAATTAATTAAAGAAATAAAAATAATTGAACAATTTAGCGACATGATAGTACTAATAACTAGATAGTTGCATATGGATCGTTAGTACAATTCTCATACAATTGAAAGGATTAAAAAAACATGAAAAACAAACTTAAAAACACGAAAACTAAAATATGGGGTTTGGTAATTTTTTCCTAACTAGATGTATTTAATTATAATTAGATGCATTATTGTGCTTTAATGTTCACAATGATAAAAATTAAAAAAATTAAAATTAAAATATGATTTAGTAATTTTTTTAACTTTGTTTGATGTGCTTAATGGTAAGATGCATTATCCTTATGTGTTTAATGGTAAAATGCATTACGTGTTTTTTTTTAAAACATAATAGGGTGTCATAAAATTTGTTAATCAACGAGTCATTTTTTATAAGTAATAATGCATGAATTAGTTATAAATTTATGTTATTTAATTAATTAAAATTAATGTTTTATAAAGAAATGCTTCAACTTTACTGATGCTTATTATATAGAGACATATTAGTGAATTTATTGTTTACAAATGCATTAGTTAGGTTTTTCATTGAAATTGATAATGAAATGCACTAGGGTGCTTTATATAGAAACACAACATCATGCAATAATACATTTAAAAATAGTAGAAACTTATACTATTTAAGATAATAGATAAACCTTATTTAATGATCCACTAATATACTTATATGGCTTAAATATATATCAGTCATTTTTTTTATGAAATGATAAAATCAACCTATAATGAGCCTTGGTGAGGAGATGCACTAATTATATCTATGGTAGAAAATAGATGAATATTTTCTTTCATTAACAATATCTATTATAAAAACAAAATCACAAACACCTTAATAAAAAATATATATATATATATATATTAATTTTATTTTTCAATTTAAAAATTTCTACATATACTAAACTCAAACATTTAAAAGAAAATTCAAACTAAATAATGTCTTTATAATGTTTTCAATCATTCTAACTTTAAATCCAATTTACGTATACGATTTTTTCATTAAGAACTTCGTTAATATATAATTAATATTGATAATTTCATTTAACTTTATCTTATGATTAATTTACAAGATCAATTTTCTTGACAAGTTTTCTTTTTCCCTTTTCTTAAAGATTACCTCTAAAGTAAAAATGGTTTTCTAATTTGAATATTCTTGATATATAACATAATAAATTTTTCTCTCTAAAAAAATATACATGGAGAATTCTACCATTTTATGAATTAATACCTCTTCATTTTGAATTTTTTTAAATTATTTGGATGCTAATTTTGTGATAATAGTTATTGATAAGATTTTTATTTTTGGTAAAGTTTTTAACAAATTTATAAATTTATAAATTTTAAATGTGAAATTATAATATAAAGTTTTTTTTTTTTAATAAATTGGGATTTTTGAAGTGATAGATAGAGAAAGATGGTTACTAATTTAAATAGATAAATAAAGCAAAAACTAAAACTAAAACTTTTATGTTTATGTGGAGCTTAGATATTTTCCCTTTTGAAAATATTAGGCTAACTTCTTATTTCTTTAAAAAAAATAAATAATAATTTTCACTTTAAGTATTCATAAACTAATGACCGGGACAAGGGATTGAAGAACATCATCATACACACACACACCTGTAAGTAGGCACATTTCCTCTAATAAAATTCAAATTAGGATCATTCTTCAATGAAATTTGAAGTGTATTTTGTTATATTACCATATACGAAGGAAATAATATTTAGGTGTATTGTTTTTACAATAATGCATGAAATTGATGCATTAAAATAATAATGCATAATATAAATCAGATACTATAATGTTTTCATTTTAAATTTTAGAGTATTTAATTGTGATGGATACCATAATGTTTCATTTTAAATTTTGGAGTATTTAATTGTGATTAATGTGGTCGATGTTCATGATGGATGGTTCAACATATTGACATGACTCTCATGGATAACCTACGAATGGCATGCTTCACCTCTCATTATTTTATTATGAGTTAAATTATGAATTAAATTTTGCGAGTTCTTGGTATGATTAACTAGTAAGCAATGGATTTTTGATAGGTAGGTAAATTATTTTCTAAATTGGGTTGTAGTCATGGTAAAAAGAGTCACTAGGGTCCTTTTCTTAAATTCTAGAATTGAGCATGACTTTTTTTTAACAAAATAAATATTTAAAAGTACCCCAATTTCAACATTTCACGCTTCTTAGTAAATTTCTAAGCTCTAAATAATAAAATTAATTACTAAATATTTTCCATACCTAGAGGTGTCACAAAAAAACTAATAATAAAAATAATAAATTTTATTATTGAATTTATTTATTGCATTTTTTTCATTCATAGAACTAAAAATATTTTTTTTTCAAAAAAGTAATTACAATGAACTTATTACATTAAAACAAATTTATACTAGTATAAATATCTTTAGGTACGGAAACTTATTTTAAAATGCAAAATTTGAAGAAAAAATGATCTCTCTCATTTCTTGATATATCCAAATGAATTTGTAGTGGTACTCTCTATCTCTCTATATACACAATATGTCGATGTCAATGAATTTGTAGTTGTTATCTTTGTATATATATAATATGTATTTATAGTTGTTTAAATTGTATTTTTGAGTGCTATATAGAGTAGCAAGCTTAAACTTGTAAGTCCAAAAATATTTGTTGGGTTTTAAGGAAAATTAGCAAAAAAAATGTTATACATGATCAAAATGTAAAATAGTGAGACTACAAAATTTTTAACCACAAAACATTATTTTTCCAATTGTTTTATATAATATATAATAATTTTTTTTAAATGATATATAATATATACATAGTTGATATTAAAATATTTTACCTAAGTCTTTTTATATACATGGGCTACATTGTCCATATTAAAATTATTGTTTTTTGTGACAGCCTCATTAAGTGTTAATTAGCATAAATAAAATTTGAAAAGACAATTTGTTTATTTATTATTTGTTTACTTTATTTTGGCAAAAAAGAAACTCAAAATACCATTTTTACTTTGAATTGTGAGTGAGTAAATGAAAAGTGAATCTCTTAAGCTTGTTGGTAAGTTTAAGAATAGGTGGTGGTTGGGAACGGTTGGAGAAGCGGGTTACCTAACCTCCGGGGATAAAAATCCCGGGAGAGGGATAGGGGTTACGTAAATTTTCTAGAAAAGAAGAGAAGGTGAAGTATTCTCTAGGGCGGGTGGAAAAACCCGATTGAGAACAACTTACGTAAACCTTTTATCGAATGTACGTACGTAAAGATTTGGATTAGCATCCGGAGGTCTATGAAGGATTATCCATTGTTCCGTGGCAGAGCTGAATTCTAGAGCTAGGGGGCAAGAGGAGGACGTCATTGCCTCCCTTGATGGTTGGGAGGACCACGAGTTTTCGAGCATTCGTTTCCTACCCGAGATAAGTACTTGAGGAAAGACTCAAGTTATGTTACGGGAATGTTGCTTTGTTTATCCATTTAGACTACTAAAATTTTATTCGAGTTGATTAGAGAAGGTTATGTGTTTAATATTTATATGTGGAAATATTCCTCGGATAAATGAACGTGAATAATAAATAAGCACGAAAACGTGATCTGTAGAAATAAATCTTTTTCTTTTTGTATATGAATTGTATTAAAAAATGGTTAGCGAAGGGATGTAAAGAATGAATGTGTTTCGGTTTATCATAGGAATTTAAATGGAAATACGATATGGGTTATATATCGTACTACATTAATATGCATTAAGTAGAAAGAAAGAAGTGAGCACGAAGAAAACATTAAGTAATCATGGACGTTGGATAAAACAAGAGAAACCCGGTAGTTAATTGTCATGCATGCGACGAAAACAAAAACATATGTGCTATCAAATAGTATTCCATTTCTTCATATGTTGAGGTGGAGATACCCGGCGAACTTGTAGAGCTGAGTTAGATTTGGAAACCCTACCCACATCTTGTTCATTTACTTGAGACTATACGGACTTGAAACGGCGGCGGGTTGCCCAAGGTCTAAGTAATGCGAACAAGCAAATTGTTAACAATGAAGAGTTGAGAACCATTATCAAAACATTCTAACTTAGTCATAACTCATGAGAAGTCACGGGATATCGCAATAAGAGCATACGTTTTATAACAAAATATAAGACGAGAGGAATATTGTTGTCAATGTAACGAAACTCTTACGGAAGCATGCTCCTAATAATGCAACGCTCGCCAAAGATTACTGGGCACATTAAAGACGTGGCCGAGAGCGTATTTGTTATTAAGAAAAGGAACGCGTTAAAAATTAAAAGCGTGCGAAAGGAATAAACTACGAAAGTAGTTGAGGGTATTCGAACCAATGCCTTTACTTTATCATCACGATGTAAACATACCAAAAGAATCAGAACGGAAATTCGGGTTAACACTTAAATAAAGAAAAAAAGGGGTCCTACGTAGGTTCTGAAGAAAAACTTATCGCCATGCATGTGATCATTGTAAAGGAAAAAGGAATTATTTGTATTTGTTTATACAGAGAAATTAGTTAGTACAACACATTCTAGAATATAGCGATTTTGTAGCCAAGGGACTTAGCCATAACGAGTTGGTAGTCGAAAGAATAATACATTGTGTTTGTTGCAAATTACCACCACATTGTACACATAGTGTAAGACTAGGCTCATAGAAAGGATACTTGATCTCTCATTAAATGGATAAAATAAAACCCTAGGCTTGGTAATTTATAACCCAATTATCCTTTATGCAGATGAAATACATACAAACTTGTACATTCGTGACGACGAAGTACTGTGTAATTGAGAGAATAGTCATTTTAGCCATTTGGAATAAACATGAAATTTAGCTCGGTAAACTTAACCGGACCATCTCACCTCCGAATCCAAACAAAACTTGTTAGAAATTATGAGAAATTCGGTTAGTGGATAAGTTGAAATTGGGAAAGTAGAGTTACATAAGAAGCTAAGGGATAGTTTTCACGGTACGTGCACAGTAAGGGAGAATTAATCTAATAACCTGTCCATCTTCGAAGAAAAAACAAGGACTTAGAGGGATTATAAGCCGAAAGTCTGAGTATTGAAGTTAAAGGTGCCTAAAATGGAAGTTGGAAGATTCAAATTTTAAACGAGAGAAAACCAGAGGAAATATTCGATCTTGAAGGCGGCCTTACTGCTGAGACAAGGCGAGTTTATCTGGAGATCCAAGACCGCGAATAAAAAAACCCTCAACACGCACCATGTAATGAAAGGAAGGCAAACGTAAGTTGAAAACCCATTTTTCGAGGCCAAGCCCAAAAGATTTAAGTGAAAACAAGGGCAAATGCAGCAGGATTACTTATAGAAAATCAGCTGGAAGTTAAACGAGAGAGGTTCTTTGGCATTTTTCCTACCTCTAAGCTAAGAAAATTAGCCATACCTGGCGAAGGAACGAGAGACGGGGCGGTGCGCCATGAGAAAGCATCGGGTTGTGAGACAAGGTCGGCAAACGAAACCTATTCGGCATTTTTTCCCTCGCAATCTGCGGAGATCGAGACTCGATTGCACCGCGCTCTCAACTCAACCCCTTGTACGCGAGAGTATCGAAAGGTGACATTTGTACCCGGCCAGGTCGAGCATGAAGCGGGTGTGGCGGAATATTTAACTCCAAACGAGATATGGAATTAATGAACGGTCTACGATGGATAAACCGATAAGTCTCGTCGGCGGATATCACGAGAACTCGGCGGTCGAGAAATAAAGGCAAATCTTACGGTGATTCTTGTAATTGATTTCATTTATGCTAATACCAATAATATCCCAATGCTCCTATTGTAAATTTATTTTTCCTTTGAAATGTTTACACTTTAGGTTATATGGAAATTGATTTGGCTACGGTGCATTAGACTAGTATCGATTTATAGTCGACAAATAATATATACTATATGATCTATGAATTTATATAAATGGAAATTATGTAATGTTATGGTGTTATTATATATATTTAAAAAAAAAATTTATTCTTACCGGGGTAAAAGTTATAGATGAAGTGTGACAAGTGGTATCGGAGCCAAGTTACTACACGGCAACCTGAGGGTCTACTAACAAAGTTGTGTGTGTATTAGTGCCTTTGAGAAGAAGAAGAAAGATATGGAATCTCGGTCTGTAGAGCGAGACTCAAGGTCCAGCAGTTATGGACCCGGAGATGTGGGTTCAACTAAGCGTAGACGACACCAAAAAACGAGTAAGCTATTTGGAAGAACGGCAACAACAAACTAATTTACGCACAAATACGGTACAACGATTACAAGAGGAAATGATTAGTGTACGGAAGGACAATGAAAAGTTGTTGCAAGACTAGGAAAAGATTGGTATTTACGATAAACAAAATCATGAGATGCGACGACCCCGGTGCGGAAGAGAATATTCAACGGAACCGGAGGACGTGAACCAAAAACAACACCACCGGAAAGACGGAGAAAAGAGTTTCTCCCACGGGAGAAAAAACCGTAATTATAATGAGGCGAGTCGGGGAAATGTTTGTTTGACCGGTGGGATCATAAGAGGAAGAAAGTTGGTATGGGGAGTTTCGTAAGATTAAGCCACCCATGTTTGATGGTGAGGGCGAAAGAGGAAGGCTGAAGCATGGTTGATTAACATCAATAAATATTTTCAAGTATATGAGTATAGCAGCAATGCGAAGGCCGGATTGGCTATATACCAGTTCTGCGAGAGAAAGCCACCATGTGGGGAGGAGGTAAAGAATGTTTGCAGCATTGATGAATGAGACATCACATGGGGAATTATTCCGGTAGTATTTCAAAGATAAATATCTAACGAAATATTTTTATGATGATAAGGCCAAAGAATTCCATGATCTTCGAGGTGAGCCGAGATGACCATGGATGAGTATGTCATGAAATTTACCTCCTTGCTACGCTTTGTACCTTACAGAGGAAAAAGCCAAGGTACGGAGGTTTTTGAAAGCGATTTTTCCCGCTCCCATGAGGGAACGAATAGAGTTTGTTAACCCCCAAACTATGGATGAGAGAAATCGGAAAGCACGCTTGTGTTACTAGCGAGTATAAGACCAAGGGGGATGGAGGAAAGGGTTAGCGGCCAAAGAAGAATCAAAAGACTTCCTTTACTTCTAAAAGCGGTAAAAGCGACCACTTTAAAGGGCGGGGGGGACGGAATCTTTGGCGGCAAACGAGTTTAATAGAGACAATCTGAGGATCAAGTGGCCCGGCGAAGAAAAACCACGAAGCATCAAGCAAACCGGACCGGGGCATAATTCTAAACCTCCCCTACGATGTTGGGGCGTAGGGGAAAGCACACTACTACAAGAACTTTCCACAACGGAAACGAGAGTGAAATTGTGGCAAAATTGCGAGGAGGCATCAACGGTGGGGACGTGGCGCGAAACATACCACGTATAAACGCGGCCTTGGAGGATCGATAGGGCGATTTTCAACCCTCAAATGATTGAGTTGGAAGGTACTATATTATCTAAACGTTTGTTTCGATTTTAATAGATCCTGGCGCTAGTTTAAGTTATGTAACTCCTAGCTGTTGGAAATGTGCAATTTAAAAGAACGAGAAATTTAAAAACTCCTGGTTAGTTCAAGTAGCCACGGAGCAAAACGCGAAGTGATTGCGAAAATTCCCGGTGCATGCGGAAGTTGCGGAGACAACGATTCACGGAGTAGACTTAAATATTCTACCATTGGGATCGTATGATGTGTTACTAGGAATGGATTGGGTAGGCTCCTTTGGACCTTAGTGAATTTTGTAAGGAAAAGACAATTTATTATAGAGTGCTAGATGGTACGCGTAAGGAAATTAAAGGAATTAAAAAGCTTGTGCAGTTACGCCCCATAACGGCATCTCGGATGACGAGTGTATCCCGCCAGGGATGTCGGTTGTACGCCATTCAAGTAGGGTATCTTTGAATCTAAGGGAAGAAGCTGCAAATATACAAGATATCCCTGTAGTACGGGAATTCACGAGATGTATTTCCGGAAAACATTCCGGGGTTGCCACCTAAAAGAGATATTTATTTCACTATTGAATTACTACCGGAGCCTCTCTGTGTCGAAACACCTTACGGAATGAGTATACCAAGAATTAACGAGTTAAAGATGCAATTGCGAGTTGTTAGATAAAGGATATATCCGCCCAAGCGTGTCACCTTGGGAGCACCCGGTCCTTTTTGTTAAAAATAAGGATGGAACCTTACGTATGTGTATGGACTACCGACAACTCAACGAACGACGGTTAAGAATAAATATCCTCTACCCGGAATCGATGATTTATTCGATCGGGCGAGAGGTGCCAAGGTGTTCTCTAAAATAGATTTGAGGTCTGGATATCATCGGATTAGAATCAAGGATGAGGATATTTCCAAAACATCATTCCACACCGGATATGGGCATTATGAGTTTGTGGTATTGCCCTTCGGTTGAAAAATGCACCGACGACCTTTATGAGGTTGATGAATGGAATTTTCCATCGAGTTTTTAGATCACTTTGTCTTGATCTTCATAGATGACATATTGATTTACTCAAAGAGAAAGGAAAAACATAAGGAGCATGCGAGAATAGTATTGGAAATCTTGGGAAACATGTTGTACACTAAATTGAGCAAGTGCGATTTCTTAATCGAGAAATCCGGTATTTAGGTCATGTTGTGGCAATTTGAAGGAATAGCGGTGGACCTGAAAAGATTAAAACTATCATGGAATGGTGAGTACCCCGAGAATGTGGCGGATATCATCATTTATGGGTACGGCGAGGATATTGGTATTTGACGGTTCATCGAAGGGTTTTCTAAGATTGCTTATCCTATTACATCCTTACAAAGAAAGGAAAACCTTTGAATGGACGAATGAATGTCGGTCGGCTTTGAAAAATTTCAGAAACAACTTTTAACCACGGCACCGTGCGAAGGTAGCTGACCCCAACAAAGATTATGTGGTGTGTACGGATGCCGGCAAGGGGGGAGTTGGCGCGATATTAACACAAGAAGGCAAGGTAATAGCCTATGAGTGAGAAAGTTGAAAGAACATGAACAAAAATACTCTTCTTATGATTTAGAACTCACGGCTGATAGTGCATGCTCACGAGTATGGAGGCATTATCTCTTGGGAAAAAGTTTAATATAATGACCATAGCGAGTTTAACTAACTATTTTAAGCAAGAAGATTTAAACTCTAGGCAAGCAAGGTGGAATGCCTTTTTGAGTGAATTTGACATGGATATACAACATGTTAAAAGGAAAAGAAAACCGAGTTGCGGATGCCCGAGCGAGAATTGCATGGGATCTATGCGATGTACTACGGCGGCCAACTTGTAAGCCGGATGTCGGAACAATTAAGGGAAGAGGCACGTAAGGACCCGGAATACAAGTTTTTGTGGTAGCGGATGGAAAAAGATAAGAAACAAGGTAAGACATCCGAATATGAGCCGACGAAGAACAAATGTTAACTTTTCGCGAAAGGACTATGTTTCATCGTGCAAGTCTCGAGGAGTTAATCTTGGTGAGTACGATCGCGGCAACTACGGCGGGGTCATCACAGTTATCGAGAAGATGCTTTCGGCAATTAGAAAGATATATTATTGGCCGGGTATGCGCAGAGACATTGCGGAATACTTGAGTAAGTGTTTAGAATTCCGGCGGGTTAAAGTGGAGCATCGGCACCCGGCGGGACTCTTTGCGGCCATACCCATTCTTTGAATGGAAATGGGAAGTGATCTCTTTAGATTTCATCACGGGCTTACCCTGAACAAGGAACGGGAATGATTCAATCATGGTAGTGGTGGACGGATTAAGTAAATCTTCACATTTCACACATGCGATCTGCACTTACAAGACCGTGCGGATTGCGGACATATTCATGAGGGAAATATTTAGGTTGCATGGCATACCTAAGGCAGGCGTGATTCCGAATAGGGATGTTAAGTTTACCTCCGCATTTTGGAAAACCTTGTTTTCGGGTTTTGGTACTCGAATGCCAGTCTTGCCTATCACCCTCGGCGATAGGCGGTGGCGGGTAAACGAGTCTTGGAGGATATCTTTCGCCGCATGTATGTAATGCGGCGACCGGCCATCAGGAGGATTGCACACTGGTGGAATTTGCATATAACAACGGATATCGGGAATCTTTAAAAATGAGTCCCTTTGAAGCATTGTACGGACGGCGGTGTCATACACCCAATAAAGCTGGAATAGTCGGAGACAAAATTAATATTGGGGCGAAATGTTGGGTGAGCTAGAAGGCGAGTAAAAAGAATAAGGCGAATTTGAAGGAGTTTGCGCAAGACGGAGCAAAGGTCTTTGCGGACAAGAAGATCTTATCGCGAATTCGGAGTGGGGGACCACGTGTATGTAAGGATTAAGCCTAAAGAAGTACCTTATGGTGGACTTCTTGCGCCAAGTTATCCCCTCGTTCTTGCGGACCTTTCCAAATTCTGGAAAGGGTGGGACTTGATAGCCTATGGGGTAGCTTTGCTAGTCATATTAAAGTACACAATGTGTTCCATGTATCTTTGTTAAAGCGATATGTGCATGATGAAGACAATTTGTTAATTAAGTGTCATTTAACTATAAATAAAATTTAGAAAAGACAATTTGTTTATTTATTATTTGTTTACTTTTATTTTGGCAAAAAGAAACTCAAAATACCATTTTTACTTTGAATTGCGAGTGAGTAAATGAAAAGTGAATCTCTTAAGCTTGTTGGTAAGTTTCTAAGAATAGGTGGTGGTTGGGAACATTTGGAAGGCAGTTACCTAACCTCCGGGGATAAAAGGAAATCCCGGAGAGGGATAGGGGTTACGTAAATTTTACGGGAAAAGAAGAGAAGGTGAAGTATTCTCTAGAGTTTGGGTGGAAAAACCGGTTGAGAACAACACGTAAACCTTTTATCCCCGGACGCATACGTACGTAGGTTTGGATGGCGGAATCCCGAGAGGTCACAACGGAAGGATTATCCATTGTTCCGTGGCACCAAGCGAATTCTAGAGCTAGGGGCAAGAAGAGGACGCCATTGCCTCCCTTGATGGTTAGGGAGGACCACGGTTTGAGGCATTCGTTTCCTACCGGATAAGTACTTGAGAAAGACTCAAAGTTATGTTACGAATCTTCTGTTTATCCGTTTAGACTATAAATGTTATTCGATTGATTAGGAAAGGTTATGTGTTTAATATTTATATGTGGAAATATTCCTCGGATAAATGAACGGGATGAATAATAAATAAGCACGAAAACGTGATCTGTAGAAATAAATCTTTTCTTTTTGTATATGAATTGTATTAAAAAATGGTTAACGAAGGGATGTAAATAATGAATGTACCTGGTTTATCATAGGAATTTAAATGGAAATACGATATATGGGTTATATATACGTATACCTACATTAATATGCATTGGCATAGAAAGAAAGAAGTAGGCACGAGAAAACATTAAGTAATCATGGACGTTGGATAAAACAAGAGAAACCCGTGGATTAATTGTCATGCATGTGGCCAGAAAACAAAAACAAACGTGCTATCCAAATAGTATTCCAATTTCTTCATGGCGGGGGGTGGAGATACAGTACAGACACTGAAACCGAGTTGGGTTAGAGCTACCCGCTCTGTTCATTTACTTGAGACTATACGCATTGTGAAACGGCGGCCGGTGCCCAAAAGGTCTAAGTAATCTGAACAAGCAAATTGTTAACAATGAAAGAGTTGAGAACCATTATCAAAACATTCTAACTTAAGTCATAACTCATGAGAAGTCACGGGATATCGCATTAAGAGCATACAACGCTATCAAAAAATATAAGACGGGGGGAATACGTTGTCGATGTAACCCGAGAAACTCTTACGAAGCATACTCCTAATAATGCAACTTCAGCCAAAGATTACTCGGCCTATTAAAGACATGGCCGAGAACTATATTTGTTCAATAGAAAAGGAACGTTAAAAATTAACCGTGCCAAAGGAATAAACTCTAAGAAAGTAGTTGAGGGTATTCAAACCAATGCCTTTACTTTATCATCACGATGTAAACGTACCAAAAGAATCAAACCAGAATTCGGGTTAACACTTAAATAAAGAAAAAAAAAGGGGGTCTAGTAGGTTAGAAAAACTTATAGCCATGCATGTGATCATTGTAAAGGAAAAAGGAATTATTTGTATTTATTTTGCACGAAATTAGTTAGTACGGCACATTCTAGAGTAGCGATTTTGTAGCCAAGGGACTTAGCCATAACGGTTGGTAGTCAAAGAATAATACATTGTGTTTGTTGCAAATTACCACCTTTGTACACATAAATTAATGCGAGACTAGGCTCACGAAGAAGGATAATAGTCTCATTCTGTTGGCTAAATAAAATCCTAGGCTTGGTAATTTGTAACCCAATTATCAGGGTTGTAGATGAAATGCATGCCACGACTTCATGCATTCGTGAGCGGCGAAGTACACAGTGTAATTGAGAGAATAGTCATTTTATATTTGCTAGAATAAACAAGAATTTCGCTCGGTAGAAGAAAATCTTAACCGGACCATCTCACTGCGAATCCAAACAAAACTTGTTAGAAATTCGAGAAATTCGAGTTGATGGATAAGTTGAAATTGGGCGAAGTAGAGTTACATAAGAAGCTAAAGGATAGTTTTCACGAGGTACGTGCACAGTAAGGAGAATTAATATCGCATAACCTTTCCATATTCATAAAAGAAAAACAAGGACTTAGAGGGATTATAAGTGAAGTCCACGAGTATTGAAGTTAAAGGTGCCTAAGCTTGGAAGTTGGGAGATTCAAATTTTAAACGAGAAAACCAAGAGGAAATATTCGATGCGAGCGGCCGCCTTTCTTTGAGACAAGGCGAGTTTATACGGGAGATCCAAGGCTTGCCCCCGAATAAAAAAAAAACCCTCAACACCCCGCACCATTGAATGCAAAGGCAAACACATGGTGAAAACCCCTTTTTCGGGGCCAAGCCCAAAAAGATTTAAGTGAAAACAAGGGCAAATGTTTGTAGGATTACTTATAGCGAATCAGCGTTTGGAAGTTAAACGAAGTTCTTGACATTTTCCTACCTCAAGCTAAGAAAAATTAGCCATGCAAACTGAAAGGAGCGAGAGAGACGAGCGATGCGCCATGAGCAAGCATCGGGTTGTCGGACGGAGTGATCGACGAGCAAAAACCTATTCGGCATTTTTCCCTCGCGATATCGCCGGAGATCGAGACTCAATTGCCGTGGATCTCAACTCCAACCCCCTTGTAACGCCAAGTATACGAAGGGTGACATACGGCACGGCCCGATCGAGCATGGCTTCGTGTGGCGAGAATATTTAACTCGAAACGAGATATGGAATTAATGAATAGATACGATGGATAAACGGGATAAGTCTCATGCGGCGGATATCAACTGTTTCGGGAATATCACCCTAGAGTTTCATTGGGTTAGAACCTCCATAGAGCGAGGGCATGCTACTTAAGAAGGACTCACACAACCATACATGTTCATGAAAAATTAAATAGAGTAGATCGAGGAAGTTACCGTAGGTCCTACGGTTAGGCACGGATCCGTGGGGGGTCCGAACCCCCGACAACGGATCTTTCCCTCTCTTAACACGAAAGACAAGAAGAAACAAGCACGAAGAGCGGTTGTACGGCATATATCTACTCTAAATGTAGTGAAATCCATATGAAACATTAAATAAACCATAATGAATGCTTTAAATAACAATTTTATCATTTATGTAAGCGAGACACTAACACGTATATTTCGGGAACAAGATGGTATACATGTATAAATAGCATGTACGAAGAAATAACGAGTGGAGAGATCACACGAATCCTTCCACGATCTTCGAGCGAACCGTCGTCGGATTCGTCCCGCCTTGCCTCGCTAAGATTCTTTCCAAAGGCGGGTGCATACGAGATGACATATGAGGAGATGAGCATCTCAGGAAAACAGTGTTTTCTGTAATGAAGCTTGGGAAAGTGCGGGAGGCACGGGGAATCATACTTGGATAGGGAATACCAACGGAGAGTATAATATCAATAAATTCTCTCTCTCCCTTAGGCCATGCACATGAGGGCTTTTATACTCCCTCAAAGTAGTTTCCTTGATTGGAAACGAGTTGGCCACGTGTTGGGGTGGTTGAGCTGCACGAGTAACCATCGGCCCAACCCCGAAAATAGGGAATTTTTATATATTTTTTAATCATTTTAATGGCATACGCGGAAAAGTGCATGTGGACTCGCGTATACACGCGGAAAAGCTAGGCATAACCGCGTATGGGGATTTTACAAATCTTGTTTTTAAGTGAATTTGTCCAAGTCTATAGGAATGGGTGCCCCGAAGCCATAAAAGCAATCATGAATCATATGAAGGTGAGAAATGATGCTATAACGGATGCCCCCTAATATATGAGGTCAAAAGGGGTACATGATGGCCGAAATGTATTATGCACATAAAAAGAACTTCGCAAGGACGAGAGAGGACTTCGTGATTTCAGCACACTTAAAAACCAATGAAAGAAAATAGAGAGTCAACTCATCTTTGAGCGAGGCATACCCATGCTCGATCGAAATACATCATATAGAAAGATGCGAATAGATCCAACATGTATACAAGTATAGCTGAGCGAGAGTACATAATGAATCATGCGAGCATGGCCCGAAATATAAGTACGAATCGATGTCCAAGTATCACATATAGAAAGGCGATCGGGATGGTGCAGGCGGATATACGATCGTATAAGTAGCCGAATCTCCGAGTACCAAATCATAAGAGGTGGAACAAATGGTGCTATCACGCAACTCGGGTGCCAACATATAGGACTGGCATGCGAGCGCAACATATAAGGGTGGACGGCATCAACGCGGCCCAGATAGACTGTCCAAAAGTGAGCAGAAATAGCGATGCAACCCGAGGTCCTTCCACCGATCACTATGTACAAGCTCTACACAATGAAATAAATGAGGCTGAAGTCGACCATGTGAGAAATCGTTGGATTGCGGTCGATGATGTATACGGGTGTAGCTTGACGCGCGAGACGACCCACACCAATAATGAAAATGGGCGTCTGAGGTGCCCCGGTACAATGCGACAAGTGCGAATGAATGAGTTGAAGTCAAACACTTGAAATAATCTACCCGTCGGGAGGCAATAATGAATCCCCTTTGTCGATAGCGAAAATTACGCAACACATTGTTGAAAACCTAAAGATGCTTGAAAAAAGACTCTAGACCTTATTCCCCGAGCAATGAGTCGGAGTCGATGGGAAAAAGATCTGGCTGGAAGGAAGGCATTAAGGCATCCCACATCGGTCCGGCGCGGTGTAACCGCGGTAAAGATTTGGAAGGAATCGGACGAAGTAGAGTATGTGAACCAAAACCGCAGAAATACGTTTCCGACATGCACAAGATGAAGCTAGCGCACGGAAGAAACCCTGCGGAACCAACCAATAATGAAAGCTGACACGGGCGATAAATCCACCGATAGGGTCAAATGGAAATCAAGGTCTTGCCACGAATCCCAAGTGTGATAATGTGTGCGACGTCGAACACAAGGGAAACCACTCGGTCAGACCCATAATTATGATCAAATGCTGAGCACAAGGTCACCTATCGATGATGGAAATAGGGCCGGGGTGCGGCTCTAGGTTTGCTCTCGAGCAAATGTGTCGTAGTCGATAAGAGACAAACCCGCGGCAAGAAGTCAATGTGGACCTTCTCAAACCGACACGACGAGAAGACCAAAACATCGATGTGATAGAACAAGATGCGACGAACCCCGGGTAAGTAGACTGAATAATGAGTCAGAGACTTAGCGGAGATGGCGGAAGCTACGGTTAGACTTCCCTTGAACAAAAACACGACTCATGATGACCATGGCGATGCAAAAGTGACCTTTGTATAATTTTGTTTGCGGGAGCGGAACAAACTCTCCATATGATTGGAAGATAGCAACCGAGGGAGAACTAACAAGTGAAACATGGCTGAACCTAGGTCAAAAAATAAAACCATCCAAATGAAGGAGATATATATAAGTAAATGTGCTTTGTTCAAGGGCGACAAACGACTCTATACGCCATCGAAACAACGAAGATGCATCCCGTTCCCTCTCTTTTTGTTATATTTGATTTTTTTGTCTTTTCATATAATAAGCACGAAAAAGAATAAAATAATGCTATGGTACAATGGATAGAACGAGTATCAAAAATCGGATGCACTAGTTCCTGGGATTGGAACAATCCTATGCCTGATGCAAGGTGGCAAAGGCGGTAAGCAATACTCGGAGGAACGTTCCATCCATGGGTAAAAGGTGTCAAGTCGTGATAGCTAAGTGCATGCGGTGGTTGGCACACGAGAGAGTCGAGGTCAAAAGTTGGCTTAAACATCGAGTCCAAATGGCCGGCTAAAAAAGGCCCGGGATAAACAAGTAGCCAATATGCAATGCGGTAATACAACTTAACGACACCGGGGAGCCTCTACGGTAAAACGAGAAAAAATGATAGTGAAGAAGAAGAAGAATGAAGCTTCAACACATAAGTCATGGCGGGACTAAAAGAGGACTCCCGAGCCTACATAAAACGCAGCATGGGCAACAAGTGATAGCGAGGAACTAACTAGGAAGCCCATGTAAAGGAAGGCTCTACCATCGAGTCATGATTTAAATAATCGGCGAGTGAAATGGGTGTAATACTCATGACCTGATGGATCGACCCTATGGCAAGTGATCGGTATGGAGGCTAGTATGCGAGATGCAACGGAAAGTGATGTCCCTAACCTATATGCCGGTAGAAGATCATATACATAGTGACGAGTCGGTAATCATGGATAAAAACCGAGGAAAAAATCTAAAATGAAATAAAATCTGCACAAAAGCATATAAACGGGCACTTCCAAGCATGCGGGTGTATCGACTTAAGATAGATCGAAAAAATAAGCATAACAATTTTTTGCAAAAATTTTCAACTTTTTAGGCATAAATAGACAAATTACCTCATATTTGGTTCATTATTGCATTGCTGATTTGGAAAAAAGTGCTGCGGAGCAAAAAAATTCTTTCGTCAAATCGGGGAACAACCAAATGATCGAAACACAGGTTTGAAATTTCGGGTAGGCTCCTCAATCATCCTTGCAAATCATTTTGTCGTTGAAAGTCAGAGTAGTGAATTTTACCATTAAAACCCTTGCTAAAAAATGCGGACTTGCGCATACGCGGGTTCATAACGAGAGAGTGCGTATACACGCGGCAATGCGAAAAAGTCGCGTGAGTATGCGCGGGTCCAAATCAAAAAAATGCGTGGCTAATGCATGATTTAATGAGGTGACGGGATGACAATCTCATGGAAGTGGAGAGAGCGTGAGCACGGCGCAATTGATCGAAGGTCATGCAAGATCGAGCGACGCAAAATATCTTTCGGAATTGCGGATTGTTGAAATTCTTCAAAATGGCAAATATGAAAAGCAATGTTCGGTTGCTAGAAATGCTCGTCGTGCAGGGAACAGGACCAAGACCTTCGTTATAGATACGATGCCAATACGCATTTAAGTGGAAGACATATATTTTATCACTAGACTCTCCCGGAGGGGAGAACCGATAGACTTGCACGGGAAGCCCACAGGAGGGGTTAGCCGTGGAAGATTATGTCCACGTGTATTGCGTAGAGGGTTCCAAAAAGGTTGGAACTCGGTGCAATTAAAGATTTACGGGATTTGCACATGAAAATCCTCCTTTTCACCATCGGCGAGTGGCGAGGATGCGCATCTACATCGAATAGGGGACGCAAATGAGCATAGCGGTAGAATGCTTGACTCATGTGTATGATTGGTGCACGGCCCTATTGCGAACATGAAGCAACGGTTGACCTCAATCCATGAGTGATGAAGACCAAACACTTTGGCTACGGTACAATTTTGACAATATTCTTCTTTGAGAAGATACCGACGCATTGAGACCCGAGTTATCTCTACCATCGGTAGCCCGCGGGACCCAAGAATTTCCCGTTGGGCGGACATGATGAAGAGATTGGGGGGTAGTGAAGTACCCGGACCATGTGGGACGATGAGTTCTTCCTTTGGTGGGAGAACAAATCATCGCGGTGGACGACTATCCCTATGCGGGATGGACTTTCGTGGAGATCCGGATCTAGTTCTTCCACCGGGCACGGCATGGGGCACGATCGGTAAGTTTGCAAAAATTTTGACTTATATAATTTTTTTGGATTTTTTCAAATATATATGAAAAAATGAAAAACAAACATGTTTTTGATTGGATTCATAATATGTTGACAATTCAAAATGATCATGATTCGGATGTTGGACCAGGTTCGACCTGAGGGTCTCCGCGTCACAAGCGTCGCGGGGGCGAAGCGAGATACGGTGGATTCGGACGGGACTCTCCAGTACGTACGGGGGAAGAACCGGAGAGACAACCCGCCAAATACCTATAGGCGCCATGGAGGACTTGCCAGCCATCCGAACGGAGTGGTAGGGTGCCCCAGGGCGGGTACGATTATTCAGCCAGAGTTGCCACTACGGTCACGTTCTATAGGAACATGACAGCTTAAGGCGGAGGACCTGAGGTAAAATGATGTATAACTGAATGGCTTGTATATTCTTTTTTGGGCGGAACATGATGGGGGCATAAGGCCAAGTTTTGTATGACCTTATGGATCAATTTATAAAGGATTTTGAACACTGCGATGATATATATACATCGATATTTGATGTGATGTGATAAATGTATCAAATGTATGATGTTTTTTTATGATTAAATTTTATTGTATGGAATGATTAATATGCCAATCCAATTCTTGATTAGCTAATGAGTCAATAAAACCAATTGTCGGCTCGAGTAATATGAATGAAAGTTAAAAATTGAAATGACCTTTGTAACAAACGTACCCTCGAGAACAATCGTAATAAAAATGGATCTCATACCCCGATAAGTATTGTTGTTGCGACACCACCAGTGAGAGTCCAAGAAAACTACCAATGAATCAACACCCAAAGATATTGCGTCGAGAGTAGATGAACAAATGCGGTGTATTACGCTATATTGTGGAAGCGGGACCAATGCAGTCCCTCTTGATACTAACGGCTGACCGGATGGATAATGAAGCACCCAAGCCGCGGAAGCTAAGTTCCGGGTGTGTCTACTAGCACCATCGGCGAAACCAAAATGACTCATGACATCCAACACAACTGCCAAAGTAGATCAAAAACATCACCAACTCATCAAAGATTGAAAATCAACGAGATATGTACAAAGCAAAAACTACTATATACAAAAGCAACATGCCGGGCGAAGCACAGGCATAATACTTCTTCAAATAGAGCCCATTTCGGGGCTCAGGCAAACTCGTTCCCTTCGAAATCAACCAAGGTATATGCTCCTTTCTTAAGGACCTTTTTAACGATATAGGGGCCATACCACATAGACTTAAACTTTCCTGCCCCGGGGGAATCTTTTTCTTGGGCATAGACCCAGCTCACTGAGGTCACCTTAGAAAAAACCTGGGTTTTGACCGCCTTATCGTGCGAAATTTAACTCGGTTTTTATGCGCTTCATTCATCGTGGCGGCATCCCAAGCCCATTTGCTCATCGAGATGTTCCGGATGAAGAAGTCGTTACGCCGGACTAGAAGTGTCGGAAAAGTTCAACGGCTAATTTAAGAGAAGGAATCTCGCATTCAATAGGAAATACAGATTCCACCCCGTGCACTGGCAAGAAACGGTAAGTAATTGCGATTTTCCTTTACGTCTGTATGCCCAAAGTGCGGGATATAGCATAATATGCTAGTTGGATCTAGCTTTATCAATTGTCCTTTGAGTGTCTTGGTGATTTATTCCACGACTTCCACTTGCCCATTGGCTTGAGGATAATACGGAGATGAATGCTCCTGCCGGAAACCCAATTTGAGAGCCAACTCGACCATCATACTATTACGAAAATGACTTCCATGATCGGTAGAAAACAATCTCTACGAATACCAAAACGAGCAATAACCTGGTTGAAAAGGAAAGAGGCTGAGTCTCACCATCATTTCCAAAGTAGGCATAGCCTCGACCCACTTCGTAAGTAGTCTGTTTGCTACAATAATGTACTTGTGACCTTTAACCCAGAAGGCGTTCTGATAGTATAATCAATACCCCACTTTTTAAAGGAATGAAACGGTAACGGCGGAAAAAGCGAATTTGGATGAAGCCATGTATTTTTGAGAGTATAGGCTTGACACGGAGATGACACTTTTTGGCCAGATTCCAATGCAATCTTTGAAAATCGAAGGCCAAAAGTACCCGACACGCAAAAATCTTTTGAAATTTTAACAGCAAGCCAAAATAAATGATCCCAAAACTACTGTAGAAAATCATTGAAACACATTCAAACTGTGAGAGTTAACGGCGTACGGGTTGAATCAACCCCTCGACGGTATAAAGCATCCTGTGTCAATAAATTCTTGGCCAAGTAGCGACGACTTACGACGCTCATCTTTCGAAAAAGTTGAGGAAACCGCGGTCACGGGAGATACCTGATATCCCAGGTACCCGAGGATCACAGTAGAAACAAGTGTTCGTCGGAAAAGGACTCATCATAGATCATCTCTTCTCCACGGGGCAACTCGGAGATCAATTCCGCGAAAACTAATGACTTCTTGGATTTGAGACATAAATTCAAGATCAAATTCCTGCAAAATCACAATCCATCGATTGTATTTGCCCCCGATCGCTCGCTGCGGGGACAAGCTTGAAATGGATTGGCGGTGCCAAGACATAAGTTTGCGAAGAATAATGTAATCTTTGGGTCGGCGCACGGCCTCGGCTGCTTGCCTAAAGCTAATTTTTCTATCGGAGTGTACGAAGTTCGAGGTCCTACCAATCCTCGACTTCGTGTCAAATAACATGCTGCGGGAAACATCATCCTCCCGAACCGAACCATACGAGTATGGTAGATTCTGTTCTTTTGGAATACAAAAGAAAATCCTTTGCTACCATCAGGTGGACTCAATAAAGGAAGCCGGTGTGCGCAAGCCATCGGCGAATGAGCGTTGAGCGTAGTCGTCCCAAAGAAAAGGAACTCCTTTTTCTTCAGCAATCTCATAAATCCACTGTAACTTTGACATAATTGACGATAAACCTCGAAGGAAAGTATAGACTTTCCTTGAGACTTTGAAGGCCCGACGGATAGAGGACGGGGGGAGTAACCGAAGTATTGCCTCAACCTTGAAGGATCTACCCTTATCCCTTCCCTAGACACGATAGATCCATCGTAGTAAGGTCTGTACGAAAACGAACGTGGAGGTCAAAATCTAATCTTATAGAGCAGGCATCGTTCAAATATTTGGGAGGTGACCCGGGATGAATCATCCTCTTTCGAGAATGGCTTGGTATTTAAATCATCTAAGTATGCCTCGATAATCTTTTTGATGTCGTGGAAGGCGTATGACATGGCCGTGAAAGGTAGCCCCGACATTTTAGAATAAGGCTGTCTACTTGTATGCAAACGTACCCGAGGGGACAAAATAAAAATAATCTATATTTGATCTTCGGGACGGATAGTAATTTGATTATATCCGGAGAAACGCTCCATGAAGGGAGAAAATCTCATTACCGGCACACTCGTCGATGATGCGATCGATAAATGATGTATGGGGTAATTATCTTTGGGACATGCTTTATTTAGGTCTCGTGATGCACACTCGAATCGTTCCTTGCTTTTTATCTACGAGAATGGGATTTGAAACCCATTCGGTCAAAGGCTGTGAGGAAAATGAATCATAGCTTCTCAACTTGACTTT
This sequence comes from Pinus albicaulis, assembly GCA_034641835.2. NCBI lineage: Eukaryota > Viridiplantae > Streptophyta > Pinopsida > Pinales > Pinaceae > Pinus > Pinus albicaulis. Next base: position 467,052,243 of record CM076575.1, read on the forward strand.
GAAAGTAACACTGCTTCCTAAGTTATTTGAGATGAAGTTTTGCCTCATAGGCTTAGCGTTTTCATACGTCTTGATCTCATCTTGCTTGGACAATAGATGGGTATGCCGAGGGCATTTCCTCATAAGACCAAGCGAATACATCCCTATACTCTTTAAAGCTGAGTATAAAATTTGAATCTCTTCACGGGAACATTCGGCTCAGTAGAAGACATTCTCGATAATATTGGGATCCACAGGAAATGTTCCCGGGATAGTAGAGAAATCACGACCATGTTCCCTTCGGCATAAACCTGTGTTGGTGCTAAATGCTTGAGGCTTGGGTAAAACGGGACCGAGACGGAGGACTCGGAAAACTTGTTTCAACTTCGCTCAAATCGGGTAAGAAGTAAGGCAGATGATGCAAATCATCCCACGGTCTCATCTATACCTATGTGACACCAGGGATGGCCTCTTCGAGGAGACGGAAGAGTGGTATCTAGACAATCTGGGCGGAAGAAGAACTAAGCGTCCAAGCCGGGCCCATCCTGGCATCCAACTCCCAGGTGAAAAGAGGAGGCTGGGGGATGGTTTCTACGAGTCAACAATGGGCGATAGAAATCTCGAGGAGGTACTTGAAATAGGAAGCTGTTTCCACCCACTTGACCTTCGCCTAATGTGGCGTGCCTTTTGCAGGGAAGGTAGGGGTCAAAAGTTCAAAAAAATAATGAGTTCGAAGAACTCTCTTCGAAGAGGAGCCTTGGAGGATGAAATAGAACATATGCATCGTAGGAGGAGGAAGATCAAAAGTACCCATCGGAAGGGAATACATTCCAACTCCCAAATTCTCATAGGGCACCTTAGTATTATCCACGACTTAGGAACGGATGAGGTCGGTAGACGCATTCGGGTCTACGGAGGACGATCCGGGATTGATCCTTGTAACGATCCTCCCTTCGTGGGGAAACATATAATTAGAAATAATGAGGATGCAGTAGAATCCATCTCATAAATCAGTTCTCTCCCCCCAACGAAGGTTGTAGTCACGGCTGCACATCCTTACCTCTCTTCCTTATATTGGCCGATTTTGACCCCAACACGGACGGGAAGCGGGACAATGGGGTGCACGTGAGAATGACCATCGAACGCGGTCGAAAAAATACTAGATGGAACGGCTTTGGGAGATCCAAGTGTCTTCAGGTAAGAGACATCTGGCCATGAAGCACCTCATCGACAGCAAGTTCGAAAGATATTGCCGCCGATACGATGATTTAATATGAAAAACTAGCATATGATGAGAAAGTCTCTTCTTAAAATTAGTCATATCAAAAGTAATCGAGAAGAGAATTTTTCGGATCAATAACCCCAATGGCGATTAGTAATAGCACGCGGCGGACAAAGGTGGAGTACCTCTAAAGGCGACATAGCACGAGGACTACACGCCGGATCTTCTACGATCGAGTAGTTACGGGCAGCCCTCGCATTTGGATTAATCGTAGATCGCTTAGAAGATGCTTTGGGCATCAGAGGCATGGACTCAACGGTAGGCTTCGTAATGTGAAGCGGCTTGGTAACATCGGGAACATCCTTAGCTTTCGAAGACTCTTCTCCACCATAATCACGGGATCTCGTAGCGATATACGTGAGCCTCATCATGAAAATGTTCGATGGAATTTCCCCTTCACGGGTGCTCCCGGAGAGGGAAGCCCCGGATTTGGTTCGCGCCCGACAACTAGCTGTTGCCCTTGGGGAAAAGGGTTTGTTAACACAACACAGAACTAGAAGAACCATTTCTTTGGGCTAACAAGCGCTGCGCATCCTGAATTTTAGGGCAAAGGTGTGTGAGATGGTCTCCAGTACACAAATTGCATGGAAACTTCACTTTCTTTTTCTCCTTTGGACCCTCACCAACATGCTCGTTGGTCTTATTCGCATTAACCTTCCCGTTCTTGCCCTTCTTCTTGTTATTTCATCCCTTCTTCTTCCCATCGGATTGTTGATTTCCTTTGGGATCAGAAGCTTAGACAACATTTATGGACAAAGACTGGGAAGGTGATGACTCTGTACAGCACAACGACCGGGAAGGAGCGGATTATAAAGACAAGCTGGCACACGCGATTGAGAAGCGGGGGGCCCATTTGCACCACTATTGATCGGTCAGACGAGCCCATCACCATGAGGACCGGGCTTAGTTTTCGATAAATCTAATTTGGACGAGGAGCATTGGGCAAATATTTATAAAGGACCACGGAGGCGAGAATAGTCAGTTCCGATTTGCTAGGCCCTAAAAATGGCACGCTCCTCGGGAAAATACCCCAGAGATAGGGATACATCTTTTGAAATGTCGCTTGCGAGAGATTTCGAAACCATTCGAGAAGGAATTCTCCTGGAATATGAGCTTTAATAAGCTTCTTCCTTCTCCTCCAGTCTTGAATGTGATCGAGGAAATGTGAGTTGCCTCATCACCTTAAAATTAGCCGGGAGCTCCGTCCCGACCCCACTCATATCAGAGAGGCAATCGAAAATGGTTTAGAAATGTGACGGACTAGTTCTCCATCTGCGCACTTGATTAGCTCAATATACCATTTGGCGGCGTTTCCGGTTAGGGTGCGTTGAAATAATCTCAACCTAATCGAATCATCGATCGGGGAGTTAGAAGAACACCATAAGTGGAAAGTGGTGATGTGGTCAACGGATCCTCTCCATTCTTACCTTCAAACTTTTGGAATGTCGAAGGAAGTTTGGTCGGGACCGGAGGCCACCACGGGATATACGGAATCGGATCATTGATGATTTCGACGGTCTGGCAAGTTTAACGTTGCAGGAAAGGTAATGAGCGGAGCTGAAAGTTCTGCTCCTTGTTCGAGGATGATTCCTTAGTCTGAAAAATACCTGCGGTTGATGAGACACCGGATTGCCAAAAGGACTCGTAAGAAAAAAGGGAGAAGAACCTCCTCCCCACGCCGAGTTACCAAGACGGACAGTTCCCCACATTTGAAGTATTAAATGAAAGGAAAGGCACGGCGGGGTTCCGAGGAACGTAGACGAGAGGAGAAAAGAGTCGATAAGCACTCGACGAAGGGAAAGAAGCATTCCCTTGATGACTGCGTAAAAGCTGATTCCCTGCCCCCGGCTAATAGTGAATACGGGGTTCCAACACAGCAAAGTAGTCGAACTTTGCCCCCCCGGACCAAGGAGGTTGAAACTGCGGGTACAGGACGTAAACGGAAGGACCCCAAAGGAAAGAGGATTCGAACTAGGAATGTGTCCGATTCAGAGGGAACCCTTGAAATGGGCGATCCACTAGCCATGGAAGACATGGGTGTAGATCCGGGCGGAAACGTAGGAAAAAGGAAAAGAGGGATTTACTAGAGGGCATCCACGAACGAAGGGACGAGAATGAGAAGCATGTGCTTGGGTGAAACCCGAGCCAAACATCGCGGCACTAGAAGTAATCGAAGATGAAGCAATAGTGCCCACAGCGCGAGCGGGGGTACGATACTGCCGATGCACTACGAGCGAAGCCGCGTTCCCGGTCGTGGCCATCGAAAGGTAAGAATGATACGGAAGATCTTCGGTCTCTCGACTTCCGGGTTCAATGTATTGAACAACGAACGGCAGTAATCGAGGAGGAGAGGGAGATGGACGCTGGCGCGGGAGGTTCGGTACGTCTTCGATTTGAAAATCTTCTTCTGAGGAAACAAAACTCGCGAGGTGAGCGGAACGCTCCTCTCGGAAACCCAGACACACCGAAATTAGCTATGAAACCTTCGGACCTTTGTGGGAGATCTCTCTTGCTTGCGTCGGAAGGCCGCCACGGTGGTAACCACCTGCTAAATCACTCCTACACCTTCTCGAAGAAGGCTGCGGAGCTCTCGGGGAGATAACCCCCGAATTCTCTGATACGACGAGGTGCTTGATCGAAGCCACTTTTATAGATTTTAAATTAGACTCAAAAAATTGAAAAGCTAGGCAAGCTAGGAGCAAAGAGCACTCACTAAAAGAAAAATCTGAGATACAATCAAGCAAACAGCCTCCAAATATTTCCGCTCGGGTGATGAGGAATGGGACACCAAAATACGAGAAGCGAATATAGGACCTCACGAAAGCGGTCTGGGATGATTAGGGCCCCGAACAACTAGCGAAGGTATCGAAGCTTGACTGCGCCGACCTCTAACGACGACCTTTGCCGGCTCGAAGCACCCAAGCCCGCGGGGCACCGCCCGGAAGTGCTGGCGCGAAGTGATGCGACGTACGCAAGTCCACGGAGTGAGCCCCGCGGTCACACCGGCGTGTGTGGAACCTAGGAGTGGCGACTATGGGCACCAATTCGTGTGTCGGAAAAGCGGGCGGAATGGTCTTGAGGTCAGATTTAGCTAATCGGAGATGGAATATCCTCTTCTATCTTCACCTTCCCTAGTGTCGGCACCAGAGGAAGGCTTTCCCGGTCCACCTAACGGGTTGGATTTCGCTCAGTCAATGCTTCTCTTTTGTTTGAAGGCGGCCTTGGAAGTTAATTCTCCACTCACCTATTCCAAGGCCCTGACCTAGCTAGTTGGTGTATGACACTTAGAAAACTTGCTAGTTGATTTTAAATTATATCGCTTATTTTAATAGGGCACAAAGTATGTTAAGTCACAAGGATATGGAGATGAAACTTTTGGTGTTTTGACGCGAGAAATAAATTAATAAAAACCAAACTACATGCAAATGCGATTGTTATTGTCTTTAGTGAAAAGCAACGCAACATACGGGTTCTACGAGACTAAAAATTGTATTTTTATTTTCGGATAACAAGCTCACACTCACAAAAACTACGAAAATGACTAAATGCTTAGAAGACACCTAATGCAAATCACTACGAAGCATGCAAATCCTAAGATACAAAATCTCCTACAGCGATGAAATTTAAAAGCTCCTGAAGTTTTAACTCTACTACGTTCTTGACTAGTTCAAAAATCAAGAACTCTTAATACCAATACCAAAACTAAAACAAAGGAAAATCAATGACACTCTTTCCAAAAATGAATTAAATCAAAAGAAAGAAACTTCGACAAAGCTTCAAAATATATGGCGAAACGAAAACAAAAATGCAACAACAAAAGCAAATAACAAAGACAAAATGTTTTGAGCCTTTGAAAATACCAAACAACCAAAGCAAATGTTTTTTGAGCTTTAGATACATAAAGAAAGAGCTCGAAAAGACCAAGTGAAACTATCAAATTCCAAGCCAAACACTACGCTGAATTTCAAGCAAAAACTACAACAATGCTCCAAAACCTTATAAGGCTAACTAGTAGCAAGATCAATAAGAGCAAAAGAAGACAAGAAAACTCGATCACTCGGCCTAGAAGAATAGTACAAACTTGTCGCAAACAAAGAAAACTCCAAAGAACAAAGAAAGACTCTTCAAAAGTTGCAACAAGACCTAACCTACGAACTCCAAGAAAACCAATCAAGAAATGAGCAAAAAATCGTAGTGCAAAGTGAACCACAAAGATAGGAACGAGTAAATGAGCGAGACTCTACGTTACGATAAGCGAAACTCTCCAACTTAAGAATGCGCGGAAAGCAATCTTGGTACTCAAACTGAAGTGCCGGCACCGAAACAACACTTTGCCAAAAAGACTAGTTTTCAATCAAACGAAGAGAGAAAATACCAAAGACCACTTCCTTCACAATCCGGAAGGTACAAGACAACGTAAAGACGAGGTCTCCACGAGCCGAAAGGACCAAAAAGTCGAAATCCAAAATTCAAAATACTGCCTAGGTATACGCTACATCATAGTTTAGCAACAAGAGTGCATCGGCGTACTAAAGGAAACTTCAGCGACGTATACGCGACTCCCTTTAGACAAAGCTGTGTGTATACGCAAATGTGTGCGAAAAAACCGCGTATATAAAGGTAAATAATGAAAAAACAAAAGGATCAAGCTGGATAAGAAACCGGGACTTGGTCGGCGAAAAATGGCGATGCAACGGAAGAATGAAAGTTAAGCTGTCGACGACCTATCAAACGAGTTTGAAACCACCCAACGGGGGAATCACGAATGCGATCCCGGCGGAGTCGCCGGTCTTGTTTCGGGGAATATCACCCTAGAGGTTCGTTGGGTTACAACCTCCACGGAGTAGGGGCATGCTACTTAGAAGGACTCACACAACCATACATGTTCATGAAAAACTAAATAGAGTAGATCGAGGAAGTTACCCGTAGGTCCTACGGTTGGTAGGCAAAGCGGGGTCCAAACCCCCGGCAGCAGATCCTTCCCTCTCTTAACTACGAAAGACAAGAAGAAACAAGCACGAAGAGCTGACGGTTGTACATCATATATCTACTCTAAATGCTAGTGAAATCCATATGAAACATTAAATAAACCATAATGAATGCTTTAAAATAACAATTTTTCTCATATATGTGAGACACTAACACGTATATTTCGAGACAGGGCCGCCACCGCTTATTATAAATAGCATGTACGAAATAACGAGTGGAGAGATCACTGAATCCTTCTACGATCTTCGACGGAAGCGGGGCGTCGTCGGTTCGTCCCGCCCTTGCCTCGCTAAGATTCTTTCCAAAGGCGGGTGCATACGAGATGACATATAGGGAGATGAACATCTCGAAACGAGGGTTTTCCTGTAATGAAGGCTTGGGGAAAGTGCGGGAGGCACGGGGGAATCGGACTTGGATAGGGAATACCAAGGTATAATATCAATAAATTCTCTCTCTCCCTTAGGCCATGCACATGAGGGGCTTTTATACTCCCTCAAATTAGTTTCAATAGTTGGAAACGAGTTGGCCACGTCTTTGGGGTGGTTGAACTACACAGGTAACCATCAAGGTGGGAGCCCAAAAATAAGGAATTTTTATATATTTTTTAATCATTTTAATGGCATACGCAGAAAAGTGCATGTGGACTCGCGTATACACGCCGGAAAAGTTTGGGCATAACCGCGTATGGGGATTCTTACAGGTTGTTTTAAGTGAATTTGTCCAAGTCTATAGGAATGGGTGCCCAAATCCATAAAAGCAATCATGAATCATATGAAGGTGAGAAATGATGCTATAAAAATCACGAGAACTCGGCGATCGAGCAATAAATTAAATCTTATGGTGATTCTTGTAATTGATTGCATTTTATGCTAATACCAATAATATCCCAAGCGTACTCACTTTGTGTAAATTTATTTTTTTCCTTTCAAATGTTTACACTTTAGGTTATATGGAAATTGATTTGCGCTCGGGTGCATTAGACTAGTATCGGTTATAGTCGACAAATAATATATACGCTAGTCTATGAATTTATATAAATGGAAATTACGTAACGTTATGGTGTGAGTATATATATATATTTTTAAAAAATATTATTCTTATACTTAGGGTAAAATTTATAGATATTTGTGACATTTTTGTTATTAATATATTTTTAAGTATACCTCAATATTTAGTAAGATATTTTATTGATGATCTATGCTAAATTTTTTATTATTATGATTATTTTTTAAATGTCACATACTAGTTTTATATTAAAAAATAGAATTAATTATACATCTCCCTGTTATTATTCTTATTAGGAAGTCTTGGATACTTTTATTTTTATTTTTTAAACTTTAAACTACTATTTTTTCTTTAGACATTGAATATTTTATTAAAACAATATTAAAACATTTTATTTTAACATTTCTTTTCTATATACAAATATACCACCAGTCAATATATACATAAATAGTTTATATAAAATCTTGTGGTGAAATGTTTTTTGAAAAATATAAGGTTTAAACGCATCTTACTACCTTTTTTAACTTTATTAATTATCTCTTTCTAAAGCTAATAGAGTGAGTAAAATATTTTCAGCACATTGGGTTGTAATGTTAATAAAAAATCAAGTCATCATAGTGAGATTTATATTATTGAAGTTTTATTATTCTTTGACTTAAAGCTAATTAAACATGCATACTCATTTTTGTTTTTTCTATTATAGTGGAGATTACTTTTTCTATTTAAAGAATATTTTATTTTTATTTTAAAGTAGCACATGTCAAAAAAAATATGGATGGAATCATATATTTTCCTATACAATGGACCTCTCAATAAAATTAAATATCATATACTAATTTTATATTATATTTTAAATGATTTAATTTTACTTTCAATTACTTTTTTTCTGTTAGAGCTTTAAAATATTTTATTATAGTGAACGAAGATATATATATATATATATATATATATATATATATATATATATATATATATATATATATATATATATATATATATTTCTCACTTTCAAAAGTAACACACTTTTTTCTTTTTAATTATTTTCTCATTTAAATTTGATTATTTTATTTGTTTTAAAAGTTAACACAAAATTATGTTTTCTCTTGTTTTTATGATTGACATAAAAATTATGTTACTTCACATAGATATTATGAAATATTTTATTTTATGTTTTAAAATGAGTCTCATCTCCTTAAGATTGGGTTGTAATATCGGCATGGGGACATCATATTGAATTTCTTAAGTTATTGATGTTTTATAATGCTTTTAAGTGTTTTTTATTTAGAGAATATTTTATTTTTTAATTTAAAATGGACACGTGAATTGAAAATTGAGGGAATCAAACATGTCCCTCATACTACTCTATTTATTTATTTTTAAAACTTATTTTAAATATGAAGTTTTCGGATTATAATTCTTTATCGTCACTCGTATGTTTCTATATGGTTATTAAATAAATTAAAATTTTAAACTATTTGTCAAATATTATGGTTACCAAAATGAATCAATATTTTGAGGTATTGAGGAAAACCTATTTTAGAGTGTAAAATTTGGAAAAAAAAGAAGACTTTCATCTTAAGATTTAAGCTTTGAAATTTACTCTTTCACACTTATACTTCAATTTTAATTTAGATTTCCATCGAATATTTATGTAAAAACAAAATTAACCCCAAAAAATTAAATTGAAAATTAGTCGAAATGTAAAACGGTTGACTTGAAATGTTTCCAACTATAAAATTTATATTTTTCAATTTCTATATAGATAGTTTTTTTAAATCTCTCAATATATATATATATATATATATATATATATATATAATTAGTCCAAATTTAAGTATTTTACTTAATAGGAACGGTAAAATATTTTATTTAGGAATTACATTGTCGATATTAAAATATATTTTTCTTTTCAATTACTATATTTTTAAATATATCTCAATATTACTTAATCCTACATATTGAAATATTTTATTTGTGAGCCATATTGATTTTTTTTATTAATAAATTTTTTAAATGCCATATTATTTTATCATATTGTTTTACTTTCGATTACTCTTTTTATTTTGAACATTGAGATATTTTATTATGATAAATATTAAAATAATTTGTTTAATTTTTTTCCTTATACACATATATAAAGTTAATATAAATTTCATACTAAAATAATTTTAAAAAATATATGAATTATATAACTTCCTCACATTCAAAAGTTATAAAATTATGTTACATAATTCTTTATTTTTACGTCATCTCTATCTACTTTATACTACATTGTAATATCAACAATGAAATGATGTTACTTGACTATTTATGACTAAAAATTATGATTAAGACTCAGTGAATTATTTGTATGGCCTCTTTGTCTCCTTCGTATTGTTAGTAACATAAGATGATATAACAAACACACTAATAATGCGAATAATGATGAGAAATCATAAATCATCGTTACTCGGATTTATTCTAATGTAAAATATTTATTAATTTTATTTTTGTAAGTTAGGGTAATCTATATCATATCATAAAAGAAACTTTACATAGGTATTGGACTGAGATGGCAAGTTGTGCTTAGCCGGTCCCGGCCTTAAAAGCTTTCAAAATAATGCGGGTTTGGGGCTGCCTCCAAGGAGGAAACCAACTCATTAATAGCGACAAACAATCATGTTTTACAAAATTTTTCGTAACAAAAATAAAAACATAGTGGCTATATTAGGTCTGAAGAGACGAAAAATAGAGAAGAATCGAGCAAGCGCACGGTCGTGGGTTTCCCTTCATCATCCTCTAGTGTGAGGTGCTCCCCCTCAATTAGGCGGCCATACTCACGTGCAATGGCCTCCTCCTCGGTTGTGGGTGCATGCGGGGTGTTGCGCGGATGATAGGAGCAAAAAGGTATTCAACATCATGAACTACGGGTCCAAACTCCATCCAAATCCATTATCAAAACATCGATCTCCTCCTCCTCACAGCTCATGTATAGCAAGCGGCTCGATTTTCGAGGAGTGGGCAGCTCGAGTGCGCAAAGGTGGACTTCCTTGGGCCTTATGCCTTTTGTCGAACCTCCAAAATTAATATTATTTCTTCTAGGGTGAAACTAGGCCAATGATTAGCCTCCTTGTCGTAGGCTGCTGAGGAAACTTCAATACATTCCAAACGTTGATCTTGGCCAACGGTGATAACGCCTGAAAATGCACTTCTTTGGCTACCCCTAATGGTCGTTTTGCGTTGACGTGGGGCCATGGGGAAAGATTACGAGAAAGAGGGAAAGGCGGGGGCGGCGTAGATCTAAGAGGTGTGCGGTATAGGGCACGCGATTGATTCTTAGTGGAGGCGCATAGGGAAGCGAAGTAGGGGGCACGTAACAGGAATCTCACCTACGATAGCACACAACGAAGATAGGAAAAATATTAGGTGATTTCCATAGGGAGGCACACGGACATGGTGGGGGGGGGGGGCACGGATGGGGTGCACAACAAGGAGGGAAACGGAAGCGAGGATGCATTATAGAAGAACTGCGGTAGGGGACCACATCGGGGAGCGCACGGATGCGGGGAAGTTGGAGCAACAACGGGGATGGTGAGGGGAATAACAATAATGACTCTTGAGGCTTGGATTGAGTAGTAGAGGGATGGTGGAATGAGGAGCCGCAATGTGTTTTGAAGGCCTTTGGCACACGCGCATATGTAGTGAGGGGTTGTGGCACGCTGCACGTAGATGTGATGAGAGGCAACCCAAGTGAGACTACTTATCATTCGGGGTATATGGCAAGAGCTCGGGTAAATAATGGCATCATTATAAATGATTAATGAAATGAGTATCTGCATGAAATCAAATACGGCATTGGAGAACATCGTCAACCTTTGAGCATGGGAAGATCTATCTTCGTGCGATCGGGGCATGTCACCCGCATACGAGGAGTTTAATCCTTTGGAGGAGCATGTGGTAGTTCTCACGCGGGGGATTTCATCCTAGATCTAGGAAAAATTAGAGTGATATAGATTTGAGTGGCAATCTACTCTTTTTTGGCCGGGATATCGCAATGCGAGTTTTCCTTTCTATGCACATGGTGGAATTTAATGGCCCGGTGATCTTTGCGGCAAGTTTGTTCTACATATTTGAGGTGGTTGGATAGCCGCCGGCTAGTAGGAACCTTTATGGAAGAAGTGCCATAGAGGATGCGGGTGGGCGCTTGGATGATGGTCGCAGATCTCCTTTCATTTCTAGTGGAAAAATATTCATATGTCTATGGAGAAAGTCGGTATAAGCCCCTCCATCTATGCAAGTTATTGGTGTCCCACCCTTGGTTTCCTTAATAAGCACGTAAGGGGTTGCCACTAAAATCTCTGAGGATGCCCCCAAATTCGGCTTCCCCTAAGTTTCCTTTGGAGGTTAGTTGAAGTTTCATTTGAAAAAAACCGGCGGGGGGGGCATTCCGGCGTTCAAGAGCGCAGTCCTGCCTCTGCTCGGGAGGGATTTTCCATTGGGGGTGAAATACGTATGTGTCAATTATTCCATATGGTACATTCGGCGGTGGTTGTTGGGTAGTCATCCTTCCCCCAATGAGCCATAACGAGAGAGTTTATTCTAAGTCTTTGTATAGCTTGGCCCGGATTTTCTCTTGATTTAAAGCGTTATATTTAAATATCCTATTATTTCATTATTTCCAAAGGTTCCATATGAGTAGGCCTGGAATGAGTTGCCGGAGACGATTTAGAATTTACGGAATAGGGATTATCCTACCATTTTCTGATGGTATTGGTTATGTTCCCCTAGATCTCCAATTGGATCTTACGCAATTTCAACCTTCTCCCAGAAAGTGTTGGATATGGGGAAGAGGTCTAGTAGGTGATCAATGGTTTTGATGTCATTATGACATAAAGGACACCTAAAGGACCCACAAATCCTCTCTTCATAATATTCTCCCATGTGAGGATGCATATTTTACTTAGCATCCATGGAAATGTATCTACTTTGGGCCATACCTTGGTATCCATATCTTCTTCCATAGCTCACTTTTGGGGCCGGGGTTCGGCGGTTGAATGAGATGGTAGGATTCCTTAGTTAAGTAATTAACACTTGGAGTATGGCTCCAATGGAGAATGTTTGACCTTTGCTACGTTCTAATTATTTTTTTTTTCAATTCCTCCCAAATATCTCGTTTTTTTTCATTGTTCTAGTATGCCTTCCATCTGTATGTGTGGAGCCAGTCTGTAACCTTGAGTTGTTTCGTTAGTCCATAAATCTCCAAGGCAATGTTTTCTATTTCCTATATGATCATGTGCCATAGGCGAGGGCGAGGAAAATCCACGATAGATTCAACATTTTCTTCCCGAGAATCCTCCCAAAACATAGCCTAAATTCCACCACAGTTCCCGAAGGCTGTGGGGTGGACGGATATTTTTGTTGACTAATTTGCATTTAAGATTTTGGATCCTCCAGAGATATTGAATTTGATTAGTTCCTCCTTGGGCCAATTTCCACCATATTTTGTGAGCTCAAGGGTTTCCCACGAAATATAGGTGTTAGATACCCATTTCCACCATATACTTGAAACCATGATGTTATTGTTGTGTTTTGGGTCTCTTAGACCAAGTCTTTGCCCAAGTTTTTGGGCCTGCATACCTCTTTCCATTTGACTAATGCCCATGTATGCTTGTCTTTAAATCCCCCCAAAGGAAATTTCATTGAAGGTTGTGGATGGCTTTGAGGAAACATTTTGGTGTAGTCGAAGAAATGACTATATGGGAAGAGATTGAAGAACATATTTGATGAGAACCAAACGTACTACGATATTGAGAGAGAGTGATGGGTCGAGGTGGACAATTTGGTCTCCATTTTGTCCAACATCTCTCTCTAGGATGAATGTTTTATAGTTGGTACGTAAGCGATGCTTCCAAGTATTTATATAGAAAAGAAGCTTGGTGAAGCCTAAGATGCGAGCTATTTACAACGCTAGGTGATAATAGGCACATTGAAAAATGTTGTTTTGGTTAATGGTTAGGAGGCTTCGGAGGATGAGTCGGGTAGGGTTTTGAGGGTGCGAGCTTCACCTTACAGAGGGGTAACCCATGATCATGTCGTCATCCACAAATTGTTGATGGGAGATGGGGGCATGATTGTGTAAAGAGGATTCCATGAAGGTCATGAGATCGAAGCGAGCTCTTGATCGAGTGGCCCGAACCTTTTTGCTATAGAGAAGAAATAGAAAAGGAGAGAGAGGAACTCCTTTCCTTATACCTATAGAGGGTTTGAATGTTCTTGAGGGGACTCCATTGAGTAGGATAGAAATGAAAAGAGAGGATATTAAACTCATGATCCGGCGAACCCGGGTTTGAGTGAAGACAAAGGCTAGAAGGACATGCTTTATGTAGTTCCGGAGTTGAGCTTGTCAAAGGCCTTGGAGAGATAATTTTTGAGGAGAATGCCGGTATTTTGTGGTTTTTAAGAAAGGGAATGGATGACACGATGGGTTAGAGTGATTCCATCTAGGATCTTCACACCCTCAACATACATTGTTTGCTTTGGTGAGATGAACATGGGAAGAATTTGTTTCCAATCGGTTAGCTATAACTTTGGAAATAATTTGTAATTACATTGTAGAGTGCTATTGGTACGTAGTTACTTGTAGAAGAATCATTGTCTTCCTTTGGGACAAGTGTGAAGAAGTTGGCATTGAGAGATGGAAGAATCCGGTGGCATTTGTGTGATTCCTCCACTATTCCCCATACTTCCTCTTATATAATATCCCAAAAGAAGTGGAGGAATTTGGTGGTAAATCCATCCAACCCATGCACTTTCCTTCTTTTAATTGGAATACTTCTTGTTCAACCTCTATCGATGTTGTGGCTTTGAGCAACATCCTGTTATGATCCTCATTGACCAATTTTGGAATGTGCTCGGCGATTTTTTCAATGGCCTCTTGTCGTTGGGTATTGGATTCTTTGAGGGTGTCCTTGAAGTGGTTGAGCAATTCCTTTGTGATGTCCTCATGTTTTCCATAATCTCACCATTTTGATTCTTGAGGATTTTGATTCTATTGTGCATCTGTCTTGGATTGTGGAGCTATGAAACAATTTTGTGTTCCTTTCTCCCTTCCTTGAGCCATCATATCAGAGACTTATGTTTCCATAAAATATCTTCTTGGCTTCTTATTTCTTCAATATGGGCAGTTAGTGTCTTTTCCCTTGGTCTACGAATACGGTGATCTTCCTTCTAAGATGATTTTACATTTGGACTGTTGCATTTCATTTCCAAGTCTCTTTGGTCTTTGAGGATATTTTGAAGGTGGTCTTGTTCCACAGGTTTCGGTTCCCTTTGAGATTCTTCCAATTTATGCTAGAAGCTGATATATTTTTGTGCCCAAGGGTGGATTGAGGAGGTCCACCAATCGGAGATAAGGTATTTGAACCTTGGATGTTTGAGCCAAAATTTTTGAAAACGTTTTGGAGTGGCTATACCAAGTCTAAGCCATTAGAGCTCGATCAAACAATGATCATAGCCATAGGCTAGTGTGATAGTGGTTGCGAGCTCTCCTCCCAAACGGATGAATTCTTCCGTGATGAGGTAGCGATCCAATTTGGATGCAATTTGATGGGATCCTCCCCTCCTATTATTCCAAGTGAATGTACTTGGATGTTTGAGGGTCGATTAGATGGTTCCCTTGGATGAATTCCTTGAATTTGGTGTTGTCCCCATTCGGGAGCGGTCCTTCCTCCTTTTTTCTCTTGAAAGAGTTGTAATCATGTTAAAGTATCATCCAATTAGCTAGAGAGGGTGAGTTCATTGGTTGCTGAGATCTTCTATGCTATCTAGAAGCTCGAGTGTTTTGTTGTACTAGGCGGGGGAAGTAGACATTTACGAGATGTCCATGAATGCGGTTCGATCGGGTGGAGAAGACTTGAATGAAATGTTAGTTTTCCCTTCTTGTTCTATAGGGTGATCAAGTTAGGGTTCCAAATGATTACCAACCCTCCCGAATCCCCACTTGAATCAACGGATAGGGTGTTTAATACTTTCTAGAGGCTTTTGAAGATTGTTTCTAAGTGGGAGCGGAGAATTTGGTTTCTTGCATAAAGAAAATCATGGGGTTTCCTCGGTGATTATTTTCTTAATTACCATGTTTGTCGAGGAAATATTTAGCCCTCTGATATTCCATGAGATGATATTCATTAAAGGGTTGGGAAATACATAATAGAACCTACTTAACTTGGGATCTCACCACGATTCTAGTAGTTCTTTACCCAGTGGACCAAACGTTGCGGATCGGTTCTTCATCCCCATTTTCGGGAATCTTTCGAATGTCTTTAGTGTTGAGAAGTGTACCACCTTGAATGATGAGGGAGGGTACATGTTGAGCTCTAAACGGGACTTCCTCCAATTTTTGGATGTTGTTGATGTGGAATTGAGATAAAGTCTTTTAGCTTGCATGCATATTCCAACCCCATGATGTCGAGTCCCCATAGTCAACGCTTTATGGTTCTTCTTCCATTGCTTGGGATTGATTCCAGTGTCACACCTTTCCTTTTTATGAGTCATCCCTTGCATGCATAGAGGATTGAGGTATAAAAAAGGCTTGCAGTTGGATTTTGGTTTGTTGGGTCTCTGAAGGCTTCCAAATCGCTAGAGGTTTCATTCTAATTCTCATTTATTTGAGCTAGAGGGCGACGAAGTTTTCTTTATTCTTGGGATTTTTTTCTCTCATTCGTATTTTAATTCTGTTATGCCTTTTCCTTCCAACACCTTTCGCAGAACTATGGGTATCTTTATGCATGGAATCGTTGGTCGGAGTAGATATTTGATTTAGTGGGGAGTCTCTAAATAGAAGCCCATGTTTGGTGGCATTTCTTGCACCTAAATGGTACATGTTCATAATCTACATTTTGGATCCATTCATAATCATAATGAAGCAGGCTTACCTCATTAGGGAGAGACTTTGCGATGTTCATGTGTACGTAAATCCTAGCATAAGCTACATGTCTTTTGATTTTGTCTCTTCTCCGATTTTATTGAATTCCCTTTAGGGAGTTAGATGTCTTGAAGAGTTTGCTTGTCCCAATAGTCCTAAGGTAGGGTGTAAAGCGACCCAAGGCAGGGCTTGACTAAAATATTTTTTTTTCGGGTTGAAATGTTCCACCCGGTTGCGCAAGTATAGATCTGCGAAGTTAAAGAAGTATGGCCTTCCATCCGGGATTCGGTTTTTTCTTTCGGTACAAGTGAAGATCACATTGAAGAAGCCCTTGGTGCATAGTTGTAGATCGATATGGCCCTAGAGCTTCCATTTTGAGGCAATCCCGGCCCAAAAGTGCTCTTTTATGTAGGTTATACACCCATAAACCTTACGATCGACGCATGGTCCTTCATGTATTGGATTTTTCCATTGGTTCGATGGGATAGGAGCTTAATCTTGGTTATTGTAGTAGCCTTGGGTATGCAAGTGGAGGATGTGATTTTCTTGCTTCTTGACAAATGTTGTTGATAATTTCGCTACGGGAGATGCCCCAATTGGATCGGGGAACGAGGCCATACTTTTTGTTGATGATCGTTGTTATCCCTTGTTGCCTCTCCATTATAGGGTGAACGAAGGAGGGGGAACCACCATCCCCACTGTTGTCCGCCATGGGTAAACCTATAAGCACATGAGAAGAAGAAAATGGCCCCAAGTCTAGGGTAGAAGGTACGCCGGGCGCTGCTCGAAACCCTTTGAACCCTAGGTCATGGCGATGACCATACCTTGAATTGATGTTCTTAAGCCTTAATTGTTTCTCTTTGTATTGTCGTCAGGTGATCTTCCTATATTTTTTAATTAATGTAATATACTTATAAGGATTATTTTTATAAAAAATATTTTTAGTTTATTAAGAAATTATTTTTAATTTTCTTATTAAAACTAAATTGCAATATAATAAATGGAATAACAAATATTATTTCGTTTTTTTCACATATCATTATTATTTCTAATTAAGGTTTCATTATGTTTTATTATTATTAATTTTGGAGCTAATATTTTATTATAACATATATTATATTATATCATCTAATTTGTCACAAAGATGGAAGATTTTTTCATCCCACAATATGTCCTAAAACGGTCTCACGATGCAATTCTTATTCTTGATAATTTGTTCTTATTTTAGCAATGTTGATTTTCTTATTTACACTAGTCAAAATAGAGAGATACTTTTTAATATCTTTTCGATTATGGTTCATCACCTCCTTATACTATTTTATTTTATATTTCAATTTTCCATCCTCTTTTTGGCACCATAATGTCTCCTTAAATTTAGAGGGAATACTTAATGTAATATTGTGTTTATTTTGCTTATGATCTCATGGTTTAGCCAATATTGGGCATTCTTGTACCATGACCACTAGGGCCAAAGGTAATTTTACGTAGAGTTTGAAGCAATTTCGGGAAGCCTTTTATCCTGCATATTGTATTCCTTGTTTTTATGCATTAGGTAAGTTGTGGGTTACTTAGGATAAATTCTCATTTTTATGAATAAGATAGGATTAGGTGTATTACATTTAATTTAGATTCAAAGTTATAAAATTATTTTAATTTTTCTATATTTATCAATTACTTTATAGATACACTACATCCCAAAACACATCCATATAAATAACACGAATGTAGAGTTTCAAGAGGAGTTGCTTCTTATTCCATATCGAGCTCATAATGAGCTTTATATTTTCATTTATCCTTTTCTCATTGTTATAATTATTTTTTAATTTGTGATAAATATAGATTCCAAGATATTTGTATAAAAGGGACTTCCCCCAAGTTCTGGTTTTCATATATGAAAGTATGAAACGCTATGTTATTAGATGCAATTATTATTTAACAAAAATGGTGTGCGTGTTAATAGGCATACTAGTATTGGAGCATAAATTATTAAGTGCTCTTAGTTGCTTATGAGGATCATATGAACTTCCTACCATAAAAATAGCTGTAGTGGTCCAACTAGAAAGGGAATTTTAAATCTTCATCATCAAACACATTTTTCCAAACAACTATAGCATTTTTTTAAATGAACTAAAAATAAAAGAAAATAAATTTATTATTGAAACACTTATTTACAATCATCCCGAGTTTAAAAAAATGATTAACTCTTAAAATTGAACTAATAATTGTTTAGAGTCTCTAAATATAATTTTTTTTTAAAATGATATATAATATATAAATAGTTGACATTAAAATATTTTACCTAAAGAATTTTATTTACGGACTACATTGTCTATATTAAAATGATATTTTTTTGTTATTGATATATTTCTAAATATACTTCAATATTTAAATATTGTAGTATTAAGATATTTTATTGATGATCGTGTTGAAATTTTTTATTATTATCATTATTTTCAAATGTCACATACTAATTTTATATCAAAAAATTGAATTAATTAGACATATCATTATTATTATTCTTATTAGGATGTACTAGATACTGTTATTTTATTTTTAAACTTTCAATTACTTTTTTTCTTTAGGCATTGAGTATTTTATTAAAACAATATTAAAACATTTTATTTTAACTATATATATATATATATATATATATATATATATATATATATATATATGAAGTTGATATTTAATTAAATAATTTATTTAATTCTCTTGTAAAAATGTTTTTGAAAAATATAGGGTTTAAACATCTCTTTTAACACCTTTGTTAACTTCTAATTACTTTGTTTCTTTTGAAAGCTAATAAGTGAGTGAGAGTGAGATATTTTTATCCCATTGGATTGTGATTTTAATAACAAAATCAAATGACCATAGTGAGATTGGGATTATTGATGTTTTATAATGATTTTACTTAAACTAACCAAACATGCATATTTTTTTTTTAATTATAGGAGAGATTACTTTTTCTATTTAGATAATATTTTACTTTTATTTTAACGAGAGACATATGTCAACAAAAATTTGAATACACATTGTCCTAGAACATTATTTTATTATGGTGAACAACTTATATATATATATATATATATATATATATATATATATATATATATATATATATATATAGATATATATATATATCATGTAGTGAATTTTTTTAAAATATATGAATTATACATTTCTCACACTCAAAGTGAAAAAATAATATTTTTTATTTTTAATCATTTTCTCTTTTAAATTTGATTATTTTATCTCTTTTAAAGTTCCATGAGAAATTTATGTTATTTTACATAGATATTGAAATATTTTATTTATGGTTAAAAATTGAAGTTATTTATGTTTTATGATTCTTTTAATTGTTTTATAGTTTAGAGAATATTTTATTTTTAATTTAAAATGGACACGTTGATTTAAAATGGAGAGAATCACACATGGTAACGTCATTACTACTCTATGTATTTATTTTAAAGCTTATTTTAAATATGAAGTTTTGAAATTGTAAGTGTTTATGGTAACTCTTAATTTTTTATATGGTTATTAAATAAATTTAGATTTTAAACTATTGAAATATTATTGTTAGGAATATGAATCAATATTTTGAGGTATTGAGGTTCAAACATTTTTTAGAGTGTAAAATTTGGAAAAAAACTCTTGCATATTGAAATATTTACGCCTTGACATTTCCTTTCACACTTGGATTAGGTATAAATCCAACTCTAAAAATAAAAATAAGAAAAACTTCAAGATGTAAAAGAGTTGACTTGAAATGGAAACAAGTATAAAATTTATATTCTAATTTCTTTATATGATATATATAGTTTTTTTTTAATGATATATAATATATAGATATATATAGGTGAAATTGAATTATTTTACTTAACTTGGGCACTAAAATAGTTTATTTATGAATTACATTGTTTACATTAAAATATATTTTTTTCTTTTTTATTATTATATTTTTGCATACATTTGAATATTTTTTTTTTTATGTTGAGTAGGACCTTTCATTCATTGATAAAGCGATTCACAATAGATAGGGCTACCAAGGCCTCAACACCTTTATGAAACCTACTTCCGAGGCCTCAACTTGCCCACTCAGAAACCAGGTATGTTGGACATTGGAAGGCATCATAAGCTAACCGAAATGAAATGTGTTGATTCTATCAAATTACGCTAGATACGCCCTACTATCTAGATCCCATTAATGGTTTATCTTTTAACTTCTAGGCGTCCTAATTCTATTTTCATTTTTCAAAATTAAACAAAAATTAAATTGTTCACATACATAACCACAAAGAACATAGTCCTTAGAGCACTCCATAGGCGGCGCCTAGCACGAGGACCCAATAATTTTAGAGTGTTGACTCCTCTGGCTTGCTCTTTTATACCCGAGGCGAGCATTCTACTATTGAAGCTGAAAGCTGCGGTAGCTCAAAGTAATTTTTTGGATTTCTAGGAGGAAGGTCAATACACTTAAAATACGAAGTAACAATAATTAAATATTTACATATAAAATAACGTTATTATGTTGATAATTTTTAAAACGAATTAAGTTATTTCATTTAAGAGATTACCGGGTATGTTCTCATGATGAATATGCATTAAACGTTTTAAAGAAATATTTCACTCTTGAAGAGAGTACATGGTTAGGTGCATACAAATAATATACGACATCTTTGATCTAATAGAATTTATTATGTGATTTTACACGCATTAGGAGCTTGAGTCATGAAAAGATATAAATAACTTTTGTGATAAGTAGTTCACATAAAACATTTGCGTAAGAGAAAATTGGTTGTGTTATTTGAGAAGTATTTTTCTATTCATGTTATTTCTTGAGGAAATTACAAATCTATCGATGTGTGAAATTATAAAAAATAATTTTTATTGCATGCATAATAACTAATTAGGTTAGCTATCTTTTGGAAAAATAATAATTAGTGTGTTAAATTCATGAAAATAAATATATATATTTGTATGCTAGGAACCATTTATTGTGCTATAACTTTTAGAAAAGACAGAAAAATATATCCTAGTATGCATTATTGGATTATATTCTTGGAGAGGAAAACTAGTAATCACATGATTTATTATGTAAGATTATTTAGAGAAATATCCGATTGCATTGTTATAGGTCAAAATACCTCCTCATGAAGCTCGAGAGGATAAGATAAATATGGAAGGAATACAAAGACCTAAACTAAAATATTTATGCCGAGGTAACACCTCACTATAACAACATAAGAGTGTTATAACGCACTTGATCGGTGAATAGGCGACATTAGTGGCTAGGGCAATGCTCTATTTACACTAGAGGGCAACATTACCGTGTTTGAGTTTGGAACGGGAAAACCCATGGAGAATGATTTTAATTTCTAGCTTTTTCTCACGAAATTCGGTACAAAGAAACTAAAAAGCACTAATCTCTTATTGGGCCTTGCCATAAACAAGCTGAACTCTCAAAGAAGGCAAAAGCATGGAAGTTGAGGAAACATCTTGTTTTTTTCTATTCGAAATTCTTTGGAAAGAGAAGGGCAATGATTGCTCTTTCCATATCTATAAAATGGAGTTGAAGGCTCTTGGTTCAAGGTCAAAGTTGTCAAAGTTTTTGAATACTTGTGAAGTAGAGATCATTGTTCTAGTGTGAAGGTCAAATTTCAAAGAGGTTCATTGAGAACTTGTTGGTCAAGACATCACCACTTTGAGATAGAGAGATTGGAAGGTGAGGAGGGCTTGGTACAGACGGTTGTAATCTCATTTTTTTATAAATCAATAGGCTGACTATCTTGTTTTGTTCATTCTATGCATTGATATTGTCATTATTATTTAAATCACTTATATAGCATGAGATAGATAGCTTAGATGTGCAGGGTTGTTTAAATGTTTATTATATATTGACTTAATTGATAGGAAATATATGTTATGGTAGAGATTACATGGGTTCTTTAATTGATTGTAGGGCCAATATTTGGAGGTTGTGAAGGAGAACTACGCCGTTGCCTAGTGCTCTCAAAGAGACTCCAAGATCATTAAAGAGGTAATCTTCCATATTATTCTATCAAGTTTTTTTAGGTTAATATGAATATGTATGTGCCATATTTGTGAACTATACAACTAATCTTCTTGTCTACCTCGGGCACAGAGAAAGCCACGAGAGGGATATTCAATAACCAACAACCCAAGCATTTACCCTATAGCGAATTGGCGACTCCGCTGAGAATTTCACCATAGTTTCCGGACTATTTATTTCCTCCTTTCTTCTTTCCTCCCCGTTTCACGGAGACCCTTTTGACAGTATTTATGTTGAGTAGACATTTTAAAGCTCGCGAGAGTTCAATTATATTTATGTTTGACCATGCGAAGAACTTTACCCTGGCTAACACTACCTCTTGTTGGTGTTCTAGTGTATTATAACGCGGGCTCTTCTTAAATACGATGCGTTAGTTTTGGATTAACGTTGTATTTACTCGAGACGGTGCATTACTCGGTAAAATTTGTTGTTCACCCTGTGATTGTGTTTTGGTTGCGAGTTTTTGTATTAGTATCTCTCCTTGAATCCATTGTGCTTATTCTTAGCTAGAATCTGTTTCTTTGCTCTTGTTTGAAAATTTAGTGTCAAAAGCATTTGCTTTTTAGATAAGAATTTTTTTTTAGTTTCTACTTGCATCTAGGCGAGTTAATTCTGAAAATTTCAGTTCATAGGCGGTAAGAAGAGGTAGATAGAGTCCGAATCTTTAAATTTGAACTATGTTATTTTAATGTTAGTGTATGGATGTTGAAAAGAAACCTCTCCTTGTAGAGATACTCTTCATCGAATTGAATATTTAGAGCATATTTTTGCATGGTTTCTTGAGTCGAGTCTCATTACATTTCATACGTCCACTCCCCTCCATGAAACTAATGATCAAGTACACTAAGAATCAAGCAATAATAAAGTCAATTACATTAATATTTTTTGAGCTCACACCAACATGATAATTTAGGCTAGGATCTTGGGTTAGGAAAAGTGAGAAAATCACGAGATCTCAAAACTTGAAACTAGAGTCACTAACGAGCGAAATCTACGCACTCATATTATCGGGACCGTTCCTTTACCGAATCTCGAGCGCGAGACAACACTTGGGTGCACGAGAAGGTAGCCCACCTTGACGCATCAGTGGGTGTGTTATATATTGGGGTTCCCTTCGGGGATGTTGAAACTAAATCGAGGGATCTAGTATTACGCCCTTATAGCATTTTGTCCTTGGCCAGTGGAGACCCCCGATGATGTACGTGATTTTTGGGGGTATCTTTAGTGGCCATACTTTTTAGGGACACACACAAGGTGACTAGGACGAGTTTGTCTTGGTACTGAAACGGAGACGGACCCACTCTGTCTTCGGTCTTTAGGAGGGTACTCATCTTCATGATAGTGCTTACACCTATCGTACGAGGTTCGGGCGAAGCTCTAGAGTGGCCGTAGCTGTACTTTTGACCAACCCTCTCTTGTATACTATTGTGATCTTGGATTTCATCACCCGAGAAAATGGTAGTACTCGGACGGAGCACCCTATTACGGTACACTTCTTTGATTGATTTTTAGAGAGTCATTTTTCTTTTTCTTTTTTAGGTGTGTGGTTATACTGTTATTGAGACTTTATAATACATCGAAAATTTATTAAAATTTGTTAAAAATAAATAGGAGTCCGTGGTGTCATCGACCCACGCCGTCTGTCTCGAACGAAAGCAAGGTCTACCTCCTGCGCACTCTTGAGGAACAGCGAACCTTGGTAGACCCCGTACCTACGGAAGAAGCGATCTCCATTGAAAAACATTGATTTACACATAGCCTCATATCATATGGAATTTTCGGAGGACCCTTTCACGGAAGGTGTCGTACCTCATTACGATCCTCCACTCATTGATCCGTTCAAGGACTGTGATATTTTAGCTTCCACCACGCCAAGACATGTGCCGGCCACACATACATCCATTTCACCACGCAGAAGCATCCACGGGGTCGATGCTAATGGCAACCATCCCGGGTTCGCCGGCATCCTCCCCATCGGTTGTCGAGTTCTATGCCAACACTTGGTAACTGATGATTGACATATACCTAATCCCAACCCTATGGTCATCACAACTGTCGGTAGCTCTCCAAGTCCTTTAGGATCTACTCCTACGCTGACCACGTTGGGACCCAAGTTGCTCCTCCCACAAGTGTGACTACTTCGGTTCCTTTTAGCGACCCTTTCGGTTGGAACCCTTTCTTGAGAGTTCAAACCCCTTGTATATACCGAGCTGAGTGTCACCGACGCGGATAGCCGAGGGAACTTCCACTTCCCCTCCAATCCTTAGGACAAACGAGACAACCTATTGTTCCCTTAAGTGGCTCAAATATAGGTGTAGGGTATGCGGGATTCTTTGGTATGCGAGTAGTAGCATGCCTCGGAAATTCTATTGCATCCCGCTGGACTAACCCACCCCGAGCTCATACCGGAATGGGGGCACTTTACAACGGAAACCAACCAGTCGCCGTAATACAATATGCCCTATGGACAACAACCATATGTCCCTACCCCTCCACCTATAGGAAATTTTTATCAAATTCCTACTTATCCTCCCTGGTAACACATTGATGGGCGAACCCTATGGTCTAAATAGTCGGACCATACTTCCTTGGATTTAGATTCGGGGGAAAATCCACAATTTCCATTTTTGGCGGCTTTGGACATCCCGACATCCATAAAGCCCGACTAATGATCCCATCAATCATAACCGCTACGGCCTCCCGGTACGCACAAGATTCCTTCGACATCCCAAAGTTCGATGGGGAGACGGGGACGACCCCGGCCACACATCACTACCTTTCATCTATGGTATATCTAATTCCATGGTGGATGATAGTGTCAGGCTTATTTGTTCCCTGCACCCTTACAAGAAATGTCTCCAAGTGCTATATTGAATTGCCACGCACCACCATAAACACTTTTGGCACTTTAGTGATGGAGTTTGTTAAAAATTGGACAACTAGGTCCAAACTCCATGTTGTGATGCTCGATTAAGACAACGATATTTTTTGTTGGATTCCTCTTTCGGAGAGGTGTAAAATCCATATAAAATATATCTTAATCCGATGAACGGGGAACATTTATTTTAATTTATTATTTATAATAAATTATATGTGCGGGTCGGCCTTAAGGTTTTGCACCCCCGGCGGATGTGTCACACGCCTCAATGATGGATATAAATACGAGTCAAAGTTGGAGAGCATTTCACACCAACTCATCACATATCTTCTTCTCTCATACGATTTATTATGAGCTCCTTGGAGGATGATTTCAACTCACACGTGGGAAGAAGGACGAATACGTACGGCCGAAAAGGAAGGACGAAATTTACGCGGCTAAGGGTTTCCAAGGAAGTTTGACCAGCATTGATTTTGGTCAACGCATGGTCCAAAAGGGCTGAAAATTCTTGGAGACTTCGATTTTAGGAGGTCGTACACATTGGCACAAAAACCGAGGTCAAGGTTGACGAACTTGGAGCTGCGTTGACTTTTATGTTGCTGCCTTTGTGTTGACTTTCTAGGCAAGGCGTTGACTTTTACGGAGTTGACTTGAGTTGAATGGGTGGCTGATTTGAGGATTGTTGTGACACATTACCGGGTTGGCTGGTCGAGGAGACTTTGTGGTTGAAGCATCCTGGTGACCACCGTAACGCACCATCACATTTTTCTTGATTACGGTTTGTCTTCTATAGATCCTTTAGGTATGTTCTATCGACATTTTTACTTAATTTGTTTGGGTGATTGTTGTAATAAAATTAAATTTGCATCAAGCATAGAACATCTACAAAAATTTACATGGTATCGGAGCTGAGGTGAAGACAAGCCCTAACTTTAGCAATCACCATCTAAGAAAATGGGTTCCATAAGTTATGAATTCAAGGAGAATGACAAAGGCGAGTTTGGAAGGGATGACTTCCATGCTGGAAGATGATATTAGATCTCAAATTGGAAGACCATGATCTCATGGATCATGTATTTAGCAGGTAAGATCCAAGAACCTCCATCCAATGCTACGCGCTGGCGCTAAAAACAAGTATAAGAAGGGAGATCAAAGAAAAGTTGCGATCGGGAATCCATACATAAAAGATGGGTTGCCTACATATACGACAGCACATCGAGGAGATGTATGATAAATTGATCGTTATGTTCAAAGTAAACAATGTAAACCAAGTGCTATTCCTCAAGAATCAATTGAAGAATACGAAGAAAGGTCGGAGATGAATTACATTCGAAACATACTTCTGAAATTAGTAAAAATAAGGAGCAATCTGGCATTTATTGGGAGAGAATAGCGTCGTGAGATGGTACTCACGCACTTGGAGGACTCCCATATGAATGGCAAGTATTCACTACTACCATTCTCAATAATAATACTATTCCTAGCTTTGACGAGCTACGCATGCAGATGTATACAAGAAGAGACAAGAATGAAGGAATTCGAAAATGACGAAATGCGCCTATGCGCTCGATACAGAAGAAGAACTCTGGTGGTCTAAGAACAAAGGAAGAACAAGGGCTCAAGAAGAAGGGTAAGTGTTTCACTTGTCATAGGCACAGTCACTATGCTAGAGAATGTCCCTTGAGAAGGATTCTCCCGATAGTGATGACAACAACAACAACGGAGAATGGGAATCAAAGAAATGACGGATCCAAAGGAAGAGGAAGGCTCCCTACGGCAGAGTAATCAACCTTATAAAAGGTCTAGAAACTCCGGGTATGAGGTCTAATGCTGTTGATAAAAGAAATGAGTATATTCTTGTATCTTGCTCTCTCTCTTGCATCTCCACCACGACACTATGGATGTCACATCGATGAATGTGGTGCCTCAAGACACATCCTTTAGTTCAAGGAAGCACTCTCTGACATGGTTGAGAAGGATACTAAATTGGAAATTATCCTTGGAGATAATGCCACATATCTTGATGAAAGGGACGAGGGGTTTGTGACCCTCCACTTGTCTCAAGGACAAGTCCTACATTTGCAAGATGTACTCTATGTACCAAAATTGAAGAAGAACCTTGTCAATACATATCGACCATGGAAGACGAAAGGGTTCAATGTAACATTCAACGATGGAAAGGTGCTCATGTGGAAGAAGAGCTTCAAGGGAAGCTATCTCGATTGGGTTTAGAGTTGGCACACTCTACCGGGTTGGAGGAAGTCCGCTAGGAGCGATGACATGTGATACTATTCGACAAACCGAACTATGGCACCGAAGGTTTGGACACCTTCATTACGAAGGCCCTTCTAGAAGCGGAAGGTGGTGACAGGATGCACGACTTTGAAATAATCATGAAGGTGTATGTAAGGGCTGTGCCGAAGGAAAGCATAAAAGGGGACCTTTCCCCTCAAGTGTCACAAAGACATCGATATTTTGCAAGCTGAGTGCATTACGATCTATGCGAGGTATGTTGCCGTGACATCCCAGGTGGGAGGATGTTCTTACTACATGACATTCACTAATGACTTCTCCCGCAAAACCTGGATATACTTCTTGAAGAAGAAGGATGAGGCTTTCATGTGGTTACGTACCTTCAAAGCCTTGGTGGAAAATATGACGAGGAAGAAGATCAATATTTTGAGGACCGACAATGGCACGAATATGAGTCAAATGAGTTTGAGGACTTTTGCGAGAGAAGGCAGCATTAAGAGAGGGAGACTACTGCGCATATACTCTGAGCGAATGGTGTTCTTTGAACGCAAGAATAGGACTATTGTGGAAGCTGCCGTGCCATGCTATGTGACCGGGGTCTACCCGAAGTTTACGTAGGGAGAAGCTGAAAATGCTAGCTGTATACATTCAAAACCGATGCCCTCATTCCGCTTTGGACTCCAAAACTCCGAAGAGGTTTTCAACGTGAAACCTGATGTCTCACACTTTAGAATTTTTGGATGTCCTACATTTATTTTCATGTGCCAAAGAAAAGAAGTAAGTTGGATGCTTAAGGAAGAAAGGAATGTTTGTGGGCTACGTGGGACTTCTAAGGCCTATAGAGTCTATGTACCTAGAATTGAGGAAGTAGAGATATGCCATGATGTCACTTTTGATGTAGATGATTCCACGAAGAAAGTAGTAGATCTTCCAAGATGCGAAGAAAATCATGAAGAAAGGCCTGGAAATCAAGAAAAACCTTGAGGATGAGACAATGCACGATATTGAAGGACCAATGGACCCTATTGATCCATCTCCTTCCTTTGGGAAAGAGACCATCATGGCTCGGGGACACCCTCGAAGATGCTCGAGGACAACTGCTGCCCCAAGGGAGACATTCGAGAAAATGGCCGTGTAGATACCAAGGGTATCATTTGTATGAGTACTATTGTAACAATACGAACTGGATCTTTTTGGGGAAGCCGTAAAGCATCAAGTGGAAGGATGCTATGCATGAAGAATATGAGTCCATAATGAATAATGATGTCTGGGATGTGGTTCCGAAGACCGAAGGACAAATCGGTTGTCACCACGAAATGGCTCTATAAGATCAAACATGGATGCGATGGGAGTGCTGAAAATTTCAAGGCAAGATTTGTTGCCCGTGGCTTCTCTCAAAAGGAAGGAGTAGATTATGATGACATATTTTCACCGCGCACGATATACCATCATTCGATCAATCGTAGCCCTTGCTACGCGAGGATGGAGTCTTCATCGGATGGATGTCAAGACCGCCTTTACGCATGGTACAATAAAAGAAGAGGTGTATGTAGAACAACCTGCAGGATTTGAAGTTGAGGATCGGGACACTCATGTACGAGGGTTGAAGAAAGCCCTCTATGGGTTGAAGCAAGCACCCGAGCTTAGTGTACGAGAGGATGGATAGTTACTTGATGAAGGCGGGCTTCACTCGAAGTAATGCTGATCGAACCTTTACTTCAAGGTTGTACGGGGAAGCCTCTCATTTTGGTGTTGTATGTGGATGACCTCTTCACGGCCAGTGCGACCCTCTCATTCATCAATGTGAGAGGGATCTCGGCCCCTGGCGAGTTCGAGATGAAGGACCCTAGGACGTGCAGCATTTCCCTGGGCACGGAGGTCGCCGAGAGACTGGAAGATTTTTTTCCTTTCTCAAGGAAAATATATTGTGAAACTTCTAGAGAGATTTGGTATGGTGGGCGCAAGGCAGGTGTCAACACCGATGGAGCTCAGCTTCAGAAGTTGAGTGGCGGCGCTTCTTTGAGCCCATCTTGGCCAATCCTACGCCGAGTATCGTCAACTCGTAGGAGCTTTGATGTTCTTAGTGAACACCCGTCCGGATATATGTTTTGCGATGAACACTTTGAGTCAACGAGATGGTTGAGCCTCATCACTTCCTTGGGTTGGTGCCAAGAATCTTACGAGATATCTTGAGCACGATAAACCATGGGTTGAGATACAACGCCGGGAGTATGACACTCAGTGGATATACGATGCCGATTGGGTTAGCGATGTGGTGGATCGTAGGCACATCGGGATGCTTCTTCAATCTTGGTTCTTCTTCGATTTCATGGATGACGCGAAGTCGGTGGCTTTGAGCACCGCTAAGGCTGAATACATTGCAGCAAGTATGGCTTGTTGTGAAGCCGGTTCCCAGTTGCGAAAGCTCTTTAGTGAGTTGTTTGGACATGTGCTAGATACCACTGGTGATACTCTGTGATAACCGGAGTGGGATTCGTATGGCGAGAATCCTGTGTTCCATGACCGATCGAAGCATATTGATATCGGTACCACTTTATGCGGGATATCGTCGTAGCCAAGTAAGGCTTGATCATATAGAGGCCGATGAGCGAGGTCGTGGATATTCTCACTAAGCCTGGGAAGGAGATGAAGTTCCTAACCTTCGTGAGTCTTGGTATCGTGGAACGACCTATGATGTGGATCTGTGGATGATGAGCTCACGGGAGCTCTGAGGGGGCTTTGAGGGAGAGCTTCTCGGAGCTATGGGAAACCACAAGGCTAGGCTTGCCAACCTTGGTGATGCATGCTTGGACCCCCTTAGTTGTGATTTTGATTTGGTTCACCTCTCATTTTCTATGCCTAGTATGCATCCTACCCATTGAGTTCGGGGCTCATGGGAAGTACCTCTCATTTGGCCAATGAGGTGCGAAAAGCTAGAGACTAGTAGCAAATACGTGGACGCATCGAGATTGTCGTATTCTCTGTCTAGGATGGCCTTGGGGGTCAACCACTGATGCAGGATCAAGTTTAGTGAGGTACGGGACCTGCGACTTCGGGTCGGATGAACCAACTTTTGGGTTGGTTGGAGACTCTTTGTGAGTACGATAGAGGTTTCGGACCTGCGGGCTGAATATGTCGGGCGGGGGATGATGTATTTATGACTGACCCACTTCTTATGCGAAATAAATAGGCTAGGAAAGTAAGTTACGGCGGGATGACGCACGATGTTTGATTGCAGCGATGGATGGAGGTCTCCCTAGTTGAGGGGGAGTGTTAAATTGGACAACTAGGTCCAAACTCCATGTTGTGATGCTCGAGATTAAGATGCGGTATTTTTGTTGGATTCCTCTTTCGGAGAGGTGTAAAATCCATATAAAATATATCTTAATCCGATGAGAGAAAATTTATTTTGAATTTATTATTTATAATAAATTATATGTGCGAGTCGGCCTTAGGTTTTGCACCCCCAACGGATGTGTCACACACCTCGATGATGGATATAAATACGATTGAAGTTGGAGAGCATTTCACACCAACTCATCACACATCTTCTTCTCTCATCGATTTAGTACGAGCTCCTTGGAGGACGATTTTAGCTCACACATGGGAGGAAGGACGAATACGTATGGCCAAAAGGAAGGACGAAATTTGCGGCTAGGGTTTCCGAGGAAGTTTGACCGGCGTTGACTTTGGTCGACGCATGGTCCAAAAGGGATGAAAATTGTTGGAGACTTCGATTTTAGGAGGTCGTAGACATTGGCACAAAGCCGAGGTCAAAAGGTTCATCGAACTTGGAGGCACGTTGACTTTTATGTTGCGCACGCGTTGACTTTTCTGGACGGCGTTGACTTTTACGGGATTGACTTGAGTTGGTTGGGTGACTAATTTGAGGATTGTTGTGACACATTACGGGTTGGCTGATCGGGAACTTTCTTTGGTTGAAGCATCTGTTGACCGGGCAAGTAACGCACCATCATTTTTTCTGTTTGGTTTGTCTTCTATAGATCCCTTTGGTATGTTCTCCGGCATTTTACTTAGCTTGTTTGGGTGATTGCTGTAATAAAAGTAAAGTTGCATCAAGCATAGAACATCTACAAATATTTACGAGTTTCTAAAGAACTTCCAATTACCAATCAGATTTGAAACACCGAACGAAGCTTGTTAACCTCTACGAGCCAAGACTCTTGCCACCCACATCTCTGATCACATTTGAATGGAGGCATAGGAGGAGGCTAGTCAAGCACCAATCGCGAGATCATCTCTTAGCTAATTGGTTTTGTAAGTCTCTCTTACCCCACATCTCTAAAGACATTGGCCTTTCCGGTGCGGTTATAGAAGATCAATGCATTCGTCGTGCCCAAAATTTGGACTTAATATATTTAAAATGCGGCACACTATATGATTTGCTCCCAAATGCCCCTGGTAACCCAAATCCTCCGGCTACTCGAGCTTCGAGCTCATTTCGATGAATTCATTGGAAAAATCTGCAGTGTAGCCCGCAAGCCGATCTTGGGGGCAAGCCTCCCAGCCGTCCTTATTTGCCATCGCCCCTCACCAAACGACTACTCTTCCCTCTTGCTAAGGTAAATTACGTACGGAAACTTCACAAAAACCTAGTGGGAAAAATAAGAAGAACAAGAAAGACATCTTCTTCGAGAAGAAGCGGTCGGACAATTAGAATAACCCTAATCGGAAAAATGTTGCCAAAAATGTCAAAGGGAAGGATAAACCCATGAAATTTCCTTGCAGATGCGAAATGCGGAGGACCACTTGACATACGAAATGTCCTCGAGTTTATAGGAATGCACCAATTTTATCACCAGCAAGGATTCTAGGCGAACACCTGTCGTTCTTCATAATCCTTTCCCTAATCAACTAGCAGCAACATCAACACATGTTTGACAACCCGCCACAACCCCAGCAACGGGGCAATGG
Source organism: Pinus albicaulis (assembly GCA_034641835.2). Classification (NCBI taxonomy): domain Eukaryota; kingdom Viridiplantae; phylum Streptophyta; class Pinopsida; order Pinales; family Pinaceae; genus Pinus; species Pinus albicaulis. The sequence goes on from CM076575.1 coordinate 467,084,533, forward strand.
TGGTTCACATCCTTCGGTGAAGGACCATCCACCATTTATGGCATTGAGAGTGTTGAACTTCAAACACAAGCCAAGCTTTATGGAAATCCTACCATAGAAGCTCAAGAACACAGTACTAGTTCAAATCCCACTTCTTTGCCCAACAATTTGGATATCGAACGGCCTACGGTAACAGTGATTCGTCCCCCCAAAGAGACACTTCGACGCACGACTCATAACGGCTACGCATGTGCAACCCAAAACTACAAAATTGTAGAAGATTTGGCGCGGGCACCATCAACTATTTACGCTCTAGAAGTATTGCAAACTTTCTAGCATAAAGGAAAGCCTTGCTTTCAGCCATTGGTGGAATAGACCCCCAAATTCCATGCTAGCTATCTTTGATATGGAAAAATCTAAAACTCGCCTCTCACACCAACTCGCATTCAGTGCAAGTCATGTCGAAAGGAGACCAATCCATCGCACTTTCATAGATGAAGGTCTTCGACTGCGCGTTATGTCCCACCAAGCTTGCGCTCGAATTTAGGTTCTCCTATCTTAACACGCATAATCAAATTCCCTCAAAGCTTTCGTGGCCACACATTCCTCCCAAAAATATACCTTGCTAGCTTTCCCATCACTCTGAATGGGAAAGCGGTACGTGAATGTTGAAGTCGTAGATCATCATCTCGACAATAATCTATTGCTTGGTCGCGATTGGTCTTATGCCATGACCACCATTGTATCTACGGTCTTCCGACTCATCCTATTTCCATTGGATGGGAAAATAGTCATAGTGGATCGGTTATCCTTCTGCACCCACGATTATTCCACATTGCAAGTAGCCTTTGTACCCACTAATAGGAGGTTGTCGACTCTTACGTCGGTATTGGTGCTGGTCTTGAAGGTATCTTCCCGGCGGGTTGTTTTCCTCTCCTTTCGCCAAAGATCCCAAATACGGTTGCAATGATACCCTGACTTTCGATGGCTCTATCGACCCATGGATCCTCTCGACACCTTCGGACATTGATTCCTATGGAGTTCGGATGCTAGCTCTCACTAGCCGAGTTGGCCTATCAAGCCATCCAACTTACATTTGAACCCACTACTACTATGGTTTCGACCAAAGGTACAAACCTCCCACCCATCACAACTCTCTCTAAGGATCTCCTCAATGAATTATTCCTACATACGAAGCTGTTGAGAATCATGTCTCTGAAGAACGACCATGGGGATAGTTTAACCATCACATTTGATGATCGAATTAGACGTGATAAAAAATGAGAAATCCCATCATTTGACCCACCTAAGATGGTTCCTACGCTACATATTTGTTCAAACTATTGATTTTGAAGGGAACATGGGTAATTTTTTCTAAGACAATGCTCGGTGATATCTTGGTCAAAGCTGGTATCATGGAAAATATTATGATTGGAGCGGTGCACTCCTAAGGAAATTTCACACTTCACATCCCTTTTCAAGGTATTCCGCGATGTGTTTTCTTGGTCTTACGAGAAAAATCTTGACATAGATCCTTCTATTGATGAGAAAGAGATCGAAATTTCGAGCATTATTTTTTATGGTATTTTTCTTGCTCATTAATCTAAAAAACCTTGAGTCCTCTTCTTCGAGCTCGTTAAAAATTACACGAAGAAGCTTCGAGCATTATTTTTATGGTATTTCTCTTGCTCGTTAATACGAAAAACCTCGAGTTCCCTTCTTCAAACTCGTTAAACTTATACGAAGTTGATATCGAGCGTTCCTTTTATGGTACATTTTCTTGCTCGTTAGTAGAAAACCTAGAGTTCTCTTCTTCGGACTCGTTAAAACTAACATGAAGAAGCAACGAGATTCTTTTTAGGGACCTTTCTTCTCACTCATAAAGGCGAAAAAACCACGATTTGACTTTGTCGGAGCTCGCTAAACTACCACGAAAAGAGCGTAAGGAGCCATTCTTTTTCCTCTTTCAAAGCTCTTTAAACCAAAAAGAAATGCCAGAGTTTTCTCCACATGACTCGTTAAAATTTCATGGAGGGCAACGAGTTTTTCTTTGTTGGACTCGTTAAAATTTCCACGAGTGCGAGTTTACTTCGTCTCCTTGTACTCATAACAAAATGAGGTAGACGTCCATCGAACATATATTTCTCACTTTTCCGGCTTCGATGGACTAACTCATGGAAAATGAAGCATTTCGGGATTACTATTCTCCCTTTGTTGTGCCGGTTATCAAGACATGAAAAAGGTACCCCGATGGAGTTGTCTTTACGATATTTTTCGGACTCTCTAAACATGAAAAATTCACCAAGTTTACTCGTGCGGACTCGTTAAATAGCCTAATGGGATGGGGCACGAGTTGTATTTTATGATATTTTTCAAACTCAGTAAATATGAAAATTCACCAAGGTTACTACGTCTGGACTCGTTAAACTTAATCAAACGGCGAAAAATTTGGGCAAAACGGATACTACCTGCGGTACATTTTCGAAGGTTGATTTTATGACAAAAAATATTGAACATGGCACTTCCCAAAAAAATCTTTGTAGTTAGCCAAGCCATACCATCTACATGAGTATTAGCCTTCATTTCCCGGTGTTCCTACAAATTGAAAATCCTAACACACTCTTTGGTGTTCATTAAGCCTCGGCTTCCTAGTACCCTATTACGGTGCCTTTTATTATTCGAGAAGATCTCGCTATCTACTACTCCCTCTCTTATCAACCAAACCGCTCATTATGCCGAGAAATTATTTGACGTCGACATCCCCATTTATTTTTATTCATTATCTCCATCACAAACAAAATCGAGTTGGTTTCCATTTCGTGTTGAGTGATGTAGGATACTCAATGCCTACCTTTCAACGGATCTCTTCCTATCGACTTCAACATCTTATCACAGGAAGATGATCCGAAGCTCACATCAATGCCCGGATACTTGCGGACATCGGTGGCGGGTAGTCTTGTGTTTGATCGGAGTCTTCATCATTGGCTCATGGTTGAATGATTCTATGAGTGTTCAACTTCAACTCTTTTTATTCACACTCGCTAGATTTTCTTGTGCATCTTAGGGAACATCATCCTTATCGGTGGCCACCTTCGCGTACGTTAACGGTTTTCATTATTGAGCGGTAATCGGATGATTTCTCACATGTTCGATGACGACTCCTTCATTCACATGTTGAGAAATATGCGGTTAATTGAATACGTGAGTCGAAGACCTTGGGGAAAAGGTTACATCATTAAAGTTGTGTTCCCTTCCCCAAGTTGCGATATTGTTTATGGATACGACTTCTTCAGCCGGAGTCACGTTGTTATGACGGAACACTTCCACATTGTGCTTATCGGTGGACGGATTCTTCATATCTCTATTAGAGAAATCATTTTGTTTAAACTGCGAGCATGGGAACGCCGGAAGCTCAAGGTAGATACTATGATACTACGACATATGTTGTTGTTTTTAAGTTTTCCTCAGTATTTCAATCTCTTTATCTCTACTACACACATTTTAAAGTATTTTGGCCATCATCCCAAGTCTCGACCTCACACTTTAGGGGGCATCTTTTACGAGGTCAAGTACCTCGTCATCGGCTCGGAGGAAGATAAATATGGAAGGAATACAAAGACCTAAACTAAACCTATTTTAACCCAGGTAGCAACCCACTATAACAACACAAGAGCGTTATAACACACCTAATCGATGAATAGGGCAGTAACAGTGGCTAGGGAAATGATTTGTTTACACTAGAGGGCAGCGTTACCCATGTTTTGAGTTTGAACGGGGAAAAACCCACGGAGAATGATTTGAATTTCCGGCTTTTTCTCACGGTAAATTCGGTACAAAAGGAAAGCGCAAAGCACTAATGTCTTATTAGGCCTTGCCATAAATAATTGAACTCTTAAAGAAGGCAAAAGCATGGAAGTTGAGGAAACATCTTGGTTTTTCTATTGAGAACTAGTGGAAAAGAAGGAATGATTGCTCTCTTCATCTCCTATAAAATGGAGTTGAAGGCTCTTGGTTCAAGGTCGAAGGATTGTCGAAAGTTTTTGAATAATTGTGAAGTAGAGATCATTGTTGTAGTGTGAAGGTCACGGAGTCAAGAGGTTCATTGATAACTTGTTGGTCGAAGACATCAACACTTTTAGAGATAGAGATTCGAAGGGCGAGGAGGGCTTGTGCAACCAACGGTTGTAATCCTATTTTTATAAATCAATAGAAGTGTATCATTTTTATCCATTACATGCATTAATATTTAAATCTTATATAGCATGAGATGAATGGCTTAGATGTGCATTGTTTAAATGTTTATTATATATTTATTTAATTGATAGGAAATATATGTTATGGTAGAGATTACACGGGTTCTTTAATTGATTGCGGGCCAAGATTTGGGTGGTGAGAAGGAGAACTCTCGCACAACCTAGTCTTTGTCCCGAGACTCCAAGATCATTAAAGAGGTAATCTTCCATCTTATTCTATCGAGTAGTTTTAAGTTAATATGAATTTGTATGTGCCACCTTTGTGAACTATACAACGAATCTTCTTGTCTGCCTCGATCCATAGGAAAGCCTTTGAGAGGTATATTCGATAACCAACAACCCAAGCATTTTACCCTATAGCATGCATGCATGGAAAAAGTATATTTTTGTATTAGATTTCGAAAAGGAAGATTAAATCACATGATGTTGATTGAGTTATCATGGTTTGGAAAAATAATATATGTTTTACCTAAATGGATTAACTATCATATTAGATTTATTTAGCGAGAATATTATCCATAGTTATTGAGCTAGCTATTTTGGATAAGAGGGAATGGTCCTTTGTATGCACGAAACGATAAATGGTATGTGTTTGATCCCTTGAAAATAAATATTTGTATTTTTCAGTAATATTTATTTAGTTTCCTTTGAAAATAAATATATGTTTTACATGCAAGAAGAACAAGCCATGTTATTTTGTTGGAGATGACAAGTACTTGCATGCACAAAATTATAACTAGTATGTTAAGTTTGTTTGAAATAGATCAGTTGGCATTTTTATACATAATAGCCATTGTGAATAGATCTTATGGAAAATATATTTTGAAAATAACATGCATTCATATGCATAAGTATAGAATATATTGTGTTAATCCCAATGGAAAAAGAAAAAAAATAAGAGTAGGCACGGAGGAAATTGCTTGTTGAGATAGTTATATTGAAATTGTTTTATGCATTTGCATGCCCAAAAATATTTTCTAGTATGTTAGCTTTCCTTTGGAAAGAATATGGAAGTGCATGCTATATTTTGCTAGCGTTTGTTATAAATATGATGCTTGATAGTGATTTATTTGTTACTAATGCATTTGGAAGGATTTCATGAAATTCGAGTTTATGTTTTATACATGCATACGAATAGTTGTTGAAGTGTCGAAAATAAACATTGATTATTTGTTTATTAATATTTTATCTAATCATGATATCAAATGTGCGACGACGGAATGTTAGGAAATCATAGTAACTTGAGCAAAGAATTGTTTATGTAGAGCATTATGGTAGATAAATATTTTTTAGTCCATGCGAGGTTTAGGAGTTCGAACTATAGGATGACCCACTCATCGAAATAATTCGACCAAAAAGACAAAGATTGAGCATTCATGGATAAATTATATCATAATGATTGTAATATATGATAGATATTTATGTTGCATTTAAGATATTTTTACATGTAATTTTGTGAAAATGGTCGAGGATGGACTCCCTTATTTCCATTGAGAGGGTGAAAACTCATGAGCATTTAATAATAAAATTAAACGCTTGCAAGTTTTGACCATATGGGGTTTCCATGGTATATCGGTGTCTAATGATGTTATTTTTCATTACGCCAATTTTCATAATGTTAAGTTCCTTCATGATGTGATGTTTATATTATGAATTATGTGATTTACTAGGTGAGCTAAAATGATCATGGAATCGATGCATAGTTATAAAGAAATTGAAGCTAATATGCTTTCTGATAGGAATGATTAATTGTTGTGTAACTCACTATGATTTTTAATAAATATTTCTATAATTGATGATTATGGTTATTCTAATGGTTAATGAGGGAATATAGAAAGTAATTTAGAAAGTTACACATTGGTAAATGTTGAAAAAAATTCCTAACTCCATTCATTTTCCTACGAGGTTACTAGGGTATGTTACAAATGGTATCGAGCAAAAGGTTGCAACATTGACGCCTTTTGGGAATCATTGAGTAAAAGAAGTAGAGTTATGATGCTAGTGGGCATCATTTCAGGTATGACTCTAGCTGAACTTGCAAAAGACTAAAATTTACATGATATCCATGAATAATGATTAATGATCACATTAAAAGGTAGAAATTGATAATGTTTCTTTAAATGCTATGCTCATGAAATTTTCATGTGGATGCAGATAAAAGAGAATAAAACCTCTATTGAACCTATGAAAAATTGTCGGCACTCACCGGTTATAGTGTGAGATTAATTACCGGCCTTTGCATGTGTATTATTACAACGATGATTATGGTGCATAAGAAAAAAAAGGGAAAAAATGACTAAATTCATAATGCATTGCTTATAAAAAAGTGAATGCATGTATGATTTTTGAGATGAACAAATAATTTAGAAGTTTTGGTTAACCCTGAAAGAAGAAAGTGGAATAATTATATATATATATATATATATATATATATATATATATATATATATATATATATATATATATATATATTATATATATATATATATATATATATATATATATATATAAGAACCTCTTTTAGGTGTTAAAAATAAGAAATGAGTCAGAGTGGAACTCATATAGTGAACTTAGAGTCAATGAAAAAATCATAGTAGCATAAGCATAGGTTGTCTTTCTTCATGTAGAGTTGTAGATGAAATTTTTCATTCCATGTGTTTGACAAAAGTGGTTAATAGGATCTAAAGTATTGTTTTTAAAAAAATTACATCCATGGGATTTTTGAGCGTGATTAATAATAACACAGGGGTATTAATACCTTAAGGTCACGTAACCCCCATGTCGATTCCAACAAATATTTTTGTTAAGACTTAGATGCATAATTTGGTCGACTTTTTAGATTAGACGCTCATGTAGGAATTGTTGGTTGTGTTGTTTTGCGAAATTTAACCATTGATGATATTAATATTATTCATGATATTTTTTTAAATTGTAGTTTTACTATCTCTCACAATCGTTTAAACATGTTAAGGAAATTTATTCATGTCCGCTAAGTAGTTGTTAAAATTCCTCAATGGATGTAGATTGCATGATTGCAAAGTTTGTTTGTTAGAATGCCTAATTAGATGTAGATTTAATGCTTCCAAACTATTTAATAAAAAGATACAATGTTTTTAGATTGCATGATTTCAAATTATTTTTCCCAAAAGTCCCCAGTGGTTGTTTCTTACATGGTTGCAAGCTAATTGTAAAGAAATAAAATAAAAAATCACATTTTGTGTCTTAGTGTTCAAAAGGACTGTTACTTCTCTATAATATTGATGGTTGGTAAGGTGAGACCTTATGGAAAGTATAATTCTATGGTATGCAAGATATTTTATAGTTTTTTTTTCTAAGTTGTGTTATTATTGTTATGAAGAAATTTGGAATTTATACCACCTATATAACATGTGATGAATTTTTCTTAATGTACTTTGGAAAATTGTGGGACCTATATTGAGGGTCAAGTATAGATTCCTCATGTACATAAATGTTCGTTTCTTTTAATGATAATATTAAAATTCACAATTATGTAAATTAAAATGTATTTTTAGGCATGGAGTATTTTAACACATTGAATTATTATTGGATTCAATGGTTATGGAAGCCATGATAGGGCTTTTGTGATGGTGTAATATTTTATTTTATTATTTAGTTAATGAATACAATGGTTGGGGTATTGAGAAAATAACTCTCGAGTTTTAGAAGACTTCTTACTCTTGCATGAAAAGCTATTGGTGGTTAAATCCAAGATGGACCTTCCCTAAAAATCTCTAAAAATTCCTAGGAGAAAATAATGAAGAGGACAATATCAACATAATGGGAGAGAAATATTATGTTAATCACTTAGTTCGAGATAAATACTAAGTGGCGTAAAATAAATAACAATGGGAGAGAAAGACATGCTTCAAAGAAAAACTAAAAAATATATTTTTCGAAAAATATAAAACCAAAAGGCCTAGGAAAAAGGTTAGCAGGTAGAGCTTAAGAGCGGGGACGCTACTAAAAATATCTTGGGAAGAAAGCACACGAGGAATCGATGAGGTTTTTTATTTTCGTGGCAAGTAGATCTTAGCTCGGTGGGAAAATATTGGAGATAGTTCACGGTTGGGTGGAATATGCTCGGTTCTGAATAAATCCCATAAACTAACTATGGTTAGATTAAATTATGTCTATGTTCGGTTATTGATTTCAAAATTATATAAAGATGTTGGATGTTACAATGGGCGTAAATTACATGTCTCAAAGTTATTGCAAGTGTTATAGTTTTGCATGCATGATATATTAATTTATCTAAGCAACGATTTTGATGAAATAATTTGTGTTGGTAGGTTTTATGAGAAAATGAACATGTCGGAAATGACTTATTTATAGGCATGCATAGACGAAATAAATTGAAATATATATGTGACTCAAATAATTCATGTTAGATAAAAATAATGACTTCTTGAAATCTCAATTCCTCATAGAGTGGAAGAAATTGTATGGAGATAAATGCCATGAGTTTGAATTTGATGAGATTACTATCGGAGAGAATGCGAGTAATTTTCAAACAACACTAATGGGAAATAAATACTAGTGTAACCCTAAATACAACGTGCACATGATAGAATTTTTCTTATCATTTTGATGATTAAAAGGCTAGTGCTCCTTCAATTTTTGTGGAAGTATTATTTGACATTTCCTAAATAATTGGTAATGAAAAGTAAAGTTTAATGTTCCAACAAAGGAGAAGAACATCGACGACAATGTTACCTTAAGGGGGGGGGGGGGGGGTTGGTGGGGGGGAGGGGAAGTATGTCATATCCCTCGCATAAGATACCAAAAAAAAACTCTCGTAAAAAGAATTTTGTTGAATAATAGAAATATTATTAATCATTTTATTGTTATTAAATGAATAATATCCTTATAATTATTAAAGATAAGAAAATTACAGAACTAATTCTTAATTCTTTTTTTAGAAGAATTTATATTCTTATATATAAATAAATTATATTTCTAAGCTGGTATATTTTATGAGTTTTAGAAATAATGACTAATAGTTTTAGAAAAAGCTATGGATAAGAGATATTTTGTTCATAAGGTAAAAGAAAATTTACCTTGAAAAAGATAAGCATGAGAGATTTATGGAGAGCTTTTGTGATTTAGGAAAATTCAGATTTATGGGTGATTTATGGAATGCTTTTAAGATTTAGAAAATATTTTCCATTTTATTAATTATATTTATTGTAGGACTATGGGACAAAATAGGGAAGGAATGACATAATACATAGAGAATGGAGGAAATAGAGATGAATAAGGGATTCCAAGCATGCATCAAAAGATAAGTAACTCCGTTCTTTAAAAAATATGTTTGCATATGGTGCATGATGAAATAAGAATTGCATTCATTTTCTTGGAAAAACTCGGATGATAAGAGATACGATATTATTTCTTGAAAAAACCTTTATGGTATTTTTTGCATAGAGGGCTAAGTTATTTTCCATTGAATTCTTAGAATATTTCGTATGCTTTGAATTCTTAAAGTTTTTCATGGCTAAATAGTTCTGTGAATTGCATGAGTTGTTGGAGAGAAATAGGGTCCGGATATGTCGTCGTATCTCCCAACCCATGATATATGTGTACGAGCTAAAAGAGGTCTTTGTAGATGCGTCCGGTCAAAAAAAAACACCTCTTTCCAGATTTTAAAAATCTTTCCATGTCATCAAAATCGTATCCAAAACATTGACAAAAAAGGAAATTATTTCATATTTAAATATAGAAAAATAGAGGTAGAAAATATTCATTCGAATCTTACTTGACTTGTGATATCTGTGTAAAACCTAAGAGAGTTTTTTAAATATAATTTATTCTGAGCAAAACCCTCTTTTTTTTTTTTAGAATCACGTTTCCATATGTTTTGAATTTTTTTTCCAAATTTAATGAACAAAACATGAAATTATTTAATATATGAATATGGAAAATGGGTAACAAGATTCATTTGAATCTTCTAAGGTGTGCGACACTTACTTGACTTGATATGAGAGTGGTTTTTTTTTAAATTTTTTTTTTTTTCAATTTTTCTTTTCCATATGGTAGCAAGTCACATCCATTGATGATTTAAATAGGGAAAACGGTACGCTTGAGTGCTTCCATTTGATTTTTTAACCCGGATAAGAATAATTGTTTATGTACATATAGACATAATAATTAAGTTGATAATTCTTGAAAATGAATTACGTTAATTTACCATTTAATAGATTACCAAGTATGTTGTCATGATGCATATGCATTAAAAGTTTTAAAGAGAAATATTAGACTCTTGAAGAGAGTATGTGCTTAGGTGCACATGAATAATATCTAGTATATTTGATTTACTAGCATTTATTATGTGATTTTACATGCATGAGGCTTCGGTCATGCGAGAAGATATAAATAATTTTTTTGAGAAGTAGTTCACATAAAAACTTTCTGTAAAGGAATTTGGTTGTGTTATTTGAGAAGGATTTTTTATTCATGTTATTTCTTGAGGAAATATTATAAATCTCTACGACGTACGAAATGGTAAAAAAATATTTTATATTGCATGCATAATAGCTAGCGACATAGATATCTTTTGGAAAATGAATAATTAGTGTATTTAAATTCCTTTGAAAATAAATATATATATATATATATATATATATATATATATATATATATATATATGCGAGAAGAATTTATTGTGTTATAATATATCCTTGTATGCATTATTGGATTATATTCTTGGAGAGGAGAACTAGTAATCACATGTACTTTATTATGTAAGATTATTTAGAGAAACATATACACATGCATGCATGGAAAAAGTGTAGTTTTGGTATTAGATTTAGGAGAAAAGGAAGATGAAATCACATAATATTGATTGTGTTAGCCTTCTTTTGGGAAAAATAATGTGTATTTTTTCACACCTAAAGGGATTATCTATGGCATTAGCTTTCTTTTGGGAGCATATTATGTATAGTTATTGGGCTAGATATTTTGGATAAAGAGGGAAATGTCCCTTTGCATGCATGAAAGAATATATGGTATGCGTTTGATCCCTTGGAAAAGAAATGTGTTTATTTTTTCCATGCAATACTTTTTTAATTTCCTTTGAAAATAAATATATCTTTTACATGAAAGAAGAACAAGATATGTTATTTTTTGTTGGAGAGACAAGTAGCTCCATACAAAATTATAACTAGTATGGTAACTTTGTTTGAAATAGAGTTGGAATTTTTATACATAATAGTCATTGTGAATAGCTCTTGTGTGAAAAATATATTTTGGAAAAGAACATGCATCCACATGCATCGGTATAGAATATATTGTTAATCCCTTTGGAAAGAAAACATAGAGTATTCACAAAGGAAAGTTCTAGTTGTGATAGTTATCTTGAAATTTTGTTATGCATTTTGATGCCCAATAATATTATCTAGTACCTTAGCTTTCCTTTGGAAAGAATATAGTCTGAAGCAAGATTTTGTTATATTTTATTTAAGAAATATGATGCATGATAATGGTTTATTTTTTATTAATGCATGTGAAAGGATTTTGTGACATTTAGTTTACATTTTATACATGCACACAAATAGTTGTTGAAGTGTCACAAATAAATATTAATTATTGGTTTATTAATATTTTATCTAATCATGATATCAAACCGGCCAGAAAAAAATGAGAGGAAAGGTTAGTGACTTGAGCAAAGAATTGTTCATGTTGAACATTGTGGTAGATAAATATTTTTTAGTCCATACGGTTTAAGAGTTCGAACTACATGATGACCCTCTTGATGGAAATAATTCGACCACAAAAACAAAGATTGAGCATTCGTAGGTAAATGATATCATGATGATTGTAATCGCTTATAACTATTTATGTTTCGTTTAAGATTATTTTTCTATGTAATTTTTATGATAATGGTAAAGGGATGGAGTCCCTTATAACCATTGAGTGAGGTGAAAACCCTCACGAGTGTTTAATAATAAAATTAAACGTTTGTTGGTTTTCTACCCTATAGGGTTTCCTGGGTATATCAGTGTCTAATGATGTAATTGTTCATTGTTTTCATTTTCATGATGTTAATTTATTTCATGATTTGATTTTTATATTATCAATTATGTGATTTAATAATTGAGTTAAAATAATCATTGAATCGATGCCTAGTTATAGCGGGAAATTTAAGTTAATATCCTACAACAAAGGAGAGTTAATGGTTGTATATACTTTTTACTAAATATTTCTCTATGTGATGATGATGGTTATTCTAATGGTTAATGAGGGAATATAGAAAGTAATTTAGAAAGCTACACATTAGAAAATGTTGAAAACATTTCCTAACTCCATGCATTTTCTGAGGTTAGGGTATGTTGCAAATGGTATCGAGAGAAAAGGTTGCAACAACGGAACCTATTCGAATAGGTAGGTAAAAAAAAAAATATAAGCATCATGTTAGTGGGAATCATCTCGGGTATGACTCTACCACGAGCTTTGTAGAAAACTACAATTTACATGAGATGCATGATGCATGATTAATGACCACATTAAAGAGTAGAAAGTGATAATGTTTCTTTAAATGTTATGCTCATAAAATTTGAATATGGATGCGAGATAAAAGAGAATAAAACCTCTATTGCACCTATAAACAATCGTTAGCACTCACTTGGTTATACTGTGAATTAATTACCAATGTTTGCATGCATAATATTACAACAATCATTATGGTGCATATGAAGAAAAAGGGGAAAAAAATGACTAACGTCATAATGCACTACTATAAAGAATTAATGATGTTGATTTTTATAGCATTGGAAAATGTTCAGTCTCATATTTTTTCAAGAGGCTTAGACATCATTATTCCAAAGAACCCAAAATTGGTTCTGGAAATTCCACTCGGTTCATGTTTTATTAAAATAATTAATTATTTTAATGCGGTCCCTAAGTTTTAACCTAGGGAAATTAAATAATTAAAGGGTATTAATAAAATAGAGTGAGAATTTTCTAGAGAACGATGATCCATTCATTTTTTAAACTTAGCCATTGATTATAGATATGATCTAGTTCGTTGATTCATCAACGATAATATTATAAGAGAAGGTTTTGAGAGTAATTTGGAAAGTAAGTTGGGTACACACTCACCGTACCTCAAGGAGAGGGAAATGGATTACGAAGGAATAGAATTAAATTTCGGAAGGGAGAGTAAACGGAGGCACGAGAATAAAGGGGAAGTAAGTAGGGGTAGAGAAAGGAAAAGGAAGATGCGAGAGGGCCACATAGGAGAACGTTGAGTAGGCACTAAGTCCCCATGTAAGAGTGATGTAGTCCGGCCACGGGGACTACGAAAGAATATTACATAGAGTGAGGTAGAGAGAGCTAGGGTGTCTTCCAATGATTCGGGGGAGTTTATCGAAGTGTATTATGAGAAGTCTTCTCGTCTAATTCTTGTAAAATATTGTCCTTGCGAAGAATAATACAAACGCTCATTTTACATTGGTTTTCCGCATTGGGTTTTTTTTTGGGGACAATTGTCCAAACATAATTATGTTCATGTGATTGTTTCTCTTGTGTTATATGTGTTGTGTTCTATTTTTTTGCGCTGATGGTTAAGTCAATATTGCGATTGTGTTTGTTTTAGAATTTGCGGAAGAAAAATTTATAAATAACTTATCATAAATAAGTAGGTGAAATAAATTTATCACTACGGTAGGGTTTCGGTTTGAAAATTTCACATGGTATTAGAGAAAAAGACGAGTAGCCTTAGAAGAGGATGTTTTGCAATGGAACGAAGGTCGAGTGATGCGGCATCAACTCGAAGGGTTCACGCGGTTCTCCGGAAATGCATGGAGGAACGGAGGGATAATGACGTTTCGGTTACGGAATCCATACTAGAAGAATTTTCGTGTGTGTCAAGCATGGACTCTCCCGGAGATATGGTATATTGATAGTGGATCATCTTCTCATATGAAAGGAGTTTGATAATAGCTACTCCAACTTACCCTACCCAGGAGCGATTAATTTCCAAATCACTATGGGAAACAAGGCAAAATGTACCCCTGGTTGAAGAGGCACCATAATATTTCAAACGTGGAAAAAATATTCGAGCCACCAACATACTACATGTACGAGGATTGGGGATGAATTTTCTCTCGGTTTTTAGCTTCGGAACAAGGGTTATGATCTTTACTTTATTGGCAACAAATTTTATGTCAAATACCCGAGTTGGAAAAAAAGGCACAAATTGGAGTCAAGAGCCATCGACAGTACAAGTTGCATCTCAATTCTCCAACGGAATTAATTGGTAGTACGATGAAATATATTTGAATGAATTATGGCATAGAAAAATGGGGCATCTACATCATGGATACTTGAGAATTATCAGAAGACTGTCACGATATCTACGGAACATAGAACCAAGTGAGACGATGTCTACAACGGGTGCATATTAAGGAAGTATGCCAAGGAAGCATATACGAAGTAGCAATAGGGCCAAGAGTGTGTTAGGATTGATACACTTAGATATCTATAGACCAATGTCCACGATACTCTCGGTGGTGCAAAGTAATTGTCACCTTTATCGATTACCACTCCAATAGGACATGGATCTACATTCGAAGACCAAAGATGAGATTATTGAGTGATTCAAAGAGTTTAACGCTATGATGAAGAGATAACATGGAATCATATCAACATATTGTGAAGCGGTATGATAAGTGGAGAGTACATTGACGGGAATTCACAAGGTTCTACGAGGATGGCATGAAAGAGAATGGACTACTCTCCACATAATCCAGGGAGTAGAATGGGGTCTCGAGAATACTAGGACTATTTTAGAAGCTCCAAGGGAAATGTTTTATGATCGAGACATTCCCAAATTTCCATGTTGAAGCTTGTAATACAACGTGTATGTACGAACAAGGTTCCTCATAACACATTGGGTAAGGTTATTGTTGAGAATGTATTCACTAGCAGCGAGCTTGAAGTCTGATAAACTTTAGGATATTTAGCGATATAGCATGCGCCATGTACCCGATGAGAAGAGGAAGAAGTTGGATCGGACTACGAAAAGGGTACCTTGTGGGATATATCGAGAATGTGAAAGCTTACCGCATCTATAATCCGAGGAGAGTAGGAAGAAAATAGTAATACGAGACGTGAAGTTCATGGGAGAGAGGCATCGAGAAGTCACGAAATGTCTTCGGCTACACGGTCCCGAGGAGGATGCGCTAGTCCAGCCATAATGACCTACGGATGATGGCTCTAGTGTCTCTCCAAGGCACAAGGATCCTAAAGGATAGCTTCTACGAGGAAATGAAATAAGGAGAGAAGGTGAATCCACCCACCACCGGTGGAAGGATGAGAAGATAACTACGATAGACTCTGAGGGATGAAAAGGAGTTGTGGAGCTCCTAGAAATAAGAAAAGGGGAACACATGCGACGGATAGGTACCGGGGGTGGTAGCACGGGTTGGATAACCCTCTAGTTTTTGGAAGCTCGACGCCAGTGTGGGTAGATGCTATGGTGGAGGTAAAACTCCATCATGAAAAATGATGTATGCAGGAGGTAGTTCCTAGACCTCCGAACAAGTCATTTGTAGGTTCATGATGGATCTACAAGATTAAATATATTGCAGATGGATGCATAGAGAAACTCAAAGCTAGGTTTGTGGCTAAGGGGTAGGCACGAAGGAAAGGGTTATTTCTTTTAGAAAACGTTTCCTGCAGCTCGGTATACGTCAATCATATTTTCCATATCCCTTGCGAGCAGATGGGATGGGAAATTCACCCAATCGATGTCAAGTATTTGCGTTCTTGAATGGGGTGATAGAAGAGGAAGTGTACATAGGACAACCGAGAGGGCTTTGAGACACATGAGTAGAAAAATCATGTGTGCGAGACTTAGAAAATGCTTTTATGGACTTAAACGGAAGCCCCTAGAGCTTGGTATGGGCGGAATCAATAGCTACCTACGGGCGCGGATTTGTCGAAATTGATGTAGATCCCAACCTCTACTATTTGAGAGTAGGGGATGAGCCTCTAAAATTGGTGTTATATGTAGATGATCTTTTTTTGACTCGATCATCTAGGCTCATCAAAGACTGCAAGAAAAATATATCTACAAAGTTTGACATGAAGGATCTAGGGCGGATGCACTATGTTTTTGGTTTGGAAGTTTGGTAGTAGAAGGGAGAAATATTCCTTGGAAAGAGGAATATATACTACAAACGATCTAAAGATATTTCGGACGAAGGACTATAGACCCATGGCTACACCAATGATAAAAAAAATAGAAGAAAATCGACATGTCGAGAGGATGATGAGGCTAATCATACCTTGTATAGGTGTCTTATAGGATCATTGATGTATGTGGTCAACGCTAGACCGGACATCTATTATGCTGTGAATACCCTCGGACGGTTCCTTGTGCTTCGAGGGCTCAGCAGGTAGAAGCCAAAAATGTTCTCGGATACTTGAAGAGGACAATCAAGTTTAGTTGAGCTACACCAAGGGAAATGAAATATAGTTGAGTGGAGCTAGGTGACACAAGCGGGGGCTGGAAGTCCAATAGATCGAGAAAATTAACGGTGGGTATTGTTCCCGGTGTCGGATCGAAATTAATTCCTCTTGTAGTAGGAAACATAAATCCATGGCAATGAAATAGCCAAGGCTTAATATATGGCAACTAGCACAACTTTGTTTGAGGCCATATGGTTTCGTAAGTTTCTCATGAAATTACTCAAGAGAAGACGAAACCTACGTTTAGAATTTTATGTGATAGTCGAGATTTTAATCGAAGCTCTCTCGAAAATCTTGTGTTTATGATCGATAGATGCACATTGACATCGGGTGCCACTTCATCAAAGACTATGTCCAACGAGGAGCTATACAATTGAAGTACATTCCTAAAGGGGAAAATGTGGCAAATAACCTCACGAAATCTATGGGTATGATTAAGTTTTCATACTTCAAAGAAAAGATGGGGATGGTTAAGAACCCATTCCGGTAGTAGGAATGGATGGGATCGAAATTTAGAGAGTAAGTTGCGGTACAAATGAGGCAATGAAAAATATGGTGTCATGGGCACCGGTACAAAGGGAAACAAATCTCTAGATGAGAGGCGACGTAATTTGAGGCATTAGCGGTCATGAGTTGATGTTTGAAGTCGGAGAAGCGGACGATTGGTATTTTTCTTGAAAACATTCCTCCCTAAGAGGGAGTGTTGATTTTAGCATTGGAAAGTGTTCAAAGTCTCATATTTTGTGAGGAGGCTTGGATATAGGTACTCCAAAGAAACCATAAACCATTTGTGGAAATTCCACTAGGTTCATGTTTTATTAAAACAATAATTGTTTTAATGTGGTCCCTAACTCGAAACTTAGGGAAATTAAATAATTAAAGGGTATTAATAAAACGAGTGAGAATCTTCTAGAGAACAAAGATCAAGTCATGTTTTAATCTTATCCTTTTTATTAGAGATATAATCTATGCCATTGATTCATCAGAGAAGAATATAAGATAAGGATTGGGGTCATTTGGAAAGTAATACGGGCACACATTCAATACCCAAAGGAAATCGATTATGAAGGAATAACATTTGATTTCAAAGGGAGAGTTGCGAGATGCACAAGAAGAAAGGGAAGTCAGCGGGAGCAACAAAAGGCAAGAGAGGACACGGGGGCCACGAGGTGTTGACGTGCTCATCCCACGTAGAGTGACACAATCCAACATAGGGACTTCACGGAAGATCACACAAAGTACCTAAAGTGTCTTCTAGGTGTTAGAAATTCTCCGAGACGATTTGGGGAATTTATCTCGGGTGTATTCGAGAGGTACGCACTAACTCTTGTAAAATATTTTCCTCACTAAATAATAATATAAACCCTCATCTTATTTCAACATGGTTTTCCCAAATTAGGTTTTCCGAGGACAATTGTCCTAAAACAATGTGTTCATGTGATTGTTTCTATTGCGTTATATGTGCTGCTGTTCTATTTTCTTCTTATGGTAAGTGAATACTAATGTTGTGTTTATTTCATAATTTTACTAGAAGAAAATATATAAATAACTTATCATAAATAAGTAGGTGAAATAAATCTATCACTATAATGGTGTTTCGGTTTGAAAATTTAAAAAATGCATGTATGGTTTTGTGATAAAAAAATAATTTATAGGTTATGGTTAACCCTATAGAGGACAATGGAATGTTGTAATATATATATATATATATATATATATATATTAAAGAACCTCTTTAGGTGTTAAAAATAAGCAATGAGTGAAGTGGAACTCATATAGTGGACTTAGAAGTCAATTAAAAACTTATAGTAGCATAGTTGTGGGTTGTCTTTCTTCATGTAGAGTTGTAGATGAAAGTTTTTTCATTCCATGTGTTTTACAAAAGTGGTAAATGGGATCCAAAGTTTTGTTGTTTTAAAAAATTTCATTCGTGGGAGTTTTTATGTGATTCATCATAACATCAAGGTGTATTAATACCTTAAGGTCATGTAACACCCATGTTCATTCAAAAAAGAATTATGTTCGGACTTGAATCCATAATCTTCTCGACTTTTCCTACTATATGGTCATGTAGGGATTGTTGGTTGTGTTGTTTTGAAGAAATTTAACCATCGATGATATTGTGCTATAATTCATGCTCTATTGTAAATTATAGTTTTACTATCTCTCTTATAATTTAAACATATTTATAGAAATTTATTTCATGTCAGCTAACTAGTTGTTAAAATTCCTCGATGGATGTAGATTGCATGCATGTAAATTGTTTGTTAGAATGCCTCATTGATTGTGAATTGCATTCTTGAAAACTATTTTATAAAAAATATATAGTGGTTGTATATTGCATGATTGCAAATTATTTTTCCAAAATTCCCCAATGGATTTGTCTCTTACATGGTTGTATCCTAATTGTAAAGAAAAAAAAAATCACATTTTAAGTCCTAGTGTTGAATAGGACTATTATTTCTCTATAATATTGATGGTTGGTAAGGTGGGACCTTATAGAAAGTATAATTCTATGGTATGCAGGTTATTTTATTGTTTTTTTTTCTAAGTTTCATTATCATTGTTATGTGGAAATTTGGAATTTATACCATTTATATTACATGTGATGGGATTTTGTCAGTAATACACATTAACAAATTGTGGGATCCATGTTGAGGGTAAAGTATATATGTGTGGCGTACATAAATATTCTTTTATTTAATGCTAATATGAAAATGGACGATTATGTAAATTAAAATGGATTTTTAGGCATTGACTATTTTTAGACATTGAATTATTATTGGATTCAATGGCTATAGAAACCATCATAGGGTTGTTGTGATGATGTAATATTTTATTTTATTATTGAGTTAATGAATACATTGGTTTGGGTATTCAAGAAATAGCTCTAAAGTTTTATAAGACTTTTAGCTTATGAAAAGCTATTGGTGGTTAATTCCAAGATGGAGCTTCCATAAAATTCTCTAAAAATACCTAGGATAAAATAATAAAGAGGAAAATATTAACACATAATCGGAGAGAGATTGTGTTAAAAACTTAGTTGGAGATAGATACTAAGTGGGGTAAAATAAAGCAAAGCAAGAGATAAAGATGTGCTTTAAAGAAAAATAAAAATATAGATTTTTTTTTGAAAAATCTAAAACAAAAAGGGCTAGGAAAAGGTTCACAAACCTTAAAGTATGATCTTGCTAAATATATTGGGAAGAAAGCACCAAGGAATCAATCGAGTTATTTGATTCCGGTGGAAAGTATATCTTAGCTCGGTGGGGAAATTGGAGATAGTTCACGGTTGGGTGAATATCTTAGGTTCCTAAATAAATCCCATAAATTAAATATAGTTAGATGAAATTATGTCTATGTTCGGTTATTGATTTCAAAATTATATAAATATGTTGGATGTTACAATAGGCTTGTAAATTACATTTCTCAAAGTTGCATGTGTTATAGTTTCGTTTCATTATATATTAGTTTATCTAAGTGACAATGTCGATGAAATAGGTTGTGTTAGTAGGTTTTTATGAGAAAATAAACATGTCGAAATGACTTGTTTGTATGCATGCATAGACGAAATCAATTGAAATATATATGCAATTGAAATAATTCATTTTAGATAAAAATAATGAGTTATTAAAATCTAAATTCACGACGAGTGAGAGGAAAATGGTTTTAGATAAATTCCATGAGTTTGAATTTGATTGAAATTACTATAGGAGAGAAAGACATTAATTTTCAAACAACACTAGTGGGAAAGAAAGACTATTGTAATATTTGTTAAATAAAATACAAAATGCACTTGATATAAATTTTCTTATCATTTTGATGACTAAAGGGTTGTGCTCTTTGAGTTTACGTGGAAGTATTATGATTATATTATTATTTGACATTGCCTAAATAATTGGTAATGAAAAGTAAAGGTTAATGTTCCAACGAGAAGAACATTGAGGACAATGTTCTCTTTAAGGAGGGAGTACGTAATATCACGACATAAGCTATCGAAAGAAAACTCTCGTACAATGAGGGTTGTTGAATAATCAAATATTATTAGTTATTGTATTGATATTACATGAATAACATTCTTGTAATTCTTAAAGATGAGAAAATCACAAATTAATTCTTAATTCTTTGATTTAGAAGAATACATATCCTTCTATATAAATAAATTATATTTCTAAGTTCGTATATTATGAGTTTTAGAAATAATGAGTAATAGTTTTAGAAAAACTATGGATAAGAGACATTTTGTTCATAAGACAAGAAAATTTACCTTGAAAGAAAATAATGAGTGATTTATGGAGTGCTTTTGTGATTTAGGAAAAATCATATTTATGGAGTGATTTTTGGATGGTTTATGGAATGTTTTTAAGATTTAGAAAATCTTTTCCATTTTATTAATTCTATTTATTGTAAGCCTATGGGAAAAATAGGGGAAGTAATGAAAGAATACATGGAGAATGGAGGGAAGAGAGATGAAGAAGGGATTCCAAGCATCCATAAAGATAACTATGTTCTATGAAAATTATTGTGTTTGCATATGGTGCATGATGAAATCGAAATTGAATTTATTTTCTTGGAAAACTAATATAATAAATAATCAAGATTATTTCATGAGAAAACCTCTATGGAATTTTGTGCACGAAGGACTAAGTGTTTTGTTCATTGAATTATTAGAATATTTCCATGTGCTTTGAATTCTTAAAAGCTTTTAATGGATAAATAATTATGTGAATTACATGAGTTATCGGAAAATAGTGTTCATATATATACTCTAGTGTATCCCAAGCCATGATAGATGTGTACACATGGAAAGAGGTTTTTGTACATAAGTCCAGGCCAGAAAAAAACCTCTTTCATATTTTAAAAATTCATTTTCCATGTCTCAAAAGCTTGTGTCCAAAATTGATTACAAAAATAGGAAATTATTTCGTATTTAAACACGGAAAAATGGGTAGAAAAGATTCATTCGAATATTCCAAACCATGATACTTGTGTAAAACCTGAGAGAGGTTTTTTAAATGAATATGTTAGAAAGAAAAACCTCTTTATTTTTCAAAAAATCATTTCCATATGTTTGGAAACTTGTCCAAAGCTAATGACCAAAACATGAAATTATTTAATATTTAAATATTGAAAAAATGGTTGCAAAGATTCATTAAAATATTTTAAACCGCGACACTGTGAAACAAATGAGAGAGTTTTTTTTTTTTTAATAAGCTTTGTTCCAAACAAAATCCTCTTTTTATTTTCAAAAATTTGTTTCCATACCTGGTCGGAAGTCACGTCCAAAGTTGATGATTAAAACGGAAAAAACAAAGTAACACATAGTGCTTCCATTTTATTTTTCAACCCGATAAGAATATTATTTTATGCACATATAGAAATAATAATTATGTTGATAATTCTTGAAATGGAATTAAGTTATTTCTTTTAATATATTACCAAGTATGTTCTCATGATGCATATGCATTAAAGAGTTTTAAAGAGAAATGTTGGACTCTTGAAGAGGGTATGTGCTTAGTTGCACATGAATAATATCTAGTATATGATCTTCTAGAATTTATTATGTGATTTAACACACATGAGGCTTGAGTCATGCAAAAAAAGATATAAATAACTTTTGTGGTAGTTCAAAAAACCTTTGGGTAAAGAACGGAGTTAGTTTTGTTATTTGATATGGATTTATTATTTATGTTATTTCTTGAGGAAATATTAAAAATATCTTTGATGTATGAAATGATAAAAAAACATTTGGTATTGCATTCATAATAGCTCATGAGTTAGCTATCTTTTGGAAAAATAATAATTATTCTGTTAAATTCTTTCGAAAATAAATAAATATATTTGTATGCCAAGAAGCATTTATTGTGTTAGAACTCTTCAAAAATAATAGAAGAAAGATACATCCCTGTATGCATTATTGGATTAGACTCTTGAGAGGAAAACTAGTGATCACATGATTTATTATGCAATATTGTTTGGAGAAAAATATACACTTGCATGCATGTAAAAAATATAGTTTTTGGTATTAGATTTATGGAGAAAAACGAAAGATGCAATCACATAATATTGATTGTGTTAGCCTTATTTGAGGCATTAATATGTATTTTCACACCTAAAAGGGTTCACTATGATATTAGCTTTCTTTTGGGAAAATATTATGCATAGTTATTGGCCTCAATCTTTTGGATAAGAGGGAAATTTCCATTTTCGTGCATGAAAGAATAAATGGTACGTCTTTGATCGCTTGGAAAAGAAATGTGTGTATTTTTCCATGCAATATTTCTTTGGTTTTCTTTGGAAAGAAATATATATTTTACAAGAAGAAGAAGCTACACTATTTTCTATTGGATAGGACAAGTAGTTGCATGCACAAATTTATAACTAGTGTGTTAACTAATTTTTTTGAAATAGAGTTGACGTTTTTATATATTATAGCCATTGTGAATAGCTCTTGTGTGGAAAATATGTTTTTGTTAAAGAACATGCATTTACATGCATAAGTATGGAATATATTGTGTTAATCCATTTGGAAAAGAAAACATAGGAGTCGGAAGAATGAAAATTTCTTGATGGGATCAGTTATCTTGAAATTTTTTTTATGCATTTTCATACTTGATAATATTATTCATTATGTCGCTTTCCTGCGGAAAGAATATGAAAGTGCATGAAAAATTTTGTTAGAATTTGTTAGAAATGTGATGCTTGATAGTGATTTATTTGTTACTAATGGATGTGAAAGGATTTCATGACATTCATTTTATGTTTTATACATGGATATGAATAGTTGTTGAAATGTCCCAAATAAATATTGATTATTGGTTTATTAATATTTTATATAATCATGATATCAAGTGTGATGACGACAACAATGGTAAGAAAGGATAGTGACTTGAGAAAATAATTATTCATGTTAAACATTGTGCCGGATAAATATTTATTATTCCATGCGGGTTTAGGATTTTGAAGCGTAGGATGACCCACTAATGGAAACGATTCGACCCGAAGACAAAGATTGAGCATTCATGGGTAAATGATATCATGATTATTGTAATAGGTTATAGCTAGTTATGTTGCATTTATGATTATTTTTCTATGTAATTTATATTACAATGGTCGAGAGATGGACTCCCTTATAACCATTGAGTGGCGGGTGAAAACCCTCCTGGCGTTTAATAATAAAATTAAATGTTTGTTGGTTTTCACTATCTGAGGTTTCTAGGGTATATCGGCGTCTAATGCGCTTGATTGTTCATTGTGTCATTTTCATGATGTTAAGTTATTTCATTACGTGATTTTTATATTATGATCAATTATGTGATTTACTAATTGAATTAAAATGGTCATGGAATCGATGCATAGTTATAGCCGGGGAAATATAAGTTAATATGGTACAACGAGGATAGTTAATGGTAGTGTAAATCACTATGCTTTTTACTAAATATTTCTCTAGAGCTGATGATGATTGTTATTCTAATTGTTAATGAAGGAATATAGAAAGTAATTTATAAAGTTACACATTTTGTAAATGTTGAAGAAAAATATTCGTGACTCCATGCATTTTATTGTGAGGTTATGGAGGTATGTTACGATGGAGTTAGTTAGATCTTATCTAGAGATAGGGATTAGTTGAGATATTTTATGGATCTTGAGAGATATTTTGGGAGTTATTTTAGGATCTAGAATCTACTGCAGGTTAAAATCCACTTGTATAAATACGTGAGCCCATGAAACATGTAAGTATGTAGAAGTAAGTGAGTGAGTGAGGAATGAGAGGCCAGGCCAATTTTTTTCTAGAAAATATTTTGTTGATTAATGAATAATTTACGATAATTTATATGCATACGTATTGTTTGGGATTTCATTTTTTTATGTTTGGTGTGAATTTTGAAGTTGCGGGCTCTATTTTTGACATCATTTAGATTGGGTTATAATATCCATGATGAATCATTGATAATGAGACTCATATTATTCATGTTTTATAGTTCTTTTGATTTTTTATTTATTTGGATTATATATATATATATATATATATATATATATATATATATATATATATATATATTAATTTAAAATAGACGGGGAGAGAGCAAGTAGAGTTGCAAAGAGGGAGTTGTTTATTATTCCATACACTGACTCATACTTCTTCCATTTATCTTTTCTTTATTATATTGTTTAACTTGTGATGCATATAGATTCCAAGATATTTGTATAAAGGGACTTCATCCTAGTTATTATTTTCATATATGAAAGTATCATAAGTGATATTATTAGATGCAATTATGATTTTAAAATGCAATTATTATTTAAAAAAAAAGTGGTAGTGTTAATAGTCATCTTAGTATGGGAGCGGATATCCTTAAGGATTTTTAGTTGCTTATGAGGATCCTAAGGAATTCCCACCATTAAAAAAATAGTAGTCCTCGAGTCCAAAGGGGTTTTTAACTCTTCCAACATAATCCAAAGATTTTTCCAATACAAGGTATGTCCATTTTTTTTAAATAAATTTAAAAATAAAAGAAAACTATTTTTATTATTCAAACACTCCTTTACAATCATCGCAACTTTAACAAAATGATTAACTCTTAAATTTGAACTAATCATCACATTTAAAGTCTTTAAATATTATAGTTTTAAATGATATATAATATATCCATAGTTCACATTAAAATATTTTACATAAGACATTTTATCTATGGACTATATTTTTCATATTAAAATGATTTAATTTTTTTCTTATTAATATATTTTTAAATATAATTTAATATTTAGTAGTAGTGCATATTAAGATATCTTATTATGGCCCATGTTGAAATTTATTATTATTATTATAATTTTTTAAATTTCATATATTAATTTTATAATATAAATTGAATGTATTACACATCTCCGTGTTTTTTTTTTTTTTTTTTTTTTGTAAGCTTGGTTAGTACCTTCCCATTTTCTATTAATATAAAATCGGGCGAGAAAAGATACAAAAAATTAGACCTCCAACACCGCCCATAGTAAACCGGGGGTTGTTGGCCATCTAAGTGCGATGTATGTCGACGAACATAAACGGTCTTAATAACATGTACAAAAGTTGGTGATACTTAATATCTAAGTCTGTAAATACTATCATTTACATAAAAGGAACCTAGCCACTAAAAATGAGTAAGCGATAGCATTCATCATCTTCGACTCCAACGGCATAGGGTCTTTGACACTAGAACCAAGCATTTAAACCTACTACAATGATTTTATATCCTTATCCAACCTTCCTATTACAGCATACTGATGCATTTGAAGAAGATTAATTTCTGAATATTTCTATTAATATCTACCGAGTAGACTCCGGCTTGGATGCACTTTATCTCTTGAGTCGACATAGCTGCGTTTGCTAACAAACATTTTATTAGCCAATAGGTTCTAATTGAATGTTGGAATATAGAAATATGTCCATGGGTATGCCCTAGATCGGCAAACAACATTATGCGAATCTTCCAAATGACCTACATCATTCTCCACATCCATATTGTTTAAAGCCTTAGTTTCCCAGATCATAAATTCGAGATTTAACGAATTAGGAATCTTTCTTGCAAATGTTTTCACTAGGGCTCCGGGAGTTTCTTTGTTGATTTCCTTCCTCTTTTCACGGGCTAATGAGAGATAGGCGTGTTTCCTTTATCGCCATTTGGCTTCCTTCCTTGAGTTTTCTTTACTATCTTAGAAAAACGAGGAAGGGACTCTTTTGATACTAATAACCAAACAACATATTTAGGGCAAGGATACATATCGGGAAACTAAAAAAAATAGGAGTTTTCAAAACTAGCGAGCCGATTTTTCCGATACCCAATTTAACAAAATCCACATGTTTTATTACCGAGTGGAAACCACGAAAACAACATAGAGACACCGGGATATATAACAACTCCACTCAAAACCAGCAAGGAATTTTCCAACCCATGATTACGTCATCCATACGAACGGTTACAAACCATTCGAAGCAAGCTACCTCACAGCTTGATTATGCACGACCATAAGAGAAAACCTCGAATACCCAAATAAAAGTAAACCATTTAAGAAAAACGGCGAAGGCCCTAGCGAGCGGCATAAAGTGACATTCTTGAAGTTATGCGGTATTTTTCCCCAATTCCGAATGGTAAGATCTATCTTAGGCGAAGACAAAAACGAAGCCAACCCCAATCCCCAACAACAACATTTTTTCGAATAGAATAAAGGACTTTTTTATACAAAAAGACCGAAACCCCATGATTAAACTTTGCATGCAACGAACGCCTAAAACTTTCAACATTTACCCAAACCCGGGACCCGAGAAATGAGCAAACCACCATTTATAGAAATAGTCTACATACACCACAAACTGGCGCGAAGATAGAAATAGAGTCTGAAAAGACCAACCACATTCCCAGTAAAACATTCTTTCCATACTAAATCCAAACGATTTTTAAACAAACGATCCAAAAACCCCATCACTTTATTATGCATACGATAACGTACGAAACTTTCGGCATTTTCAACCATTTAAACTACTAATCGAAGAACACCATGATAAGTTTACGCATACAACAATAATCTGAAACCTTCCACAATTTCACGAGAGAGAAAAAAGGACAATACATACCAAACAACCTCCCGCACCATCATATCACGTACGCCAGCTCCATTCTCAGGTTGTACGCGTAATGAACTTGAGAAAAAACCATAAGACAAAAAGCCTTACCTTTCCATTTGTATTACCCATCCGTCGGCGCTTCTCCCAAAAAACTTTGACATCCTCGTGGATTACCCTGTTGGTGATCGCAAATGATGAACCACATTTATTCTTGGCGAAGATGGTTGTCCTTTCAACCCACCTTTGCTGACCCACCTCATACATGCGATGACCACGTTGATGTACTTCCTACCCATGCGGCAAGGCACATCCACCAAGGTGTACACTGGCTCCCTTGCCATCGTATTCTCCCAAGGTGGGGAATGATGTCATCGCTTCCTATAAATTCTGGTCCTCACAAACAATATACCAAAGATGCGACATCTCTTCTTGCAGCTCCGTCGCCATTGGTCGATCCGGAAATATATAGCTAGTATTGTAGGCCCGATTCACCATACGATCTGTTGCTGCGAGGTACCTTGCCTTAACATGAAAAGGTACGGTGTATTCGATTCCATAAATATCCACTTAATTTCACAGTACTAATCTTGCGGTTCTCGATTTAACTATTTGCCTCACTTAGCCCCTTTGTTGGAGCTTTACGAGTATACAAGTAGCCATTCTTGAATCCCCTTCTATTTCCGATCGATTATAATTTTCCCGACTCGCTATTTCTAATCCAAATTTCATCGTTGAGAGTTCGGCTTCATTATTTCTTATCAAAGCTATATCGATACCAAATTGCGTTAATTTATTTCTGCAAATCTCAAAAAACACTCCAACACCCACGCTTGGGATTCCCTTTTAAAGCCCCATCATGGTTTAGTTTTGTAAACACACGATTGTGGCCTAGCAAAAATGTTTCTTATGGTATACGTAGGCGGTGATTGTTTCCAAGAATAAGGAGCAAGCATTTCTTCCTTCAAATTTAAGCGTGTATGATCTCACTTCCAATCCATGCACCACCAGTCCTCATGCTCCCATTTTTACGATAGAATAGTTTCTCGTATTCCTTTTAAAGTTTCATTCCGGAATTTCCTCATTTTTAACCTACGGTTTGAAAGATTATTTTGTTCCTTTCTTTCCCTTTAGGACAACAATAAAAACCCTACCACAAGTTTTCATGCCTTGTTTACCTTCGCACTCCGATACCCTCCCTTTCTCCATTTTTCAATTGTTTGTCGAGAGATTATATTTTTTCTATCGGATTGTTGAAATAAAGTATTTACATTTGACCACATTTTTTACCACATTTGATAGGTATTTAGAAGGTGTTCCAGTTTCTTCTTATTGTTGCATCACGTAGCAAGATCTCCCATGCATTCCCATTTAAATAGCGGTCCTATATTAGAATTTGCCCCATGCCCAACAAGCCACAAGAAGTGTTCTATTTTCAGGCAATGTTTACGAGACCAATTTTTCTTCCATAGTAGACTTTAGAAATTTCATTATGATTCACCTTTACAAGTTGGTAGGCTTCTTGAATTGTGAACATTCCTCTCGGCCTATATCCCCATCTCAATATATCATACCTGCTGAATTGGGACTTTCCCTATTTGAAGTTCTTTAGCAAAATTTCCCCATTCTTGCATATTCGGAGCTTCACACTTGTGATGTTTTTTTTTCCATATCCTCCAAAATTGATCATTTTGTCCTCCTAATAGTTTTTCACTTCCTTATAATGAGGGTTTTGAGTAAACATAAAGATTTACGCAGAGTCAATCTTGTAAAAAATCTTTTCCCCTCTGCCTACAAGGAATCCTCCAAAGACATGCCAAATTTCCTTCTATGATCTCCCAAAAACTATGAATCCTTATCAAATTCTATTAGCGAGCGCAAGTTTCCATATACTTGATCTTCTCTAAATATTCGGCCAATTAAGATGTTCCTTGGTATGCGAGGCATATTATACTTTCGTTCCCATATCGGCCCTTATAAGGCCGAACCCCCTTGTAACTATCTCCACCACAATTTTGCTCCCATAACACGATTAAGGGTAAATGGATCTTTGAGTCCTAAACCCCCCATTTTTTCTTTGGAAGAGTAAGTTTATCCCAAGACGAAGTGCCCATTTCTACTTCTCCTAAGCCCCTTGCCGGAGGAATTTTTTTAATGAGCTTACCATGTACGCACAAGTGTTCTTCGGAGAGCGCCATACACGACGGTGATAAATATGAATAGCTTGAAGGAAAGGTCTTAAAATAATAACTTGAATGGGAGAATTCAATGCTCGAAAGGACCAATTGAGCATTCGTTTTGAATTCGATAATTAGAGCTTTCCATCCATTAGTTTTCGGGAATTTTCGGACGGGGACATACCAAGATACTTCCAAGGCAAATATCCCATACTAAACCCTGAGGTCTGGTAAGAAACCTTTTGTATTGGGGAGTCGTAATAAAAAGGAAGAAATTTGATTTTCTTTATTAATTCAGATACCTTAGTCATCCATAAACAAATTCAAAATCTCGAAAACGAGATTCACATTCGAAAAGTGGCTTGAAAAAACAACGGTATATCATCGACAAATTGCGATGAGACGAGTAGATCAGGTCCCCAACCGGACCTTTGAAAACACCTTCTTGAACTTTATGCTTAATAAATATACCCAAACCTTGACGAGTGATGATAAACGGAAGGGATATAGAATCACCCTACCTAAGACCATGAGAAAAGTTAAAAGAGAATGAGAGACCCATTAACCGGGATAGAGAAATGAGAAGAGGTAATAAAAGATAATACCCAATGCACCCATCTTTCATCGAACCCAAAGAAAATTATAATCTGTTGCAAATTTTTCTAGTTTAGGCTTATCATGGAGGCCTTTTCCAAATATAACTTGATAAACGTTCCTTTAGCTTTAAGATTACGAAGGGAATGGATAGCCTCCTGAGATGCACAATCCCATCTAAAATGTGTCTACCTTTAACAAACCTTGTTTCCTTTGGATATGAGAGCTCGCATGATTGGTGTAAGGCGGTTCACCATGACGGTAAGAAATAATTTTATAAATAACATTACATAAATCGATAGGGCCGAAACCCGAAAGGGTATCACACATATCTTGTTTGGGAATCAAAGTAAGAAAGGTAGAATCTAGTCCTGGAAATACATGACGATTTCGAGTGAGAATCCTCGGCTAACTCCACGATATCCTTCCCTTTAAGAAATGCCATGAGGCTTGATAAATTAGTTATTGTGTAACCATCGGGTACGGGCGCTTTATTCTCGAGGCATCTCTTTAAGAATATCTTCCACCTCCATCATTGTGATTTCTCTGAGCAATGATAAGTTTTACTCCCTGCTAACAACTACTAGAATGAATCACTTTATCCAGTTCTATTTACCAAACCTATCGTGATTTTCTCTGTAAAAAATTCCTTTAAAATTATTTACCAACTCCGTTTCCAAATCTTGATGCTCTACCAAACGATTACCTCTTTGAATCTTTAATAGAAAATCAAGTTATGTTGTCGAGCGTTGAACCATAGCTTTATGAAAAAAATAAGAGTTTTTTCCCCTTCACAAAACCATTGAATCTGAGATTTATGTTTCCATAAAATCTCCTCCTGAATTCTACGCTCCTCTAGTTTATTAAGCAACATCCCTTCTTAACAATTAAATCAACTATTCTCCCCATTAAAATCCTTTGTTGTTGTATTTGTTGCATATGTCCTTGGATTTTCCTTCTCTTTATTAATATTACCAAATACTATTCTATTCCATTTTATAATTTTTTGCTTGAGCTCCTTTAGTTTCGAGTTGGAATGTGTGCATTTTGATTTTTCCTATCCCGACTAACTCTCCTCCTACCACGACCACGAACTTTCGGTATAAAGGCAAGATCTTTGAGCCGGAAACTTTCAAATCTAAACGGTCATTTCTTTTGTTGTTGTTTCATATCCATCTCCAATCATATTGACGATGATCCAATCCCGAGGCAAGGTAAGGTAGGCGCCTCATAAAAACGATCCGGACTCGCAAAATCCTTTGAAACTGAAAGCCGTCAAAACGGGAGGTGATTTGCTATATCCCTCCCCTTATTATTCGAGGTGAATTTACCATTATTTTTGAACATCTACCAGCCTTGTGTCCCTTATAAGGTTAGTAATTATATCTTTGATTATACCTACCCGGTTCCCCCTTTTCATTCATACGCACTAGCCACCATATTAAAATCCCCTCCAACCACCCAATATTTATGTTTAGTTTATTAACTTAATATTTCTAAAGCTTCTAAAGAAATATTGTTTATCTCCTGGAATAGTAGGTCCATATATTGAAGAGGCAACCATTCCTTTGTTCCTATTAATCGAAATCTTCCGTTAAGATGCGAGGCAAACCAATCCTTCCATTTGCCTCCATTTTTGTATCCGGGTTCCATAAGATTTATATACCTCTCGCACTCCTGTTAGCATGACATCACTTCATGCGGGTTTAAGTCTGCTAATTTCTTCCGGACATTCCCCGGACACTTTAGTTTCACGAAGAAGAACGATTTGGTGGTTTTCCTTTGTCGGTCTTTCTTGCAAATATCTATGTTTTCCTTTACTATTAAAACCCCTTATATTCCAAGAGATAACTATCATTAAGTAATTTTATTTAGTCTTTGGAACACCATTGAGGTTGGTACTATATGTCCGAGTTAACCAACATTTCCCCAACCATTTGAATGGATTCTGCAAGGTATTCCTCCCTCTTTTTCTTCCACATTTTTTCTTCAAAGTTACTTCTTGACCTACCTTTTGAGGTATATTTTTTGAGAGAATTGTTGACTAGCTAATTCCACTTCTCGTCGTGCCTTTATTGTTAAATATTTCTCGAAGGTCTCCTTATATAATAATTTCGATCTTCGGAATGAACCTATCATCCAAATTTTTCCATTCTTATGATAATTGCCTCATAAGAAGTTCCTCTTTACTAAGTTCATCCTTCGTGATATCTATGTCCATTTTTTCCTATTCCCTACTATCATTGTTCCCTGCATTTGAACCTTGGGGGCTTTCCTCTTAGCCTTTACCATTTTTGTAGAAATAATAGGTGAAATCTTCTCATTCATTAAGTTGACTTCTTTTCATCCTCAACTTGGTATTATAATACTTCATACCTATTTTTACTTTATCGTTGAGATTTTCACGAGTTTGAGGTTTCCTTATTTATCTGTCTTTTTTTTACTAGTAACCATCTGGAAACCCTTCATCCTTATCTTCTTCTACCTCTATTACCATATTCTTTATTAATCGATTAGAGTTATTTAAAGGGCACGTTTAATATAGATGACCATATTCATGATATCTTCTGAAATGGAATATGTTCATAATATAAAAATTCTTTAACGAAATTCTCCGACATATTATAATTGATTGATTCGGAAGAGGCTTTGTTATATTCATATAGCACATATCCTCGCAAAGGATACATACCTTCCTCTTCTAGTATTTTCAATCTTAACAAACCTACCCAATGAGTTCCACATACCTTCCCGAATTTTCGGATGCAAAAATCCATGGGTAATGCAAACAAAAGAACCCACATAGGGGTTGAAAGGCACTCGATCATGATTATAAAATTCTTCCCAATGCCTTAAAAACATGCCCACATTTTGATAAAAATGCCGTTCCCCCTTAAAACACCCTTTCCTTTTAGAAGATTAGTGAAAATAACGGTAAAAAAACCTCTTTCACCAAATTAGACATTTATATGCCCCTTTGGCTACCACTTAATGTGAATCCATTTAAGTAAATATTTCTCGAGCGGGCAGTTCACATAACTTATAAATAAGAGCTTGATCTTTCATATAACCTCTATAATGATCTAATTTATTCGGAGGAATTATAAAATGGGGTTTTTAGCGGCTTTGGGCAAACACGCCGGCCCCTTTGTTGCACTTGCCATTGAGCCCCCGGACCCGGTCTAGCATTAAGGCCCACAACTTTGCTCTGTCTGAGTTCTTTCCACTACTATCCCCCGACGTGAAATTTCTGTAGGAGGGGATCTCTCCCTTGACATTGTAGCCATCTTTTTGGCCGAGAGGCAGACGACCCTCACTTGTCTCTATTGATTGACGACGGGGGCACAGCTGCTTGAGCCCTAACACGGTGCCATTTTTTAAAACCCTAGCTCTCTTAAAAAAACATTGATTTAGTAATTAAAATCAACATCTACACATCAGGTGTTATTATCCTTATTAGGAAGTATATTGTATGTTTAAACTTTCAATTATTATCTTTTCCTTACACATTGAATATTTTGTTAAAATAATATTAAAATATTTCATTTAAAAATTTCTTTCTATATAGAAATATATATGAATTTGGTATATACATCAATAATTTACTAAATCTTGTGTTGAAACTTTTTTTTAAGAATATAATGTTTAAGGATTCATTTTGTTTTGTTGGAAATAAAATTAGTTGTGGAAAAGTGGTTCCATAAAAGTAAAAAGATTGATGGTAAGAGTATTCCAAGAATTGAGAAGTGGTTGAATATTTTTGGGCGGATAATTTTTCCTACGAGTATAAAGGTACATCCCGAGTGACGAAAAGGGGTTAATTTGTTAAGCAACTAAGGAAGGAAAAAGAAATATAATGAATAATTTCCTAAAATTTGGTAAAGACTAGTGGAAACACTCATCATTCTTGAATATTTACGGAAAATAGACTAGACTTGGGGGTCTGAGATCTCTCTAGAAATCTCTGTCAACCTATACTTCTCGGGTGTGGAGCACGAGGGAAGAGGATGATGTAATCGCCTCTCTTAAGTTTGGGAGGACATCGGTAGCGCTCGAAATTAAGATAAGTAAACGAGTTATTTATTTCGGATGCTATAGACAAAAGTTTATTACATGAATTCACTAAATATTGTGTATATCTAGTATTATGGAAAATAGCATTGCATTAAATGAAGAATGCAATGAGTGCGTTGAATACTATATATATCTAGAATTATGGAATTTGTGTTTTGTAGTAAAGGAATAATGCATGATCTCTTTTGTGTAAATCTAATACGGATTATTTATGTTTATCATTCTTTGCAAAGATTATGGTTTATTTGTAGAAAATTCAATGAGAGTAGCGAGTAAAATAATATTATTAACATGTTGTCCTGCTTGTTATGATATATAAGAAAATAATGTACTTATAGTGCTTGACTATAAGGCATTTTGGGAAGCATGTTAATCTAAAGAAAAATATTGAAGTGAACTATTGGTTCGGGGTCCAGTGACCTTAACGCGAGAACACATTGTTACTCCATGCCTATAATATACACGTACATGGTGAGATGATGCCGGCCATCTTCACGATGCAATAGCTGAAATGCTTCTTAATTTTATTCCCCTTTGAAAAACCTTGAAATCAAATTAACCGGCATGTTGATGCGTAGTACAGGGGAGTAATGTGCCAAAAAATAAAGTTGCACAATTATAAAGTAAAAGTAGAGAACATAAAATACATTGGAGGATAATATATCTTGTCGACCAAGGGCATAAAAGACCCATTGCAAAATAATCTACACGCATATATATACAAGAAACTAGTGAATCATTCTTGAATAAGGAGATATTTTCCCATTTTAAAGAGTTCTATAAGTCCAATACGGTAACATTGGCAAAACCCTGTAGGAAAACTCAACAGAAAAGGAGAACCGTATTTAAAATGATTAAGAAAAGTATATGATAAATCAATAAATTACACGAGGCTGAATTCGATAAAACATTATTAAGATACATTAACCAAGAGAATGGTTTCGAGAGTAAACCCATTAAAATTCCTTAGAAATAAATTGGGATGTTAGTGACACATTAGACATTATAGTGAATGGAAAAGTTTGCATATGTCGAGTTAGGTAGAATCGTGATGCTAATAAAGGAAGATAGACAAATGCTCGACGACCTTGCCACTAGAGCTGAAAATTCGGTGAGTAAAATTTTGTTCATGACTTGAGGTCTAATAGAAGTCTCGACGAAGAGAGGAGAGAATTATGTGAAGAACCTGAGAGGTAAAATCTCATATGAAACTTGTAATAGACCCGAGGCTTGGACTTGGAAGAAAACACTCGGGGAAAGTCCTCGGCCTTCGGGTTGAGTTACCTATAACCAAAAGCAATGAGAGCAAATCATTAACTAGAAAAATAACATAGAAGAATAGTGGAGTCGAGATATTATCAATATGAAAACCGAAGAATGCGTTCACGAGAGATAACTTCTTAGTAGAAATAGGTTCCGAAGATGAAGGAAAAATTAAGACAAATTCAAATTCTACATTCTCGGAGAAGACTAAATACACGAGGTTCAACTTAAGCTAACCAGAGTGTAAGCAAAATTTAACTTGAACTTTTAAATTACTTGACATTATCGGGAATACATCTTTCGGGAGCGGGCTAGAGCGTTTGAAAGGTAAGTTTGTACTAAAACTTGCGGAAGCCGAGAACTTCTCGTGAAACCATAACGATCCTCCATAAATGCCATGGAGATGGCATAACACGGTCCGGTCCGAAACACGAGAAAAATATAGACATGCTTTTTTAAATTTTGGGCCATGGCAAAAACAAACTAAGAAATCATGTAAGCTTTCATCCCTCATACCTGTCATAGCACACACGAAGAGGTGGAGGCAAGGAATCTAACTTCGCTTTACCCAACACCATGCGATTGCAAAAGTTGCGGGTGAGGCTTGCGGCAAAGACACAACAAAATGAGGAAATCGGTTAGCGTTTGCAAGGGTAATACCCTATTCATCACCGTTCGAACCAATATATTCGATTCCCATCACTAAATGAACGATGGATAGGAGGGCGGTGGTCTCAAAGGGCAGAGGCACCTATCCAAATACTCATACAATTTAGCGACTTAATAAGTGCCAAAGATCTCCCATGAAATCGAGAGCTAAATGATTCAATCAGTGAAATCGTAATTAACATTAAAGCACATGCGTAAACCTTAAGCGATGGGAATTAAAGAAATATCCACATAGATATGTATATTAAATTCATTTGGGAAGTCGAGTAGGTACTAAATGCAATGGTTCACAAACCTATCAACCCATGCGTATAACACATTCACATGCATACGCTTTCCATTATGTAAATAAGATTAGAGTAATGGTAATTTTTGCATTTTTTTTTTTAATGATGTATGTTACATTGCTTTATCTTATTTTAAATCTAATAGAAAAAGTTAAATATTTTTACCACATTGAAATGTAATGTTAATAACAAATCAACTCATCATAATGAAATTGAAATTTTTGATATTTTATAATGAATTTTAATTAAAACTAAATAGATATGCATATTCATTTTTTTTTCTTAATTACACTTATGAGAATAGATGAAATCACACATTACCCTATACAATACACACAACAAAATTAAATATCTTATATTACTTTTATATTAAAAAATAAATAAATTGTACATCTCCTCCTTATTAATTTTATTACAAAGTAATTGAATTTCTTACTTTCAATTACGTTTTACGTTTAGAACATTGAAATATTTTACTATGATTTATATATAGAGAGAAATTATGTATAGAATAGTTTTAGAAATATATGAATTAGATAGTATTTCTTGCACTCAAATAAAAATATAATATTTTTTTATTTTCAATTATTTTTTTCTTTCAAATTTTATTATTTGATCTCTTTAGAATTTGACACAAAATTATTGAAAATGGAGGGAATCACACATCGTCATCATATCACTCTGTCTATTTATTTAGACCATATTTTAAATACGAAGTTTCTAAGTTATATGTCTTTATCGTAACTCTTATATTTTTATATGGTTATTAAATAAATTAAAATTTGAAACTACTGAAATATTATCGTTAGGAATATGAATCAATATTTAGAGGTATTGACATGTTTTAAGTGTAAAATTTGGAAAAAAAAAACTTACACACACATCTTGAAAGATTTACTCCTCTAAAGTTTTCTTTCACACTTCAATTAAGTATACTTTTCACTTTAAATCTGCATTTACATCGAATATTTCTAGAACGTAAACAAAATTAACACTCAATAAAATAAAATAAAGGTTAAAATGTAAAAAGAAAAGATTTGAAATGTTTCAACTATAAAATTTATATTTTCAATTTCTTTATCTAACATAAACATTGTTTTTTTAATATATAATATATGTATATACATAGTTGAAATTGAAATATTTTACTTAACATAAACACTAAAATATTTTATTCGTTGATTACATTTTTTACATTATAAATATTTTCTTTTTATTAGAAATATATTTGATATTATTTAATCCTATATTTTGAAATTTTGTTTAGGAGCAATATTGTTTTCGTTTTTACTAATAATAGTTTTTAAATACCATATATTACTTTTTATCATATTTTTTTTGGTAAATTAGACTGTGTATATTAATTCGAGAAGATAAACATTACATATGGTACAACCGAGGTTGGCAAAGTACCATGATTAACCAATCCCGACCTTAGTTTCTCGGTTTGGTACACTTAAAGTGGAGGAAACCAACCTAGAAAGTAGTTGAGACAAGAAATTACAAAATGCATAACGATCTTGATGTATCTAGATATTACAAAATATGTAGAAGCGAAGAGTATAGCACAGGAATCCACTGTTAGTGGCATGTATGAAAAAAACAAAGGAAGAAGCTGAGCAACTTCCACGGTCCTCCATCTTCGCTTCATCATCACTATCATGTACTTCCTCGTACATGGGGCGAGGTGTACCTGCGCGGCTACTTCCTCAAATTACGCCTAAGTTTAGACGCGTGGGTTTGGGGACGGGTGCACGAGGATAGGGGACTCTGGATCCTCGAGCGTCGGACGCACATCCGAGTGCCTTGAAATCCATTATCCAAACATTAGTTTCATCGTCTTCCTCCTCCGGCGCGTAGGGAAATAGTCTTGTGAGTCGATGGATGCACTTGGTGTGCGATGGTAGACTTTGGGGACCAAAACTACCCCTATGTGTAACTTGCATAGGAAATTTTTCCTCCATACGAAATTCGAGGCTCTCTCTAGCATATTTTCTAGAGGAGGATCCTTCAACGGACTCAAACGGTTGTCGCTCCATGGTGGTAACATCTGCGGAGAGCCCCTCTGCGATTCCGCAGAGTGGATGGTTCTTTGAAACAATGCGGGAGCCATTTCCCGATGTGGCGAGGAGGGCTTCGGGGAAGGGTGTGTAAGCGAGGGGGACAAAAAATTTCTAAGACAAGGGGGCGAGAAGAGGCCGGGGATGAGATGCACGGAGCGCGTAGGCACAACACGGTGTTGGGCGGAGGGTTGCGTGATGGACTCGTGGCGGGGTGGGAGGGGGCGAGCGAGTCGAAAGGAAAATGCGAGGGGAACTTATTGTGAGTTTCTGCGGGGCGAGGGCTCATCAGTTTATAAGGTACGGGACACATGGGAGGGGGGATGGTCATGAGTGGGCCTGGCAACGCCGGTTGTGTGCCAAAACCTATTTCTTTAGCCGAGCTCGGGGAAGGGTGATGGTTGATATTCGGTTCAATCCTGTTAATCATTTATGATGATTCTTGCGGCGGGTACCCTAGAGAGGTTAGTGTTGTACCCAACGTCTCGTCATCATGCCTTATCCCATTTGTCTCGTGCGGATGGCTAACGGCGGTTTGAGGATCCGCGTTGGGTCGGAGCTATGCGTGGTAGATATCCATCCTCGGGGGCATGGGAAATATGCTTATCATTCGTGCCACTTCTATCACTCGCATCCGGATATTACTTTTATGATATTATTTTATTTTCATTTACTCTTTTATTTGAATATTGAAATCTTTTATTATGATCAACATTAAAATATTTGTTTTTAAATTTTCTCTCTCTCACACACACACAATTCAATTAATTCTCAAATAATATAATTGACATAAGTTAAAAAAACATATGAATTATAAGTTATAAAATTATATTATTTGATTATTTATTTTTACCTCATCTCTATGTACTTCAAACTATATTGTGATATGAACATTGAAATTAGACAATTGTAATCAGAATAATTATGTGCTCAAATTTCTTCTAATGTAATATATTTATTATGATTTTTTTTATAATTATTTTTAATTTTATTATTAAAACGAAAGTACAATATACTAAATTGAATGAAAAAATATTACTTTTATTATTTTTGATATATTATTATTATTTTCAATTGTGGATGTATTATGTTTTATTATTATTATTATTTTTGGAGCTAATTATTTATTACAACATATCATCTAATGTGTCACAAAGATGGAAGATATTTTCATTCCACAATGTCTTGGAAACCTTCTCACAATCCTGAAATCCTATTCCCTAGGATTTGTTCTTATTTTAGGAAATGTTGATTTTCTTCTTTACACTAGTCAAAATAGAAAGATATTATTGCTCTTTTTGGATTATGGTTCATCACCTCCTGATACT
The DNA here is from genome assembly GCA_034641835.2 of Pinus albicaulis. NCBI lineage: Eukaryota > Viridiplantae > Streptophyta > Pinopsida > Pinales > Pinaceae > Pinus > Pinus albicaulis. The sequence goes on from CM076575.1 coordinate 467,124,318, forward strand.
ATTTATTTTATTTTTCCATCCTCTTTTTTGCACCATAATTTCTCGTTAAATTTAGATGAATACTTGTTAATATTGTGTTTATTTTGCACATGATCTTAGCCAATGTTGGGTATCCTTAGGCTACGACCACTTGAGCTAAGGTGGTTTTGGGTAGTGTTTGAAACAATTTCGGAAGCCTTTTATATTCCATGTTGCTTGATTTGCTTTTTATGCATTAGATACTGTTGAATGATTATAGTTGTGTGTTACATAGAGAAAAATTTTCCTTTTTTATGAAAAGGATAGGGTTAGGTGTATTACTTTTAATTTGATTACAAGTTATCAAATTCTTTTAAATTTATTCTATATTTCTCCATTAGTTTCTATATACACTACATCCCCAAAACACATCCATATAAATAGCATGAGTAACTAGAATTGCAAGAGGAGTTGCTCTTATTCCATATCAAGCTCACTATCTGATTTTCATCTTTCTTTTTATCCCTTTTCTCAATACTATAATTCTTGCTTAATTTGTGATGCATATAAAGTCCAAAATATTTGTATAAAACTTCCTCCAAATTATTGTTGTAATATATTTGATGCAATTATTAATTAAAAAAAAAATGCCATTATTCATAGTCCTACTACTATTAAAACATATATTCTTAAGGATTCTTAGTTACCTATGATGATAATAGTACTTCCCACCATAACTTTTCCAACCCTAATCCAAAGATTTGTCCAAACCACTATGCAATTTTTTTTTTTAATTGAAACACTCCTTTACATTCATCCTTAGTTTAACAAAATAATTCATAATGAACTCTTTAAATTGAACTAATCATTACATTTAAAGTCTTTAAATATTATAATTTTCACCAAGTCATTAATTTAACAATAAGTATATTGATATACACTTAAATTCTGCTCCTGTAAAGCCTTATTCCTAAAAAACAATTGAAAATTTCCATTTGTCCTTCTCAAATAAAATCCACGTACAGTTAACAAAATGGAATTGTGCTCGGTGAAATGGATCGAAGCGTTGTAGGACTTCGAGATCGTCCAGGAGGAGATGATTTAGTCCTAGCGGACTTGTATGCATCACTGTAGGTTAAACTCAATAGTTTTATATAACGATTCTCTATCACAACGCGTATAATGCTTTTAACCCATTCATCACGGTTCCACAGTTTCCTATCGCTTTTAACCCATTCATCACGGTTCCACAGTTTCCTATCGCTTACAACATTAAATGTTTGCCAATAACAGTCACGCAACTTATCTCAGACCGAAAATCTCGAAGCTCAAATCGACAATGATTCTCCAACCAAATTGCTTTTCCCACCAACCATACTCAAAATTTTATATACCAGATTGTCTTTTTTTAATTGTTAGAACTTGAAAATTTTATGTACCAAAAGTGGTTTTTTCATTGATCAAACTTGAAAATTATATAATTGAGTCTATGATTTTTGCTGTACCCGAACACTCCTGCATCCCACTTACTCCTAACCACGTAGAACTAATAAGACCCCGCTTTTCTTCGTAACCACCGGCGTCACGTGGTCGAGGAAACAACTCAACTCTCAGTCAGGGCGGGCAGAATCTAAATATATAACACTAAGAACAAGCGGCGCCCGTCAAATCTACATTTATATCTTCTTTACTGTATATATCATTAATGTCCTGAGTATGTAAACATGTACATGCAAACCAAAAGAAACAGCCTTGCTATACTCGGTCCAGATGACGATGACACTCAATGTACACTGGTCATTCAGAGGCCAGATTAGTTTCGCGCATGAGTACAGATCCATCGATGTTCTGCAAAAATTGCCCATCAAACATGCATCAGTTTTCGAATATTCAATCAAATATTTCTAGTTATCAGTATTTTAAGGTGCATTAAATCAGAATAAACCAGATTATTAAATGCAGGAAAGGCGCAGAGAAGAGGAAATAGTACCTAGGACTTGGTGTGCGCTGAGTCTCTTGGTGACGTCCCTACAGAGCATTCGGCGTATCAAGTCCTTGGCGGAGCGAGATATCGACAGCCACCGATCACTTGGGAACGAAGGCGCCCACAGAGGACTGCCTCAAATATATCCTCCGGTGTTTCTCCAACAAAGGGGCGAGCTCCACTTAGCATTAAGTAGGCGATCACCCCTGCGCTCCACACATCCACTTTCTCGTTATAATCGTTCCCTCCCAACACCTCCGGTGCTACGTAATACGGAGTACCCACAATTCCTTGCATTAATTCTTCCCCTGCATACGTTGATATCAGAATTTCAGCTATGGGATTCATGAATCCGTACCCAAAAGTTTCATATATTTGTATGACAAGGGAAGTTGTCAAGCATATATAATTATCATACCTGGAGTGAAAGATGAGGCCTGCCCGAAGTCTGCAAGCTTTATTTCGAAGGAAATTTGAATTATTGGCTAGTAGAATGTTGTCAGGTTTTATATCTCGGTGGACGATTCCCATGGAGTGGCAGTAACTGATGGCCTCCATGACCTTTTGCAGGATGGTGGCGGCCTCCTCTTCGGAAAAGGGTACTGTACTCTTCCTGTTAACAATTCTGTCGAACAGATCTCCGCCTGAAGCACATCTCCATTACCAGATGGACAAACTCATCATCCTCATAAGCTTCATGAAGGGCAACCACAGTGGGGTGACCTGAGAGATACTGCATGATCTTGATTTCGTTGTTGAGGCATTCTCTGTCGATGGAATCCTGCAGATCTGCTTTTCTGATGGTCTTGCAGGCGGCCTGTTGCCCACTTCGCTTGTTGTGGCATCTCCTGATCACCCCGAATCTGCCTCTGCCTATCACTTCCCGCTTGCAATTAGTAGTTCCGAAGGAGGGCGTTCGTCATTGCAGGTCGCCTCTAATCACCCAAATTTGTTTGTAATAATATCAAATTATGAGGCACGGGCTGTAGGAGTGGATGTCAGATCTCCCCAGCCACAAATTTGGTATTGCCATCATGAGTTGGCTATCAATTTAAGGAAATGGAAGGAGGGCAGTGACGTCAGAAATGGAGTGAAATTTCAACGGAACCTTTAACGGCGGTCTATCGTGGGAACCGTTACTGCAATATTCATTTCATGTTCGAAGAGTCGTTGGGCATACGGACGACTTTGGTTTTATAATTCAAGTGATGACAATACTGGATTTTGGTTTTAACATCCATTTTGTATTTTATTTGGAGCCGTGTCACTTTGAATATGTCATGCACCTGAGAGGTAGAGTTATTTTAACTATGGTGAGGATCTTGGGTGCCATTTGTGACGATATTGGATATTTATTAATTGAGAAATTTCGTTATGTATTTGTCATGCAGTTTTTTTTCTGGAGATATATATATTGATGGACGGAAGACGGGAGAATGAATATCATCCATACAAAGAAATTAGATTGTAATCACTATTAATAATTAATAAATATTTTAATACTTTTCTTAAATATATAATTATTGATTTTGTTATCTTAACAAAAAATATATTTCATATTTTGTAAATTCAAATATAAAATAAATTTATATTCAATATCATTTAACATATATAAACATCAATCGTAATATTATTGTAAATATAAATATTTTAAATTATAACTTAAATATGTATCATAACATCATGTTATCTAAATATTTTAAAACATAAAAATTTCTATCACCATTTTAATTTAATTTTATGTATATTCTTGTAAATTATTAAAATTAATTTTCCTTGACTAAATTTAAATGATATTTAGAAAAAAAGACATGGTTATAAGTTAAACGAAACCCAAAACCATCGCTATTTATGAATTGACAACTTCAATAATGTATAATTAAAAATTATGCTTGGAAACAATGTAGACTTGTCCAACGAGTTTTCCGTTTCTCAAGTTTTCGTCAAACGTGAAGTGAGATTAAGTTTTTTTGTTTTTTTGTAAATTTAGCACTATTTTTCTATTTTCTATTTATCAAAATATAAGCATGTTGTACTTTTCTATTTTTCTATTTATCAAAATATAAGCAATTTGTAATAGATCAAATTCGATAGTCTCAACTTTGTACGAGAGAAACCACGTTTGTCGGCCATCTTAACTAGTTAAATGCCATCCAATATTGAAAAAGTTTCAATTGCGTATAAGTGTTGATTCCGCACTACTATACCTACCAAAGTCTAGTGAGAAAGCAGTAAATGTTATACGCGAAAATCATAAAGTTTAAAAACACGAAACGACTACTCGGTCATCGAGAACTCGACCAATGCGAGTTTTCGACACTAAAGCTTGGCATGTCCACTTGGTGCATAGTTTGCGATTCTGCTTGCTCAATTCTTCCTAGTCGAATCTTTATGATGTGCCAGAGGATGAATGTCCTAAAATTCCTTTTTGATGTCCGTAGAGGCTGAAACAACTTGTGGGTCTCCTCCCATTTCTCGAAGGCTCATAACGGAGTCTTAGCTAATACACATTTGAGTGTCCGGTACGTGTGAATGGATTGGTGAAAAAGGAACGATCGTCCTCTTGTATTCCCGGGATCCACTTGATGAAATCCATGTCGGTTTCCTTATTTTCTATCTCTTCTTCTTTATGGCCGCGATCTCTCTCCCATCACGAATGAAAGTGAAAACTTGAGGGGATTACCTATAGTGTATACTTGAAGAGGTTCTCCCTAACCTCTTTTTTGGATTTCACCTCGCTTGCTAGAGCCTGCCATGGGTTTTAGCCATTTACATTTTTTTTTCATTTTTCTGCGACTGTTGTTTTACCCGATTTTCCTTTTGTCATTTTTGTCTTTATATGTACAAACCAGAGACTATTTTGTTGTAGATTGCGAGACGGAGAGATTGGAAAATGCCGTTTTCACTTTAGAGAAGCTTGTATATGGCAAGCAAAAGTCGATAGTTTGCATGTAGAAGTAAGTAGGGCCCACTACATTGATTTTCTATTAAGGGTGGTAGAAATGATATTTTCAAGATTTGAGAAAGGACAAGGTTTAGGTGACATGATTCGGGGGAATCCAAAACCCACAAGGACACTACTACGGACTAGAAACACGAAGCCGGACTCAATGAACAAAATATCTCATCTCCCACCCAGAGTATTTTGAAGACCGGACTTTGCGACTACACAATGAACCCACAAAACCATGCAGAAAGATTGTTACGTGACCCGAAGAAATATGACAACGAATGAGGGATAAGGCCACGCAAGCGCAAATGCGGGGCCGATCTGCATGGCCATGCTTGCTATCTCTTAAACCCAGGAATTCAAAATCCCTCTTACTTGGGGGAGACCTACCCAACAACCTAACAAAAATTGCACAATTATAAACCATACTCGAACGGAAGCGAAATGTAATACATAACAAGGGGTTCGAAAGCCGGAGATTGGCCAGGTGGGGGCCCACGAAGACGAGCATGACTAATGCATTCAACAAACAATGTAAATAGAGGGAATTTAAAGCATTAAATGGTAAATTACTTAGATCATAGGCCATGAAACATACGAATTGATTGTAAACTATACCAAGACCCAAAATTGAACGAAACATCCATAAGGGTGTATCACATGCACACTCTGTATAAAATTCGATTGACATATTCAAGGTTCAAAATAGGGGGTACGGAACACAAGAATTGCACCTTGGATTATCAATTCTTAGACCAAGTATTGCTACTAATCAATCAACGGACTTCGGTATTCATGTTAAGAAGATGGAGGGGAGATTGAAGACATACCGGGTAGCCGGCGGACGTCGCGAGCCTTCCCACTACTCCTTCTTCCAAATTTCGTCGAGAACATTCTTGCCTTTTCGGCCTACGACTTTCCTTAACCCGCATTCCGTAGACGTTCTTTCCCATGCCGGTGTCACATCATTAGTTGGATCTAGTGAATTTTATGGCAACCATTATGATGCATTTGAGTGATGGTACCCTCACAATCATTAAAAAGCTATTGCCCTTATACTTGACAACCATGGTGCACACATTGCGTGACACCACGCTCTCTCCCTTCTCCCCTCCGTGGAACCCCAATCGGGGGTAAGTGAGGATTAATTTACTCATAAGAAAATAGAGGTTTGCTACGAATTACTTTGATAACTATTTACTATAAGAAAAATATTTCTTTTTATTTTTATTAGAAAATGTATATTAGTAATAATGTTCAATATATATAGACTTTAGGAATTTTATATTATATACTAGAAAAAAATAGTAATATATATATATATATATATATATATATATATATATATATATATATATATATATATAGATATAATAATTTAATAATATTTTATTAAATTTTATATTTTCGAGTTCAAATTTCTATTTTCCATATTAATTAGAAAAAAATGGATTGAGATCACATAGATTTTTTGGAGTAACCTTTAGAAAGGCTACAATGTGGTTCATCATCAAGATATAAATAAAATGTCAAATATAATCAAAACATAAATTAAAAATAAAAATATTATTTAATAACTATATTAATATGTTAGAAAGTCAAAATAAAATATAAATAACTAAAATATTACTTAAAAAGTCACAATAAAATACAAAAATAATTAAATAAATAATTCATTCATCCCTAATAAATTGAAATTAGAAAAAATAATTAACCATTAAAAAAAATGAATGGAACATCAAGAATAAAATAATAAGAATAAGAAATAACTAAAACAAAAACAAAATATTATAAAAATACATATAATTTTTTAAATTATAAAATTTAGATAGTCCTCATTTTTGGGATTCAAATGTGTTAAGAAAGTCATTAATCTATGAGAGATAGTTGTAACTAATTCTCATGATTTTTGAAGAGTTCACTTAACACTCATTGCATCGAGGTGATGCTCACGGGGGTTTAGAAGTGGGATTGAAGCTAGTGAAATGAATCACATAAGGTCGATCATCACTTCTCGAGCTAGCGAGCTTTGTAACCGGGAGTTCCCAAAAGGTAGAGCTCAAATGTACTTAACTTACTTAACACATAATACACTCCCAAAACCCTAAATACTTAAATTATAAAATTTAAGTATTAGGTTTATTAATAATAATTTTTTATCAATTAAAAAAATATGTTCAATATTTTAACTAAAAATTAAAAAAAAAAATCTAGCAACAAAATGAATGAGAGTTGATTTATGGTATGATTGATGGTCTTACCTCTTTTTAATAGGACTTAAATCAAGTGTGTTAGAGAAAGAGCATGTGGAATCTTCCCGAGGAGGAAAGAATATGTGGAAAGATGAGAAGAATAAGGACACAATAGTGTATAGTATATCAATGCAAAGATTCAAAAAAAGCACTACAACTATTTTAACATTAATGGTCATATAAGGGAAGTGTTGGATGTTTCATCTAGAGTTCAACCCGAAGAACGAAAAAATATACTAAGAAGAAAAAATATTATGGCCACATATTTGATTAATCGAGAGTGGATAGTATCTCGAGAGGTGGATGAGAATATTATTTGTGCATGGGTGCCAAAGGAGATGAATATGTGTAGTATTTACCAATAGCGAAGACAAAATGACCCAATCTTCCATATAAAAATAGAATTCAAGAAGATAGATATTGACACTCTTTTTTCGACTCTAGATCATAGGAAAATCTCATTAGAATACCACTAGTCAAAAAAATTGGGATTTAATTTTTTGGATCATACTTGTATCCTCACAGGATAGGTAAATCCATATGTATAAATAAAAATAGCTAAATAGCTAAAAATCGATTTTCTAGTAGTGTTGATTTTATTGATGAAATGGAACTAGATGTAGTTCCCCTTGTTGTATGTGGAGCGTGTGTGGGAAGCACCTATGTACATGTGAGATGTAACCTTCATGTCTAGAGACAACTAGTACCACATCATCGAGGATGGAAAATCCTTCACCATTGGTAGGTTCCAACTGACGAAATAAACTAATCGAGTTCTAGAAAGAAGTGTGTTCTTCCATTTATGAGAGAAAATCAATCTATCTGAAATTGATAAGAGAAAAGTCATCCTTGGATGGGTCCATTTAAGTAGAAAATAAAGCATTTGGAAAAATTGCTACGGGGTCAAGGGTTGTGTTTAACGAGCCTAAGGTATACTTCCCAATATAGAAGTGGACTACGTGATCCAACTATTTCCGGACTCCCCAATTTTGAACATTGGGTTATAGAAATTAGTCGGTTATAAAATCGGGTGAGGTGAAGAAGAAGTTGTAGTAGTCGCTAGAATGAGGTGTCATTCGACCCGAGTACCTCACCATGTCGATTTACCATCATTATTGTGCCAAAGAAGGATATGAATTGGTAGATGTATGTTGATTACGGGGTGTTAAAGAAAAGTATGCTCAAGAATAGGTACCCCAAACCCAAGATAGATGATATACTATATTAGTTGCATCGAAGCAAAATACTTCACCAACCTACACTTAAAGTCTGGATATCACTAGGTTCATTTATGAGGTTAATGGAAGATATAATGCATCATTTTATAGATTTATTTGTTATTTTATATTTGAATGATATATTGGTATACTTTTATACCTTCAAAGATCAAATCCCACATTTGATGTAGATATTTAGAGACATTATAGAAGCACACGGTGTTGGAAAAAATTCAAGAAGTGTGAGCTTGCAAAAAAAAAATTGGTGTAGTTAGGGTATGTGATAGGTGGAGGAGATGAAGAGATCCTTCAGATGGAGGCCATCGTGAAGTGGTTGATACCTAATAATGTTTCTAAGATAAAGAGTTTCATTGGGGTAACACAATGCGGGTAAATTCACATCCTCAATTTTGGTGGTAGCGAAATGACACTCCATTCCTTAACGGTTAATTGTGAAGTTTCTAATGGGGGTAAGGATCAACATAGGTCCTTTGAGGAGTTAAAAGGAGAAGACCAATCAGGATAATTTATATAATTATTGAACTTGTAACAACACTTCGAAGTGGAGACGGATACCGGTGGCTATGTTATGGGAGAAGTATTATTGTAGGGAATAAGGCATGTATGCTACCATTATGAAGTATTTCATGGGGTGGCTCTTAAATACCCTACCTATGAAAATAGGCTTCGTGCATTGTTGCAAGTTGTGAAAAATTGGAAATAATATCGATGGGAAAGGAGATAATATAACACATAGATCACGGGGAATACGATACGTACGAGAGCTAGAGTTTCTACATTACGGTACCAAACATTACAAGTTGATGGGGTTTCTACAATTGTTTCATTTAATGATCAAGTATATTAAGGGAAGAAAAAAAAGTTAGGCGACATGCTTTCAAGGGCACCCACATCAAATATCACAATTTTTTGGAACTCATATGCGCGGGTTTCCATTCACCCATGATTTATACGAGTAATATTCATAGAATGAGGAATTTAATGGTTTTCCAATAGTTCCGGGGGTAGAGCATGTGTACGATGGTGAAAACATTGTTGACTACCATCTCTAAAATGGGTTACTCTATAGGCTCGATAAGTTATGTGTTCATAAAGGTGAGAGGCGATCCAAACTTAATAAATAATGAAATGAAATACAAATTTAAACTTAAACACGAAGCTACAACAAAAAATAAAATTGAATTCATTAATAACAAAAGGTACACATGCATAATGCAAAAAAACTAGCTTAGACGATGGTAGCTTATATTTAGAAGTGATGTGGCGGTTACATGCCTATGAAATATGTTAAAGTGAAGATCGAGAGACTTTTTTATCATTAAGAAACAATGGGAAACCCTAAACATCCAAAAACCTAAACTTTATGAGATGAAGTGCCAAAATATTGTGGGCCCCATTGGGGTTATTTGAAACATCAACTTCCCGCGATTGTAACTTTTGTAATATCATTTTTCTTGAATATCATAATATGTTTTTTAGAATATATACAAAAGGAGACGAAAAGGGACGATAAATTGATCTTGATATTTTTTGCTCTCTCCTTTTTCCCCAAAAAGTGTCTTTTAGGTACTGAAATGAGTCTCAAAGTTTAGGACCAAAAAAAATACCAAAAATAGTAGGTTGTCCTACAATTAAGGAAACTGAAAGAAAAATGGTGGGGTTGAAGTGGAATAGGTGGGTGGTCACCAATATCCACCTCGATGAGTGAGCATAGTTAATTAGAGAGCTCACATCTCGAGCTTGCGGGAGATTTTCGTGTAGGGAAGTAGTGGCCAACTTTCAAAGGGGCATAAATTTTGTATATGGACTACGATTGAGGTGATTATTGCAACATTGTAATTCAATTTATGTGTATAATAACGCTAAAGGAACCATTATTAAATGGAAAAAAATTACTCCCATTCTATTTGAGTGCATTTTGTTCCACAAATGAGTAGAGTAGGCGGGAGTGGATAGAGAGGGTTTTTATATTGTAGTCTCCCATCGGCCACATGCAGCGAGTCCTTTTTAATTGGATCCATTTTTCATTCGAGAGAAGAAAAATAAATATTCCTCAAATTCCAATTAGGTTTTCTAGAAAAAGGGCTTCCCAGAGTTATATCTTGTGTCGGTATCGTTTGTAGTTTATTTCATTGTTCTTAATTTTCATAGTTTGCATGCATATGAAATAAAAAATAGAAAATCTCAGAAAAGTAAACCCTTATGTAGATTCATATTTTCCTAATAAGTTATGAAATATCTAATGGGACATCAGTAATAGTAGTTCACAAATCATACTAGTTGTAAATTTCATCTATGATTCAATGCTTTATATAGAGGTACATTCTTTAGATCACATTTTCTTATGATGGACGTGAGACATATGGATTCTAATAAGTATAATGTATAAGTGGAGGGTTAAGTCTCTTCATGTACTTTTTTAGTATCCATGACCTTTGAGTGCTTTTTAAGGATGTAATAATTGTGTTGTATTTCTATTTAGTAATTAGAAGACATAAAGGTTCTTATTTATTGGCGACTTTGTTTCCTTAGGAGATAAAGCCAAAAGCCAAAATGTGGGATTTTTTTTATTTGTAAGTTCTTGGAGTGTTAAGCATATTTTTTTTAGTCCTAAGGGAGAGAAAAATCTCCCTCAAATGGATGAAGTAGTGGACTTGGTCATGGGCCTTCTCCTTATTTCTTTTTGTGTGAAGAAATTTGGTTAGATAATGATTTTGGATTCCTTCCTAGGATGGTGGAGATATACTCTACATAGCTTCAAAATTACTTTTTGGTGATATTTTTACATATTTAATATTTTCCATCCTTAAAGAAACCCTAAAAAACTCTATCAAAAGCATTAAATCCATTAAATATTTAGGGATTAACTTTTAAAAATTGGGGATTGGAGTGCTAATCCTCATTCCCTAAACACATGGGTTAGGTGAGGGGGGTTGTGAATGAGGGCTAGTGAGAAAAGTGGGTTAAAGGAGGTGGAATTGGGAAGGGAGTGAAAGTTTCCCCTAGAAGTAATTCAACGAAAATTAGGATATTCATGAAAATGTGTTAATGAATGTTTTTGATGTTTTGGATATGAGAATACCCAATTATGCATGATATAACCTAGAGTTGTTGAAAGTTTTTTTATTGATTTTGAGAATCAAAATATATTAATTATTGTTGATTAGGCAACATAATATTGTTAGAAAATGTAACTTGGTTTGGTCTTCATAATGATCTTTGTATGTATGTCATTGTATGTTTTAAGTAAAAATAAAAAGAAGAAAACAAAATTTATTTTTAAGCATGAGTTTCATGATCAAGTCAAATTGTTATTTTATTGGAGCACATTCTTCCTGCTCATTAATATTTGTGTTGATCAAAGTGAAAAGGCTTATTTATAGCCAAGAAAAATATTTTGAGTTTGTAATTTGAGTCGAAGACCCCTAAATCGACCATGCGTGTCAAGTTGGCCCTGCCTATAAAGTTGACCCTAACCCAAAGGACAAGTATATTAGAACTCCCTTGGAAAATATAAAAAGAGGGTGATTTGAGCTCATTTGGACACACAAAATTCACTTGATATGTTATGAAATATCACGAAGGAAGGAGGACCAAAGTCTAAAGATCACAAGAAAATAAATGGTTTGCATTTGTGGAAGCTCTATCTTGAAACATCTCTTATTGAAGGACTATCTTTGATGTTGTACGAGATTGTTGGTATCTTGTTATTGATTGATTTGTTGTGTAGAAGGAGGGTTGGACTTGGCATCTAGAGGGTTCAATCTTTTTTTGGTCATGGGTCTTGGATATATCACTTTAATCTAATTCTATAAGGATATATATATATATATATATATATTCACTTAAAACTTTTCTTATTCATTGTTTTCGTGTGATATTTGTGTTTACATTTTGGTAATTACTTGATGAGAAGAATATAATAAATATTGATAAAAAGCCAGAAACCTCTGAGAAATTCTCCTTACAGAGAAAAATCATCCCTAATTTCTTTCACTATTGATGTCTCAACATGCCTCGATATGGTATCGGAGCTAAGGTTGAAGAATTACAACCTAAATATCACAATCGGTTGATTTTGAAGGATCTCTTTGCATGGTTTTATTGGACAAATTTATGTATTGAATTATGTGTGCCTTGTCTAAGCGGCCCACTACAAGGTGGCTTCTAATGGCATCAGCGTGCAACATCATATGTGCTACGGCATCAAATTAAATTATGGTACCATTGGTTGACTATTGTGACCACATATGCATTTCCTCTATAGCTCGATTATTCTATGTGACGATACATATTTGTTACGTAGTTTTTCGCATAAGGTTTATGGCTCATTAATTCGGAGATTTCGCATCATACTTAATATGACTCACATTTTTTAAGTGGCTCGGATAGCTTTGTTGTTCGCCTTTGTTTTCAGTGGAATTCACTTTCTCTATGGCATCGCAATATAAATTTAAGAGGATTCACACTATAATTCGTGGGTCACATGCATATTTATTTATTCTATGGCTTGGAACTTTTTTTAAAATACATTGGTTCACTATTCTCTATGGCTCGTATGATGTATGGCTCACGCATAAATCTGATGCACTTAGTGAATCATATTTACATCACAAAGAACTCGTTTGATGGCTCACGTATATCTACTCATATATACGAGAGATTATACTTTTCTTGTGAAGCTTGTTATATCCTTTATGGCATCTATATATCAAATCAAATAATGGTTTGCATGGCTTGTATCATACCAATATAGAATTACATTAAATTAATAAATGGCTCGATTATATATATGCGAGGATCCCACTTTTCTTATACTTGGCTCACAATTAATCGAGGGGGGCCACCTTTGTGATACACTATATGCTCTAAAGATTGTGGCTCACAATATTTTATATATTAATCTAGGTGGTTGAACGTGGACCTGCGAGGCTCATATTTATATAAAGTGACTCTCATGTTCCATGATGGCTCTCTTTATTGCTTGCATCTATTTGTGACTATGACTCATTCGTAGTTTTAATGTTTTTTTTTTTGTAAATATGGTAGGACCTAGCTATTTTCTATTTATATACGCAGAGACAAATTCTGACAATATAAAAGAAATTTTGTGGCTTCAACACCTTTGAAGGAAACCAGGTCTACATTGGCCACCACGATGCGGGAAAGGCAAACCAAAACTGAAATTGTTTCATTCTTCTAAAAAGTCTGCATGAGCTATCCTTCCTCTATCGGAAATGTCCACATGCCCGATACTTATAAAAATCGAGAAATTCATACAAAATTGCTAATTGCATTAAGAAACATGATAAAAATTAAACTACTATCCATCGGAGAAGAGTAAACGAGACGGGGGGGGTCTTTCAACGCAGACCCGGGCATGTCTACTTGTAGCACCATCTGCAGTTGCTTCTCCATACGGCCAACCCTATCATCCGTACACTCATGCGATCTGCTTTGCTTGATACTTGGTAATATTTATATCTTGTAATTGATCATGTATGGTGTGAAGAGTTCCAAGATGCGGGATCCATCTTAGTAGCCTCATTCCTTGCTTGGCCGGGATTTAAACTTTGAATTGCCTTAGCTATGGTATTTGAAAAACCATTATGTGTGTATTGTACGCGCTGAAATAAGGTGGCGCCCTCAGAAAGTCTTGCCGGGGTCGGAGAGATGAAATCAAGGATTTGACTTCTATTTCCGAGTCCTCGGATCGGTCTTGAGGTCACATTCCCGACCATGATTTTTGTCCTATAGCGAGATGAGTTCCATTAACATAATTTGTAGCAAGAGTCTCTCCAAGGTTCTCATGGAGTGGTTTATGACCCGCTTCTTAGGAGCGAGGCTGCGGTATTCTTGGCGATTTACCCTTCGTAGGGCGGCACGTCTCTTCCCCATGATAGAAGGAAATGCATTGCATAAATTCAAACATACGGTGCAAACAACGGGGATATAAGTACTGACATTGATATAACCAACGACTATCCCATGACCGAGCCGACGCTCGTCACAACACATCCAAGTAAGATACCCAGAGGACCCAATTAATATGCCAATTTACAGAGGCAGCCAGATTTTTCAGTGCATATGTAAGAGGAACAAGGAACATATTAAATACGACTTTGACCTTTTCCATAGAATCTCTGCATGGTATTCCGGGACTATGAATAATAACAAATAGAGACCAAACCCATGGCCGACATTGTGACTCACGAACATCCCAAGGACTGACTTTGCATCTTACAGGAAGAAACATAATTATTCCAAGGTAGATACTCTCTGAATTTGCTCGGTGAACAGGAAAACTACACCACTGACAGGCCCTACCTCAACACCCACCTCGTTTAAATATGGCAGGGACGGTACTCCTACTGCTAAAACCCCAAAACCTACCTTTAGCATTCAATCCTACCACAATTAAGGGCCAGGAACAAACATAAATAGTTGTAATAGATACACAAGGATCTCTAAAACAAGGTTCTATAGGATTAAGTGGCGGAAGGACCGAATTTGGCAAGCCATCCGAAGCGCAAGATACCCTTGTTTTGAAGCGAGCAATTCTATCGTTACGATCATCAACATTAACAATTCTCGGACAAGCGAATACATACCCCCCGAGAGAATCTTATTGTGATTGATCGCTCCTGTTAGTTGGTTTCGCTGCTGCCTCTGCTGTGTCTTGATGCGCCAAGCTTTTGCATGGAAAAATGGCACCTTCCAACACTCTACTTTAATATCCCTTCTGTTAGGTCCCTATATCACTAGTATAGCCCCTTATTATTGTTATTTTAAACCCCTTATTGTTATTATTGTACCCTTGTAACCCCCATTTTGTTATTATTGTGCCCTTAAATTATTATTGTTAGGTCGGCTAGGATTACATTATGGCCCCATGGACTCCTATATATAGAAAGGAGGTTTTGTAGGTGTATCATCCAAGAATTGTGCATTTATGTAATGTATTGGAGGTTGCCCCCTCGAAGTGGCTTATTTATAAGGCGTTTATATCTCTTTTCTTCTACTTTTGAAGCTGGTTACACAACATTTGTTATCGGAGATTTGGGATTCTAGGGTTTCGGCTTGCTCCAAACGGGTCATCGTGGAATTTTCGCTATAACTTTTTTTCTACGAAGTTTCGAAGCTGAACTCTTTAGGGTACGAAGCTGAAATCTTGAGGAAGGTTGTCTAAAAATTTCAGATCTTGGTTCGCAATATTTGAGGAGATATCATCTGTGGAAGTTAGGTATTGTTTCAGGCTCATAAACAGGTCATCGTGGCATTTGCGCTATAATTTTTGTTGTACGAAGGTCGAGTCTGAAATTCATATGGTGCGGCGAAATCCTGAAAATTCGTCAAAAAGTTCAAAACTTGGTTCGCAATATTTTTGGAATATGATCTGTGGAAGGTAGTGCTTTTTCAGGCTCTGAATTTCATCTCAAAGAGGTGATCGTGGGAAAAGTTCAATAAATCTCTCTGCGAAGATTGGATTAGAGTGCGGAATCAAAAGTGGTCAGAAGTACACAGCCTGTAGTTTCTTCGCTATCAATTTCAGAGACAAAGGACAAAACAGTGACACGTGGCAAGTCGTACAAGTTCGCTCTCTTTGAACCGATCCGAAATTAGGTCATTGTGGTAGATTGGACACAACTTTGTCTTGGAGCATCAAAATCGGAGTCGGTTGTGGCATTTGAAAAGCTTGAGAGGGCTACTCTGAGGGCTGAATTTGGTCTCCGAATATTTTCAAGCACGGAGATAATACAATTTCAATATCGAGCTCCTCAAGCTAGTAAAAGGTGTGTATTGTTTTTCGAATTGCATAAGTCTTGTTTGAAGAATCAAGTTGAATTGATTGCAAGGGCCTATTGTAGAATAGATATCAATATTGGAGTACGAAATGGCCCCTAAAAGAATTCAACACCCATTAACCTTTAGAAGGCTCTACTATTACTCATGAAGATGAAGAATGGCAACATGACATGTCAAAATTACAAGAGCAAATGCAACAAATTTAGCTCTCGCAAGAACAACAAAAAATGAAATGGAAGTTTTGAAGAAAGGCATGGAAGTGAAGATGGACGGTTTGAAGAAAGGCATGGAAGTGAATATGGACGGTTTGAAGAAAGGCGTGGAAACTAAGATGAATGGTTTGGAAGCTAAGATGGATGGCATGGAAGTCGGCGTGGAAGCTAAGATGGATGACATGAAGAATGATCTAAAAGAATACATGGAAGGCTTGATGACGAGCTTAAAACCAGAAATGATTCCTAATGGCGGAAATATAGGAGAAGAACCTCACGATGAGAACAAAATAAATGTTAATCATGATTCCATAAACTCGAATGTTGGCGGAAGAACCACCATATTCCAAAAATGGATATAGAGGAAGTTTGATGGAAAGGATCCGTAACATGGATACTACGGATGGACGATATTTTGATCTCCATAACGTGCAAAACACACAAAAGGTACGCATTGCAACTTTACATTTAGAACAAAATACATTTGTATGGTATCAATGGCTTTGCTCCGTAAAAAAATTGTCACTTGGTCGAATTTTACGGATGATAGCATTATGAGGATACAAAGAGCAACACCTTCTTTACCCATTGATAAATCTCAAACAAAAGGGTTTAGTGGGCGGCACATTGAGGACTTCCAAAAATTGAATATAAGGGTAAGCGATCTTACGGAGGAACACGGGATTGATCTCTTCCCTAGGCACTTTAAAGGATAACATCCAACATGAAGTTCGCGTTTTGGAACACGATTCATTGAAGAAGGCATTCGGGTTGGCAAGAAAAAGTTGAATGTAAAATTATGGCGACAGGAAGCCTACCACTCAATTCTATAAAGAAGGAAGTGTTGCTACGCCTAGATTTCCACAACCTACAAGGTTGACACCACAACAATTGGAAGAAAAAAGAGCAAAAGGGCTTTGCTACGAGTTGTGATAGCAAATACACTAAAGACTATAAAGTGTGCGAGAAGAAATTATTTTACATAGATTGTGAAGAAGAAGAAGAAAATGAACGAAGAGGATATACACCGGGAACCACCCCTAGAAGAGGAAGAAATGAATCCGACCATATCGTGTAATGCCTTTGGCGAGAATTACCACTCCTCGAAACTCTCAGATAGAAGGACATATAAAGAAGAAAAGGGTAATAGTGTTGATTGATTCGGTAGCACCCATAATTTTATTCATTATAAGGTAGCCAAGGAATTATATTGTTTCCTATACCCGGCCTGAGAATGTCAAGTGATGGTTGCAAATGGAGGAACTATAAATTGCTGCGGAAAATACCATAATATCAAGCTAACCATGGGGGAATATGTATTGACTAGTCCAATGCTTGCCATTCCTATGGAGGTGCTGATGTTGTGCGGGTACAATGGTTACAATCTTTGGGGACGGTAGCTTTTAATTTTCAAGAACTTTTCTTGAAATTTTTTTTCGAAGGAAAGGAAGTTGAATTACGGGGTATTGCGGGGAAGCCGGGGAAGGATAATAAGCTCTAATGTCATGACAAAGCTTCTAAAGAAAGAACGGCGAGGCGTAATTGCACAATTATGCTCACTAGAAGTTCCAACATCAAAATCATCTATTTACGCGGATCTCCGACAAGTATTGGACAATCATTCCAAGGTGTTTGAAACTCCCAAAAGGACTCCCACCTATTCGTGATCATGATCATGCTATTCATTTGATTCCGGGAAGTGTTCCTCGAACATCGAGGCCTTATAGATATCCTTACTTCCAAAAGAGCGAAATTGAACGTATGATTGCGAAATGTTAGAGGCGGGTATAATTCAACCCCGGTCGAAGTTCTTTCTGCGCTCTGTAGTGTTGGTACCGCAAGAAGGATGGATCATGGCGAATGTGTCGGATTATAGGGAGCTCAATAAGCTCACCATTAAAGACAAATTTCCCATTCTGTGATTGATGAATTATTGGATGAATTACATGGAGCAATTTATTTTACCAAGTTGGATCTTCGTTCGAGGGGTATCATCGAATTAGAATGAGAAGCCGAAGATATTCCAAAAACGACATTTCGAACTCATGAGGGTCATTATGAATTTTTGGTCATGCCTTTTGGCCTTACCAATGCACCTTCTACATTTCAAGGGTTGATGAATTCCATTTTCAAACCCTTCCTTGAAAATTTGTGCTAGTATTTTTTGATGATATACTAATCTACGGCGGGTCTTGGAAGGATCATGTTGAACATGTTGACGGGGTGCTCAAACTATTGCGGGAGAAAGCAAATTATATGCGAAAAAGTCCAAATGTTTCTTTGGAGTACAAGAGGTGGAATATACGGGTCATATTGTATCTCGCGAGGGGGTTAAAGTGGACCCTAACAAAATTAAAGCCATTAAGGAATGGAAAGTTCCCACAACCATAAAGAAGTTGCGAGGATTTCTCAGGTTAACGAGGGTATTATCGCAAGTTAAGAATTATGGGAGAATAGCGGCACACTCTAACAACATTATTGAAGAAAGATGCATTTTCATGGACTCCACCGAAGCAACTAAGGCCTTTGAACGTCTTAAAGAGGCAATGTGCCTAGCACCGGTCTTAGCTACACCGAGACTTCACAAAAACCTTTATTGTGGAATGTGATGCCTCGGGAAATGGAATTGGTGCGGTTTAATGCGGGAAGGAAGACCCATTGCTTTTGAAAGTGCGTCCGATCAAAGGAAAGTATTTACGAAACCTATTTATGAGAAGGAAATGTTAGCAATACTACATGCACTAAAGAAATGGCGAACTTACCTAATGGGAAGACACTTCAAGGTAAAAGCGATCATGATAGTCTTAAACACTTTTTTGGAACAAAGACTATCGTCGGGAAAACGACAAAAATGGGTCACAAAGATGTTGGGTTACGACTTTGAAATAATCTACAAAAAAGGAAAGCTGAATGTTGTTGCAGATGCACTCTCTCAAGAAAGAATGAAGAGGTGGAAGCATTGCTTTGTGCCATTTCTATTATCCGAACGAGATTGGATAATTGAAGCAAGAGATGAATGGAAGAAGGACAAAGATGTATGGATACTCATTCAAAAGTTGCGGCCAGATCCTAGTACATCGATACATTTAGTTGGAAAAATGATTCCTTATGGTACAAAGATCGGCTTATATCTTTGTAAGAATTCCCAACTAAAACAAAGATTCTTCTGGAATTGCACACTTCTCCTTTAGGAGGACACTCGGGATTTTTAAAAACTTACCACGGGGTGAAGAAAGAATTTTTTGGGATGGCCTTAAATGCGATATTCGAAAGTTTGTGGCGGAATGTTTGGTTTGCCAACGAATAAAAAGTGAAACAATTAAGACCCCGGGACTTCTACAACCTTTATCCATTCCAGGTCAACGTTGGGAGGAGATTTCAATGGATTTTATCAAAGGTTTACCTAAGTCCGAAGGAAAGAGTGTCATCATGGTGGTAGTTGATAGACTTACCAAGTATGCACACTTTTGTGCATTATCTCATCCATTTAAAGCAAGTACGAGTTGCTACACTACATTTATGGACGAGAATTCAAAAGCTACATGGAAGCCCAAGGGTTATTGTGAGCGACGGAGATCCCATTTTCTTGGAAATTTTTTGGATGGAGTTATTTTCTTGTTTTTGGGTACTCAATTAGCTCATAGCTCATCTTATCATCCTCAATACGATGAATTGGCCCGAGATAGTAAATAAATGTTTGGAAGGATATCTTCGTTGTTTTGTATCGATAAACAAACACAATGGGTCAAGTGGTTACCTCTTGTCGAATGGTGGTATAACACTTCCTTCCATGCGCAGCAAAAATGACCCCATTTATGGCACTTTATGGATATCATCCACCATCCATCACATCATCTTTAAGGGAAAATTCGAAGGTTCAAACGGTGGAAGATCACATCGAGCATCGGCAAGAAGTTCTCCAACTCTTAAAGGATAACTTTGAATTTTGGCACAAAATCGAATGAAACAACGAATGAGATCAATATCGTAGCGAGAGAAGTTTTGATGTAGGAGATTGGGTATTTTTACGGCTACAACCATACGAGCAAATGTCCCTCGAAAACGAGCGAAGGATAATAAATTATCGCCAAAGTAGTATGGTCCTTAAAAGGTGTTGCAAAAGATTGGTACTATGGCATACAAATTGGAGCTTCCTGCTTCTTCGCGAGTACATCAGGTGTTCCATGTTTCATGCTTAAAGAAGGTTATAGGTGAAAATCTTCAGTTCAAAACGATGTGCCCGAACTTGATGGGGGAAGGGAAGATCATATTGGAACTTTGAAGCGATCATAGAAAAAAATAACTCGACAACTACGGAATCGATCAATTTCGGAAGTATCTCATCAAGTGGAAGAACTTACCCACTTTGAAGATTCTACATGGGAGGATGAGAATTTTATACGAAGCACCCAGGGAGCTACTCGAGTGTTGAGGACAACACTTTTTTGAAGGAGAGGGGCATGTTAGGTCCCTATATCACTAGTATAACCCCTTATTATTGTTAGTTTAAACCCCTTATTGTTATTATTGTACCCTTGTAACCCCCATTTTGTTATTATTGTGCCCTTAAATTATTATTGTTAGAATTAGAATTTAGGATTACATTATGGCCCCATGGACTCCTATATATAGAAAGGAGGTTTTGTGAATTGTATCATCCAAATTGTGCATTTTATGTAATGTATTGGAGGTTGCCCCCTCGAAGTGGCTTATTTATAAGGCGTTTATATCTCTTTTCTTCTACTTTAGTATTTGGTTACACAACACTCCCGGGCCTTTCGACAACCCGGTGGCATGCATGCCAGCCATCATTAACTTTCCCTCGCATTGGCGTTCGCATGAGACTATTTCTTGCTCCATACTATGACATAATGACTCTGGATTACCCGCCGCCATGTTTGTCCTCTTCATTTAACCATCCTGGCATGTGTCCACCCCGATCGGGGGATTACGTAATTATTATTTAAGACATGTTTTACTATAAAATGTGAGGCTCGAATATGGAGGCAATGCCGCGTACATTTAAGTGATATCACATTTTTTGTAGCTTGAACTTCATTTGACTCACTCATGATTCCTTTTTAATTGAATTTTATGATGGATCACGTGAATATATCATCACCTATATAATGGAAGTAGATTACAATATTACACTAGCTCTAGTGGGTCACATAATGTCCATGGAATTTCCATATGAATCCTACGATGGCTCGCATTTTGTGGTCATCTTGGCTCGTAGTGATTCGTATTGTATAATTCATCTTGAAATACTTACTCCAAAGGCGACGATATTGATGGTTGGTCATTTTGATAATTATATTATTGTTTGGATTTAATAAATTAGTCCTATTTGTGAAGCCACCTAAAGATATGATATGATCTCGAATTTATACAGAGATCCACATAGTTCTAAAATATCCCATTTGTTTCTTTATGGGGACTAATATCAAATATACGAGTGAAAATATTTTCTCTATGGAGGAGGCACGAAACATTGTATAAATTTATTGGTGACATTATAGAAATATGATTCATATGGAATAAATTTTTATTTTCATAAGTGGCTCACACTTATCTTCGAAGTAATTTTGCATTGACCCGTGGCTCCTTTACTATAATGCTCGCTTCTATTTGACTTTGTCTTGGAGAAATGATGGAGATTTACATAACCATCATGGAGGTGACCATATTAGTGGTCCTCTATTGACAATATGAAAATAATAACGTTGCTAATAGGAAGATAATAATCTTGATTGACAATAATGGATAACAAAATATACGAACCATCTCTATTGAAAGAAGATGATAATCTTAGTTGGGAAAGAGTGGACCTTTGAAGGCAAAGGTAAGGTTGAAGAGGTATGTATAATTTGTATGCATGATGATGACCATTTGATAGAAGGAAGAAGGGTATGCACACACACACATTAGACGCCATAACATATAAGATATGGTGAATATGTCAAGTAGTTCTTTGCATATAATGTTGTTGCAGGTCATAAAGAGTAGCATTGGAGGTGTTCTAGCTGCGAAATTTTGGAGGAGGCTTAGACACATCTACTCCAAAGAACCCATAAAGAATTTTGAGAAATTCCACTCATATGGGGTTTTCTTAAAATAATTAAATATTTTTAATGGGAACCTATGTTTAAACATAGAAATTAAAATAATTAAAGCATATTAATAAAATAGGGTGTGAATTTTCTAGAAAGAGACGAATCAATTCAAGTTAATCTTAACGTTGCTTAGAGATTTAATCGAGGTCATTAAAGTCTCAACGAGAAGATTATAAGGACATGATGGGAATTTGGGAAAACACACTAAGTGAGTCTAGAGATCAAATTTCATAAGAGAGTAGTGCGAGTAGCCGAGCGTTTGATCGAGTTGATTCTATTGTAGTGAGGGGAAGTGATGGTTCTAGTTGGAAGATCTCTTGCTAAGTTGGGAATACATAGGATAGAAGTTAGAGAAAGAGACCCAAAATAGGCAATGTAGCAACTACAGCGACGCGAATAGGGCCATGGAGAGGAAGCGCTATAGCCTTGAGGAGATCATTGATTTTGTTGAGGATACATCGTATTTAGTGCCAATGTTCGGGGGTGTAAGACCGGAGAATTCGAGAATATCATATCTAGCCAGCGAAAGATCTAACGAGGAAATGGCTAACACGAGTTCCTAGCGAGGGTAACATACATTTTCCATAAAGCTATGGAGAGGAAGTATGGGGTTTTACGATTTTGCGTTCGGTCGATTAATCGGATATACGTGTTAGTGTGAGGACATTTCTCACTAATTTTACGTAGGTAATTTTTTATGTATGGATGGCGATGGGCATCCTAGCTATATTCAAAAAATTTTCTTAATAATATCAAACCCTCGTTTGCTCGGTGGTTTTTTTGCGCATTTGGTTTTCCCGGGGACTTTGTCCAAAAATACTTTGGTGAGATGTGCGTTTAGTTTCCTTCTTGCTCATATTTTTTACGTGTTTTATTTTTCAACGAGTTTATTTATGTAGTGAAGGTTGCGGTGTATTTTCTTTAGTATTCAATTGTAGAACATAGTAAATAAGTTGCATGATTAATCCAATATAGTAAGTGATCTCGGTTTTTAAATGGGGATTACGATTTTAGGAATTTTCACATGGTATCATATCTTTTACAACGATGTAGGTGAGACGAATATGATACGAAAGAGATCGGCGTTGGAGAGAAGGAGAACGGAAAGAGAGATACGTGGGTAGTAGATCGAATCCCCGAGGGATTGCTCGGTCAAGTGAGGAGGGAAATATTTTCAAGGGAATATCTCTCTAAGTGAGTCAATAAAGAGGTACGATTTTCATCTTGCAATTTGTTAGTGGCATAGTGAGCGGTAGCTTCAACGAGAGAAAATTTTCTGGTGGGATGCAATTTTCTTGCTTGATAGTTGTTGGTGAAGAAAGCGTCAAAATAAGGAAGAAGAAGCATGTTCGAAGGGGAATTTATAACCTTAGGGAATTTTATTTTCCAAGAAATTACGATTTCCCATGTAGAAGAAACAAGATTAGATATTTATTTATCTTACTCGAGTTGGGAGTGTGTACAACCATACGCACGGGGTTAGAGGCAACACTTGAAATGGTTGGGTGAGATGGCGGGAACTAGGTTGCGACCGGGATTGATTTGAGGTGCCTCCAACTATGTAATATGGAAGGGAAAGGATCTCTTTCGTTCTGGATGAGCATGAACTCAAGGCCTTCATCGATAGTGTAGTAAGCTGAAATTGTAGATGCATATCTGTTGAAAGCCATCAAGAAGAATAAGGAAAAAGTTGAATGGTTGATCCTCGATAGAGTGGCGGATCATATTGTATCACATATTTATAGCAAAGGAATCATCGAGGATATGTGGGATGCATTGGCCATGTTGTACCGGGGTTTTCGAACGACGAAAATATGTTCTTTGAGGAAAAGGTGAGGTCACAGGAATTGATAAGGGAGAAATGATAGGCTTGTTCCTTGCAAGCTTCAAAATGTTCGAGGTAAGCTAGAAGTTGTAGGGTTAACACCTATGGCCATGGAGATGATCGGATGAGCTACGGAATTTTGTTTTCGAAGAATGGAAATTATTTTTCCGAGTATGCTAGGCAAAGTTGTTGGACTAGGAAGGAATGTGGGTAGCTCTTCAACATGAAGAGTTGAGGAGAGTCTTAATCGGTGCAACTTAATTGGAGTAGTAGTAGAGGGACGAAGCCCAAGTAGGAGGATGAGAATGCAAACCCTTGCATGTAGGGGTGGCAAGGGTAGCAAAGGCGAGAATAAAGATGTCTCAAAGATCAAGTGTTTTCGATGTGGTGGGAAGGGTCACTATGCTACTCGAGTCAAGAAGAAGGATAAGGATGAGGAACATGATCCATGAGAGTTTTACAAGCTGCGAGGGTCGAGGGAGGAAGAGTTCACAATGATTGACCACATATCTCTAGGGTAATTTGGGGTGATCGAGAATTATCGTTTAATAGAGCTGCGGTGGCGAGGATCCTTGACAGTCCACCTCGTAGACCATTACCTTGCGGGAGCCAAAAATCGAAGTAACGAAGATGGAAAAGTGCTATTTGGTGCGAAAGAGGTCTTTGGAGTGATATTGTAGTGGCTAGAGAGCTTCGAGTTCGAAGCCCGTACTTAGCATAGTTGGAGATATTATAGGAAGTCATAACGCGAGAGTCAAAGCGATGCAACAACGGAGGGCCGGTGAAGAGACTAGTAGCGAGTCAAATATTCAATATCAAATCCATCATGCTAAACACTTAGTTGAGTGTTTGGATGTTTTTCGTTAAGCTAAGACACGAGAGTTGCGAGTGTAGTAGCAATTGGAAGTAGTACGTAGGGTCAACAACAAAATGGATGTAGTAGCTCACTGAGCGGGTGGCGGCAATGTCGGACATCGGCAACACGAGTTATATTGCATAATGAATATAGATCTTCGGTAGGATGTATTACTACATCACATTGTTCACTAATAGGGAGTGCCAATTTCTAGTAGCATCGGATATTTTAAGTCTCAAATTTTGCGAGGAGGCTTATACACATCTGTATTCCAAAGCACCCATAAAGTGTTTCAATAAATTCCCTTTGGGATGGGGTTTTATTAAAATAATTAATTATTTTTAATGGGAACCTAAGTTTAAACTTAGGAAATTAAAATATTTAAATCATATTAATAAAAAAAAATTGGAAATATTCTAGAAAAAGATGGAGATCAAGTAAAGTTAACGGTAGTTGTTGGTTAGCAATTTAATCTCGGTTGTTGAGGTCTCAACGAGGAGATTATAAAGAAGGACTTGATGGGTGTTTGGAAAAACACATCGAGTGAGTCTAGATATTGAATCTCTCGAGAGAGCATCGCAGAGGAACGAGAGGGTTTGATTAAGTTGATTCTATTTCGGTGAGGGGTCGTGATAGTTCTAGTTGGAAGCTATCTTCACGAGCTAGGAATACATAATAGAGAAGGCACAAAGGATATGTAGAATCGGCAACAAAGAAGCTACTAAAGAGCGAGTGTAGGGCCATGTAGAGGAAATGTTGAAAAGTTGAGAGGAATTACTAATTTTTTTACGGGGTTTGAAGTCGGAGGGGCCAAAATATCAAATCCAACCATTAGTAGATCCGACGAAGGAGGGCAGCCTTGGTTCTAGCTAGGGTGACGTAGATCTACGTAGAGGCGGCGTGGGGTTGTCCATTTCATCATTGGGTCATTATCGGATCTCCGATGTTAGTGTGAGGACATTTTATCACTACTTATCTATTAGTAATTTTCTCTATATGGATGGAAATTAAGGCATTCTAGTTGTATTAAGAGGTTCTTCTTAATAATATCAAACACTCACTTGATGCATTGGTTTTCACCGCATTTGGTTTTTGCAGGGCTTAGTCCAAATATAACGGTTTCATGTGTGTTTAGTTTCCTTCTTTCTTAGATCTTATTTCCACTTTTATTTTTCCACGGTTTATTTATGTATTGAAGGTTGAAGTATATTTTATTTATTATTTACATGTAAAAAATAGTAAATAACTTGTATGATTAATAAAGTAAAATAAGTAATACTAGTTTGCGCAATGGGGATTCCATGTTTAGGAATTTTCACTTATAAAATATAGAATTAAAAATCATGTCAACCGCTATGGTTTTCTTGTATAATTTTGCGAATAACAAGTCTTGTTGACTCTAATGGATCCATGGCTTGCACGAGAATCTGTTATTTCTAACGAGACCTTGAAGACCTTAAAAATATTTGGTTTTGTAGCTAAACTTTTTGTGTGTTTGCAAAAATTTATAGTTTGTAAGTAAAAATTCTTGGCATATAGGGTTTGTAAACCCTAAGAAAGTGTGGAATAAAAGGAGAAGTAATAGAAAAGAAACCCTAACTAGTTTATTTTTTTGCAAAAATTATCTAGTTTTTTTTTTAGTTTCATAGGTATTCTATAGAGACAAGGGTGGTGAACAAGTCCAAGCTTAAGAGGGGAGATAACCCTCTTCAAAGGATTACGGGTCAAAGGAAAAGTTAAAATAACATGGAAAAGCATGAAGATGAAGAAGAAGGAAACTATTTATAAAGGAAATTGATTAGAAGACGAAAGTTTACTCACCTCAAGCTAGAAGAGGGAACTATAAATATCTGAAGGATAAAATATTGAACTTTTTCGATTGGTTTTCTCTTGATTTATGGTAAGAAAAATATAGAAGCATGAAGTTGAATTATGTTGCAATATGAGATACACCATGCGAAAGTTTTTGACCCGAGCTAGTATTTGAATTTTACATAAAGAATCCCAAACCTTGACTTGAGGCCATTATGATTTGGCAATTCTAATGCCGATGATTTATTTGGGATACAATTTGTTTCCCTAGAAAAGGAATATTGCGGGGAAGTATGTGTAGAGGCTGGAAATATAGTACTTGAAATAATTTTTGGATGATGTTGATGTACCTACAACTATATGGTTTGATCATGGAACATATGGATTGTGTGGATAGAACTATCGATAGGCGAGACATGCATGAGAGTAAAATTGATATTGAAAAGGTTTAGCATGTGACTCTTTGAAGAATATAAGGAAGAACTATATGAATATAAGGCATGTGGTAGTAGTTGTGAGGAAGCTCGTCTCCTTGAAGATGATAAATGAAACATTTTATGACAAATTTGTTTGAAGTTTGACAATGCATATAAGAATTGAAAGTTTGATATGATGTAATCTTGTTAAAGACACGAAACACTATCATGAAAATAAAATGTGAAATAATTTAACTCCATAAAATGTTTGACATTTAGAAAGGTTGAGCTCGAGGTATGATGTAATGTAGAAAGGAACTCTACGGCTACAACTATCTCTCCACAAAAGAATAAGTAGTTGATGTATTAATTAATTATGATACCAACTAAATATTATGATGATTATCCCACTGAATTAAGAGAGAGAGTAATAAATATATTCCAAAATTTGAAAAGGAGTAATAATCCTATTCTTGGTTGCTTGAGGGAGTCATGATGTAAAAATTTTCTCCATGTGTCATGCACGAGGCGGGACTAACAACCACATCTCTAGTAAAGGCACTAGGATAGAATACAAGATTGGATAAACATGCAGGACCGAGTTCTCCTTAAGGATTGGGAATCCGGGATAGGAAATAGTCATATGAGGTGACACTCTTTGAGGATTGGATAGGGTATCCAAAATAAGAGTGGTTAAAGAGGGCCAATATTGTTTGAGGATTAAGAATACAAGATAATAGTCTGTAAAGACATACATAATGAAAATCTGGGGTGTGTGCATTAAGAGGATATGGCGGTGTCCATTGTATGTCTCTAAGCGTATACAATGCGGTGGAGAGATATAATTTTATAGTTAAGGCCTTGCTATATTGGCGGTTGACAATTTTCGTTATAGTGTTGGTGCTTAAAGATGACTCATCAATCTAAATATTCTTATGAGAATATTTCAATTTGATAGTACTCATTTATATTGGTTGTGGAAATATGAATCCCTCCACTAGTTAAGAGGGAGTGTTATAAAATGTAACTAGGTTTGGCCTTCAAAATGATCTTTGTACTTATGTCCTTACATATTTTATTTTGAAACCTAGGTTTCATGCTCAATTCAAATTATTATTTTATTGAAACATATTTCTCATGATAAATTATTGCTTGTATTGAGTCGAAAGTCAAAAGCATTGTTTATAGACGAGAAAAATAATTTTTAAATTCTGTTGAGTCAAAGACACATTAAGATACCATGTCATCCTTACCTATTAAGTCGACCTTGCTCCCAAGGATGTGTCTATTGAAGCCCTTCTAGATAGTATAAATAGAGGGTGAGTTGAGCTCATTCGACACACACAATTCACTTGATTTGTTCTAAAATATTGAATAAGGAGGGAGGGCCAAAGTTTGAAGTTGACTAGAAAAAGATGCATTTTTTGTGCAAGTTCTTCCTTGACACATCTCTTATTGAAGGATTATTTATGAATATGTACATATTTGTTTTTCTCTTGTTACTCATGTATTTGTTGTGCGAAAGGAGTGTTTTACTTGTAATTTAGAGGGTTGAAGTCCTTATGTGGTCATGGATCCTAGATATCTCACTGATACTGATTTTATAAGAAGAGAATTTTATGGGTTTTCTCCTTAAGGGGGTTTTCCCTGGCTTGAAGCCTATATCTTGTGTTCATTGTTTTCTTGTGATATTGATGCTTACGTTTTGGTAATTTTTTAATGAGAAGAACATAATAAAAATTAATAAAAGGAAAAAAGCAAATTAGAAGAAATTATCATGAAAAGAGAAATAATTTCTAATATGTTTCCCTATCGATTTCTCAACAAATATATCAATTGTTGAAGACCGAGCACTAGGATCTATCAAAGGACTGAAGTACAACCATATAGAAAAATCAAATAAAGGGACTTGGTGAAAAAAATTGTATCTAGATGCTATGAAAGTAGTCGATTTAGTGTTGTATTTTAAGCATAATCATAGGATCTAAGTGTGAAAAATACTATACTATCTACTTGTAAAAGAAAAAATAAGAGAATAAAATTGCTAAGAAATTGTCTAATATAACAAGGAGATAATTTGAATTAGTCATAAAATATAAGGATATATTATTGCTAACATTAATAAAATATATAGACTACCACAGAATAGGAATAACCAATTCAAATTAGGTTGGAGTGCCATGTGCATGCACTTAGTATAACGAGAAAGGAACTTTTTGCTAGTTACTAACAAGTCAAAATTAAAGACGAAGACCAAAAATTTAAAAATATCCTAAATTTGAGTGAATTGGAGGTAAGTGGAGGTACATGGAGATAGAAATGATTTATAACTAATTAATAGGTCTCACATGAAAAAAATAACTAGTTAAACACCAAAATAATACTAAAAGTCGGCGAACGAGGTAGGAGCGAGAAAATGGTAGCTAGGTGCTCTGAGAGTATGGAGGAAGTGCATACTCACTCTACATGTCAACTAACAAGGGGGAGGAGGAGAAAAATGGTGGCTGCGAGAAGCTATAAAGTAGGGATGAAGTGTATGTTTAGCTCTATGAGGCTTCATTAGGGGAATGTTGAGGTCTAAAATGAGCCTCCTAAGGAAAATATAAAATAATAGTTTAAATAATAAAGTAAGATAGATTACATAATCAAATTTTAGAGGGAAGAAAAATTCAACTCGTATTTTCAGCTGATATCCACATGGGATTACTCGAATTTGATGCAAATACTCGTTGGATGCGTAATTTTATTCCACATCCAAAGTACACACGTTCCATACTTTAAATAGGCATTGCTACATAAAAAATGTGATTGAAATCATGTTTTTTTCATGTGTTTCTCATTTTTCATGTAGGTCCATCAAGATTCAAAAGTATGCAACATGGGTACTCCTTTGATGATGAATTAAATGTTGCATCCAACAGTGGTCTTGCTCGAAATTTGAGTAAAACATTAAGGAGAAAAGTTGAAAATATGAGTTGAAAAAGTAGTTTTTTTATATTTTTTATATTTTTTATATTTTTACATTTTTACTCCAAAAATAGTAAATCATCCCTCATGGTTGACATCATCATCTTGAATCCTATTGGTTCTTATAAAGTTTGTTTTAGTTGTACAATTTTGTTAGGAGGGCTATTTTAGACCTCAAAGTTCCCCCTAATGAGTCATCAAATAATTCAAAGTAATGGAGTGGAATTATCCATGTTATACTTGAACTTATGTCTATTCAAAGACACATGTTATCCTATGTGGAAACCCTACTAAAATGCAACCCTACTAAAAATTGAAAATTTTCCAAATGGTATGAAATGTCTAGAGGTGAATGAAAATCAATCATATGCACCCCTAATAATATATGAATAGGGTATAGTAATCGGTAAAGTGTGTTGAATGCAATGTACCCCAACAAGTGGAGGTTATTTGGTGTCCCTGTGAGGACTCCCAAACCCTATGGTTGTATGGGTGTTGATGTGGCGAGGATGATGTGTCACATTGACATGGTAATAGAGACGATTATAGGTGACATGGCATGTTTATTTTGCATGTCATGTACTACGTTGATGTGGTATTAAGTGCCAAATGGGATGACATGGTAATGGAGGTGACACTATGTGGTAGACATGATGTGGAGATACGAGAGCCCAAAAATACAAAGTTTTGTGGAGTGGATCTTTTGAGTTTTCTAGACATATAAATCTAGAAAATTTAGGAAATGTGATATTAATATATACATGGGTCAAATGAAGGTTGACCGGGGACACGACATGGAATCTCTTAGACCGAAAAATTCAAAATCTAAAAAAACTTCTAATGTCAAGTTATGGAAAATCTCAATTCTATGAATGTGATCATAAGGCTAATGTATAGGCTGAAACATGGACCTATGTCATGGCGACACATGGGTAGGGAATTCCTTGTCAACCATGTGTTTTTGAGGTAGCATTATACGATGGTGACATAGGGGAAAAGGAGAAAAACATGTTTTTTCCATATGAAAATGGTATGGATTTGGATGTGGTGCTTAGAGAAACTCATTATATTGGAATAAATTTATGTATAGAAATCAAATTTGAATAAAATTGTATCATTGTAAAGCTCTCAATGAAAAATACAATGGTGAAATCTAAAATAAATTTAAAGTCATTGAATGTAGAGAAATTTTTAAAACTCCATCTCCATAAAGTAATCTTGGAGGTCGAGGTCTAGATATCATATTACGTTAAAGGCCTTGAGGGGACTAGCTCTCCTTATAATAGACATAAACATGGAACCTATTGCATTTTAATTTTGAAACCTGTGTTATCATTTTTTGTTGAAAATAAACGAACATGTAGAAATGCCTCACATCCTATCGAAAATTTAGTTCCTAATTATAATGTATTAGGGAGAAATAATGGAAACACTAGACCATTATTGACATAGATATTTATTCTCTCTAGTTGTGGGATTAATGAATTTTAGGGATGGATTTATGGAAAAGTTTGTATGTGAAGTGAATTTTATGCTATTGGTGACTTGATTATGTCAAATATATATAAATTCCATTATGTGGAAAATTTGTGAAATGGTTGCTCTAAATGAAGAGATGTAGATTCTTTTCTTGTTTCTTAGATAGATTCTTACATCATCTTGGTATATAATGTTTGGATTTTCATTTAATGATGATAGTTTCAAATCCAAAGATAGTCATTGTATGTAAATTGAAAGGTTATTTTTTTCAAAAAAATTCTATATAATGGAAATTTAACTTACATACCATTACATAACATTACTCGACGAACACAACCCTTTAAATGTTAATCATGTCGGTACATTACAATGATGTGCTAGCCATTAGAGATTTTATGTACCAGTGTCATGACCATAACCAACATACATGTAACCTTTTGTAAACAAAATTGATGTGAATAAAACTACCCTATGACAACTTAGAAGGCCTTAGGGTCAATGATGAATATATTGACATATCTACATACATATGCCAATTAACGCTCTCACGATCTAGGTTGTAGATTATGGAAATAGGTAAAAGGTTACCTATTAGACAATCAAATGATTAAATAAATATCATCTTGTTTGAATTGGTACCATAGATTGGGAAAAACATTAAATACTTTCCTAGCATGATCCTAAATGATTTTTTTGTGAAGAACCATGTGTTCCCTTTAAGGGATGTAGCATCCTCATAAAATTTGAAGATACTAACAATCTTAAAATGAATGTGAGTTTTCATTGTAATAAGATGAGGATACATATTCCATCCTTTTAACAAGCCTTCAACTTACACACAAATTTTCATGGTTTAACCTATGTTATTACATCACTACCATGGTTATTATTTGATATTCACACACACACACACACGGATATATATATCCTATTTCTAATATTAATTTTTTTTTTGGAAAAATTGCAATAAGCTTTCGATGTAAACTCACCACCAATAATCTAAACTTATTATATTGGTTAAACATTAATGCATTGGTGAAGTATAAGGGTTTTTAATATTATTGATAAGAATAGGCATTCACACTCATTCGATCCACCGTACGTTGCTAAGTACGGAGATTTTGGAAGGGCATTGACGAAAAAAACAATAATTCACTACGATGTCATATAGAATCGGTTAAACTACCTTTTAACATTTCAAAGCACATAAATAAGCATAAAGTTTATTGGATATCATTTTTGGGATTCCATCGTTAAGTAAGTCATTCTCCCTTTGTGAGCATCACGCAATGCAATGAATGCTAAGTAGACTATTCAAAAGTCATGAGAATTTGATGCCGGTATGACAATCCCTAATGAAAATGGTCATAGATAAAAGACTTACTCAACATAGTTGAATCCAAAAGATAATACCTAACCTAATACAATGTGAAAAATCCTCATATTTAAAATAAAAAAATTATTTTAATAAAATTTATAGCAGGTGTGTTATATGAAATAGCTATATCTAAATGGCTACACGTGTGCATTTTGAAGCACGCTAACTATTCTAAAAATATTTTAATATGTTTAATTAAATATTTAATGTATTTATTTGAAGTTATAATGTACCGAATATTAATTCTTACATTGATGTCGGTGTACATTTCCATGTGTGGGTCGAGTGAGAAAATGCAATATCAAATTTAATATGGTGCACTTGTAAATAAAACTCAAATATGAAAACTATATTATTAATTAAATAGATTATACACATTTATGAATTAGTCTCTCAAGATAGGAAATCTATCTTGGACGTACAATAAGTTGGTTGAGGGAATATCTCAACCTCACACCAAACAAGGAAACTAGTTTTAGCTAATTCTCATTGAATAGGAACAAACTCTATACATAGAGAGTCACAAGCTTGGACAAGTAGAGATTACATATTTCAACACACCCCCTTAATGACTACTTGTCTCGATATCACTTCGCAAAATCTAGTTGTGATCAAACATAACAAAGAATATGTCGACGTCCATATAAAAGGAGCAACCATCCACGAGAATGCATGGGTACCAACCTATTTGCAACCGCTAGTCTCATAGGATGTCCTTCGTATACATGGTTACGTCGGCCATTATCACTACATACATGTACCTGTATCTCTGAATCCCCCTCCAACGTGGGTTTTATCGGATGACCGTAACCATGCTCTTCTTGGAGTTTACCGGATGACCATCAGCCATGCTCTTCCTGGGTTTTATCGGATGACCCGTAACCATGCTCTTCATCGGTGGGCGAACAACGACATAGACACCTTTTCGATCTGCTTTACTATTATACGTGGTTTTAGTGACCACAAGCGTATTTTACCAAAATGGTTTACGGCGGTATGAACTTTGTAGTTACAAAGTGGTTTTGAGATTACCATGAACTTTTACGAAATTACATGCCTTTACAAGGCTTACATACTCCAACTCTTGGAGTTATCGAATACATACAAAGACCACTCCAAAACCATCCTAGACTTGCTTACCATTCAACTACGTGACTCATTAAAAACCACACAAAACAAACTTTCACTTTCGTTGTCCATCCTCCTTTAAATGTTGCCGCTGCTCCATTACATCATGTTTTGAAATGTTCACATCTTGGGCATCTTTGTCTTTATCAATTAAAAACTTGGAACTCCATCCTTAACTTGTCATTTGTTAGAGTGATCAATTCTAACAAAATTAACTCATATTGAGGTGATAATCTCAATATGTATATTAATTTTAGTTCCAAAATATTTGTTTTACGCAAAATACACACAACCATGCTTTCAAAGACACATTAATTTTTCATATCACATATTAATGCCCAAAAACACGCGATGCGCCTCATTTCCAATGTCTCCCACACATACGCCGTGAGCAGAGCCTCCTTGTCGCTGAATTCGATTTTGATGACTGGAAATTTTTTTCCTAGTACCCGATCCTTGGATATGAATCCAACATCACCTTCATAATGGCATCCATCGACATCACGCCGCCTTGATAATGCGAAATCCACGGCATCGACTCCGCCGGTGGCAGGCTGATTGGCAGGCGCTTGTAAAGGAGCACCACGGACTCGGACCCATCAATCGTCACAACGCGTTTTTCAATTCGTTGTTATCACATTGTCCATCTCCGCCACGATAAGGGTAATCGATGATGAATCAATTCCTCCCGTCGGCACATCACAATGAAGCTAAGTCCATCCGACATCTAAATTGTATAAAAAAAAGAAAAAAAAAGAAAAAAAAAAAAAGATAGATTTCCTATCTTGAGACTAATTCATGTAAATGAGTGTAATCTATTTGATTAATAATACGAGTTTGCATATTCACATTTTATTTTGGTATTAGAGGCATGAGCCTGGACCTCGGCCCCTCCTGGGGTGAGGGAAATAAGAAGAATATATTTAGTTTATTTTTGTCGATTGGTTTAGGCGGACGGGTACGGTGAGCGTGAGCGCACGCGCGGTTGGTTTTTTACGAACGGGGTGAGGATTGGCACACCGGTTCACAACCTTTCTTTGTCATAAGTCACGGCGAGAAAAGATAGAGACGCACGGTTCTTTGTGTATTTCGTGTTGTTCGTGCCGGTGTTCGAATTGTAGACGGCGGCCGAATTGCAATTCGTGGAATTTGTTTGAGTTTGTTTGTGCGTTGGGGTATTGTCTACGTTGTCTAAACTGAGTGCGGGCCTCCAAATCATTGCTTACGGCGTTGGAGCTTACGCCGGATTGAAGGTTCTGCCCGGATCGTGCCTAAGCACGTGAAGTTTGTACGCGCGTGGAGTTTGAAATTGCCGAATTGAAATTGCTTGTCTTGAAATTGCCGGATCTGATTTTGGAATGTAAGATTTCATTTTGTCTTATTAAATTGGTGCGTTGCTTCTTTGTTCGTGGCTCCTGCCCGGTTAGTTGGAAGTTGAGGGATATAAACACGGCGTCGTTTGTCTTCATTTGGTGCGGTTTTGAAACGGTTTTGGTGCGGTGTATTCTTGTGGTTTGCTTGGGAGTTGAGGGCTTCAAAGAGGCATTCGATATCCGGTGGAACACCACGAGAAATTTGAAAAGTTTGGCATGTCTCCTTCGAAACGAGTGCTCTTTTATGGGCCACCGGAGTTGTGGTAAGACTCTGCTTGCAAAAGGCTATTGCAAATGAGTGCCGGGCCAATTTTATCGGTGTAAAGGCCCGAGGTATTAACTATGTGGTTTGGAGAAAAGTGAGGCCAATGTTCGAGAGATTTTCGGCAAGCCCGACGATCCGGCGCCTTATGTCTTGTTTTTTATGAGGTTAATTCTATCTTGGACGTATTCTGATAAGTTGGTTGAGGGAATATCAACCTCACACCAAACGGGGAAACTAGTTTTAGCTAATTCCTATTGAATAGGAACAAACTCTATACATAGAGAGTCACAAGTTTGGACAAGTAGGAATTACATATTTCAACACTTGTTATGTAAACAAGCATGGAGAAAAAACCTTCTAAAGCGTGAGTTGCACTCAATGATGCTTTTATAATATGTGGACTCTTATTAATGGGCCTTTTTAATATTGTAAGCGATGTTGAAATATATTTTTTAGGCTTTGTTCTTTTCTTTCTTTTGCGTCGATAATGTATTATATTTGATTGGATGCATACTATAGGGTGCCAATTGTTAATAACAATGATATATTACTACAATTCGTGTAATTCAATTCGATATATTATACAATTCAAGTGCGGTATAATGAGTTGAATGTATTTAAAAGAAAGAAATTTGAGGATCAATTTAAAACTTTAAAGCGTTAAAAATGTAAATGAGTAAATAATAATCAATTTAATTTATATATTATACAATTAAGTGTGGTATAATGAATTGAATGTATTACATGGAAATTATTTTTAAAATATTCAAAAAGAAGAAAAAAAAAGAGAGTAACTTGAGGAAGAATTTAAAATTTTCAAGTGATAATAATCAATTTATCGATATTGTATAGTTACAGGAAGCATATGAGAATTTGGTATGGCTTTACAAAATTTTAAAATTATTAAAAAAAATAAAAATAATTGAGAGAAATTTAACAACATGATAACATTAATGATTACATAGTTGCATAATGGCATATCGATGGTTAACATCGATGCTAATATAATTGAAAATTATTAAAAAAATAAAAATAATTGTGAAATTTAACCATATAAGAACACTAATCATTAAATAGTTGCATAGTTGTATATGGATGGTTAACATCAATGCTAATATAATTGAAAGCAAAAAAACATGAAAATCAAAATATGGATTGGATATTTTTTTTCCTCACTTTGATGTGCTTAATTGTAATGAGGTGCACTATTGTGTTTTAAAGTTCACAATTGTGTTTCAATGTTCAGAATTGAAAGAAAAAAAAAAAAAAAACATGAAAATCAAAATATGGATGCAGTAATTTTTTTTACTCTACCTTGATGAGCTTAATGGTAAGATGCATGATTCTGTTTCAATGTTTAAAAAAGAATAAGGTGGTGATAAAATTTGTTAATAGGTGGGTCATTTCTTCATAAGTACTAATGCAAGGACTAATTACAAGTTATTTATTTAATTAAAAAATAACATTTTATAAAAAAAATTTAAATTTTATTATATACATTAATATTATTGTTTACAAATGCATTGATTGAGTTTTTCTTTACCTTGATAACGAAATACACTAAGATGTTTTATATA
Source organism: Pinus albicaulis (assembly GCA_034641835.2). Classification (NCBI taxonomy): domain Eukaryota; kingdom Viridiplantae; phylum Streptophyta; class Pinopsida; order Pinales; family Pinaceae; genus Pinus; species Pinus albicaulis. The sequence goes on from CM076575.1 coordinate 467,161,910, forward strand.
GAAATACGATGACAAGATATTTCATTTGAAATAAAATAAAATTTATACTAATTGATACAAATTATTCGATGATCCATTAGTATATTTATGACTTAAAGATGCATCAACTAAAATCTTTTCACGAAATAATAAAATTGACCTATAATGAACCTATAGAAAATATGCACTAGTTATTTCTATGTATAGTTATCATAGATGAATATATGTTTTCATTAACAACATCTATTAAAAAAAATTCACAAACATGTTTGTTAAAAAAAATAATCTTATAATAAAATTAACTTTTTTATTAAATTTTTATTTTTGAATTTAAAATTCTCTACATATACCAAACTCAAACATTAACTAAAATTCATCTGAATTATGTACTTATAATGTTGTCCATCATTCTAACTTTAAAGTCAATTTTTTTGTACCAATTTCTTTTATTAACATACTAAATATAGTTATCTTTTTTAGGGGATTTTCTTGGGGTGCTCCAAGTTCTTTATAAATTATTATCTCTTCATTTTGACATTTTTTTTAAAATTTTTTTTATAATTTTGGTAGAATTTTTAATACATTTATAAATTTATAAATTTCAATTATTTAAATTACAATATAAAGTTTTTATATATAAATGGGATTTTTGGAGTGGTAGGTATGGAAGGGATTTTACTAATTTTAAAAGAACAACTTTGGTGTTTATACATGGTTGGAGCTTAGTATTTTCCCCTAAGAATCTCGAGCTAAAGCTTACACATTCTTAAAAGAGTAAACGTATTTTTTCACTTTAAGTATTCATAGAACTAATTGTAGGACTTGGCACGATTGAAGAACGTCATCATACACCTACGACGAGACACATTTCCTCTTGATTCAAAACTAGGATCAATATTAAATGAAATTTGAAGTGTCTTGTGTTCTATCACCATGAGCGAGGGGATACAATATTTAGGTGGATTGTTTTGCCAATAATGCATGGGAGAGAGAGTGAGAGAGAGAGAAAGAGAGGGGTGAAATTATTAGAAACACTAATGCATACTATGAATTGATATAATAATGTTTCATTTTAACTTTTGGAGCATTTAGTTATGATTAATGTAGTCAATGTTCATGATGAATGGTTCAACAAATCGACATGACTCCTCATGAATCACCTACAAATTTCATGCTTCACCCTCCATTATTTGATTATGAATTAAAATTTAGAAACTCTTGGTCGGATTAACTCCTATGCAATGAATTTTTATTTGTAGGTAAATCATTTCCTAAGTTTCGTTGCAATCATGGATGTTTATGATGTAGCAAAGATCTTGGGAAGGTCTCTTTGGTTGGGGTTTGATATGGAAAGGAATTATTCTCAATCATATAGAAGGAATACGACAAACCTTCTTTCACTAGTGTAGTTCCCTCACTCACTTTTTTCAACATGTTCATTCTCTCTCAACCTTTACATAATCACATATTTTAGTAGGTGTTCTACTCTTCTTTGTTTTTACGATGGATAATTGGGAAAATTAAGAGATGAGACATGATTCATGACCTATAAGATCTTATTTGACAAACTCAAGTTAAATATGTAAATTTAACAACTCACGTGGAAGCAAATATGGGGTTATTATTTAATATAAGGATTTTTTCGAGAGGGTAGAACGTAAAGTGAGGTGCTCCAAGGAAAATTCAAAATCCTTACATAAGAACAGTAGCTTGAGTCTTAGAAATTCTAACAAATTTTATAACATTGAAAAAAGAAAATGGAGTCTTTCAACACCTAAATATGCAACCACTGAGACTAATTAGGCAACGACTAAAACAATGAGTAATAAAAATAAAATTATATTGATATTAATGTATTTTAAAACATATGAAACCTCCATGTATAATATGGGATCTGTACTATACAATATTTTTTTTTGGACTATTGATTTCCTATGAACCAACTTTTTTGTTTTAATAAACTAGTGAACTCTTTACCAAAAATTTTCTTGGTTTTAATTATATTGTGTATAATTACCACACATTTTAATTAATATAATATCCACCAATTGTTAGTTAAAAAATTAAATCTCATAATTTTTTTATGATATCAAAATTAATAAAAGTATAAAATATTATTTTCAAAATCACAATTTTCCATCATAAACATTTTCCAATAATATACTAATATATTTTTTAAATAATTATGAAAAATATTAATAAACGATGTTTTCATATGCAATTTTAAAAACTATCCAATACTTATCCATTTGTTTCAACTAAAATTATTTTATTAATAATCACTTTTCCATAAATATATTTGAAATCAACAACACAAATTTTTTACGATATTGAAAAAAAATGCCTCAGCAAACAATATTGCTTTCATTGAACGATAAAACCTTGTTTTGATATATATTATATCTAGATTTTCGTACCAACCTAATCTCAAACATAAGTATGAAAGACAAAATGATTGGAAGATGATTTGCACCTCTCAAATTGGGAGAACACTCACTGCTTTGGAGACTACTACCACTAACATTCATCTAACAAACAATCACATATATATATATATATATATATATATATATATATATATATATATATAATTTAGTGGTTTGAACAGATTCCAAGAAATTAAGATCTGGAAACTATTGAGGACTAATTAGGACTATCATTCCCAAAAAAAAATAACAAAACATTACAAACTCTAACAATAAATTCTATAATTCTCCATTATTCTCACACTACCCCCTTAATGGAGAAATGTGTTCTCTACCACACCTAAATGAAAATTTTCATTTCCAAGGAGGCTCTATAAAGATGTCAGCCACATAATCATTGGTAATACAATAAACTTAATTAAAATTCTTAGACTACATCGAAAAAATATAATGTCTCAATGTGTTTTGATCTTCCATGATATACAATCTTCTTGGCTAGTTTTATCGAGCATTGATTATCACATTTAATAATCATTGGTGTTTTATTTTCTTCTCTCAGATTTTCAATAACTAGCATGAACCAAATTTCTTCACAAGTAGTAGTCCACAATTTTTTGCGCTCAACTTGAGCGAGATGGAAAGGAAAAAAATGGTTTTTTTTTCTTATCGCTCTAAACACAATCCTCAATCTAACGCTAAATACATATCCCAATGTTTTATCTTACATCTTGAAAATTTGCCCAATTTGAATTTGACATACATGCCCGACTCAACATCAAAATCATTAGTATATTTAATACAAAAATTAACAATCCCTTTCAAATACCAAAAGAATCTCTTCATTGATTTCCAATTTCTTTGAGGAGTATTTTCCATGAAATAGATGATAATGCTAAGCGAATATTGTATGTCTAGTCTAGTTGCGGTGAGATAGTTTAAACTTCCCACCAATCGACAATATGGTGTACCATCCACCTCTATTTTCCCATCATCATTTTAGAGTTTAGCATTTATTTTTAAAGGTATTGATATTTCCTTGCATTTATCCATTTTAAATTGCTGATTGTCTCTTGTATTTTCTCTATTTAACCAATGTTCGACGAACTTCTCTCCATATTTCAATACCTAAGAAATAACGCAATTCACCCGATGTATTTCATTTCAAAAAGCTGCGAAAAATATCTATCGATCAACTAAGATGTATTACCTATTATAAGATGATCATCGACATACAAAGGAAATTAAATTTGCAACATTCCCCTTTTAATTTGATTTTATATACAAGCTAGGAGCACTCTTACTTCTCATAAAACATTTACGAAGAAAAGAAAGAGTCAATATTCACATACCAGATCTTGGTGCTTATTTTAATCCATATGAGGCTTTTTAAATTTACAAACAAATTTATTTTGACCCTTCTTTACAAATCCTTATAGCTAAAAAATATACACTTCTTCATTTATCTCCCCATTCGGAAAACCAGACTCATTACCATATTGTTATGTGAGTCCCTCCTATTGTAGAAAGTCTATATGTTATATTTTAAGTTGATGTAGTGGTCCTAGATAATGTATGTACCTGGTAACTCAACGAGTTGGAGTGTATATTGTACCTAAGTTAGTTGTTATGTAAACTAGATGGAATAATGTATATCCATATGTAATTTGTGGTAATCTTAAAACCACGTTGTAAGTGCGGGTTTGTTGTAAGTCATAAATTTCTTTGTAATCTAGGTTTGTGGTAAGTTAGAAGCGCTTGTGAGAGAGAAGTTGACAAGGATTGTTGTAGCATGGTTTAGGATCATCTAAAAAAACCCTAAGCATGGTTGAGGGTCAACCAAGAAAGACTTGAGCATGGTTGAAGATCACCAAACAAAACCCTAAGCATGGTTGAGGGTTAGCGGACAACTTGGATTACCATAAACCTTCATTACAAAAAGGTGTTGATTTACCCAGCTTGTACTTACAAGGTGGTTTTAAGATAACCCTAAGATACACAAGGTTATACATGCCTCACCAGGACTTACACTACAATTGACTTAGGTACAATACACAATCCAACTCATGGGGTTACGAGGTACATTCATTATCTAGGAACATTACATCAACTTAAAATATAACATATAAGTTGCTACAATAGGTGTTACTCATGGAAAAATATGGTAATAAGCCTATTTTATTTCATTACACGCCCTAACCTACACGTGTCCATCATCCAATCTTAGTTAATACTCCAATATCTCTCTTGTGTCCATGACCTCTCTATCCCTTTCTAAATCAAAGTGTCACGCAATTGGACATTTTGTCTCAATATTCAACATCTCACTTAATGATTTTCTTAGATCTCTTTACTTCATGTGTCATTTGTTAGAATAACAAATTCTAACAAAATAACTATATGCATATTGAGTTAGCTATTCTCAATAAGGCTCAATATATCAAGATTCGAATAGATAATATATTTCTCACTATATTGTCCACATATCTCCCCAAATACATAAAATAATTCTCACCATGTTGTACACATCATAGTTCCCAATAAGCTGCATTCCAAGCCTTGTTATTCTCCGGGGTGCCATCACCTTTTGTACCATACTCATGAACAATAGCACCGGAATCCATTATTAAGACATATAGAAGTCACTCCTAATAAACCTATTAGCCTCTCATCTCGAAGAAGAGAGAGCTTCATCTCTCTTTGAAAAAATAAATAGAGAACATCTATACTCCCAATCACGATTCTTCTTCAATAATATGCTAAAATCCAAGGCGTTGGAAAGATGGTTTTATAATAGCTCTTGATTTAGGTTTGAAACCCCACAGTTCCATAGAAAGTGATAGAACCTTTCTATGCAGAAATCCCAATTATTTAAGTAAATTTATTGTCCCCGCTCGCTTACCCCTGTATAAAGAGCGGTAACTTTTGTGGCGCTGAATAAATCGTGCATCACCACTAAACTACCATGTAAAAACTTTCAAAACTTTGTTGGGACTCTCGAGTGGATGTTGTTAATGGAAAATCCGTAAGGTTTGCATTTCTGAGTTGCTAAACTTGAAACGCTAGACAACATTCCATTTATAGGAGATGAGGAAGTCTACAACATTCCATTTATAAGTAAGGAAGTCTATGTTTTGATCCACTGTATTACTAATTCAGATATTCTGCTAAGCATTACCAAAACAGTGTCGTCCCTTGCTAATAGTATAATGTGCAGGATGGTCGTTCCTAGAAGGTTTTCTTGATTGTCCTGTTGGAGAAAATAATAGACGGACATCCATCTACCATGAAATTTCTCAAATTGCATATTCATAGACTTTAAATCTGGCAGTCAAGACAAGTTAATTGTTTCACTTTTATATATGGTTAAATTTCAAAATATTCCCAAAATTTATAATAAACATAAAAATACCCCCATAGGTTGCAACATCCTTGTTTAGCTTCTAATTATTTTTCCTTCAGTAACATGGGAATTATGAAAACCATCTGCCTTATTGCCCATAACTCTACAAAGGTTTGGTGATTGACCTTCTCATCTTTTGACTTTGCAAACTTATCCGCAACACGCGGTTCTTCACATCAGTGGTTGATCTATTCTCAGTATGCCTGCTATGCAGCCATGGTCTGAAATGCATAGCTTGTAGCCTAGGACACACTGGTTGTTTTGGTCTAGGGAGTCGGTCCGAGCATCTGCTATAGAGACGGCGACTCTTCCAGGAATACTTACACAACAAAAAATCACACATTTTCTACTCCTTCGGCTGCCCATTAAAAGGATTAGCACACAAAACACGCATTTCAAAAAAAAAAAAAAAAACTATAGTTCTCTGCCTTCGTACTTACAGAATTGTCATACATAAAAATAAGTCATCTTTGAACATTATTACCTTAAGCATTGAACTTTGTAATTAATGTCATAAGAAAATATTATTTTACCGAAACAAAATTTTGACATGAGAAACTTAATGAGAAAGACATATTTGAAAACAAATCAATTTATATAGATTTCAAAACACTTCTACTACAATCCACAAACTTCAATCTCGAAATTTTGTAGGTACGAAATTATCATAAATTCCATACCTAGTAATACTAAAGGAAACGTGTAAGAGTTGTATTTATACCTTACCGTGCCTACTTGTCGGCATCATTGCCATAAATACACCACCTTCTAGGCATCGCTAAGTGTACTTATATTTTTCATAAACAAGATTCATTTTTAATGATAAATGTTAGGAAGTCTTCCTATTCCAGTCCCAATAGTTTCTTCGTGACCATCGTTGTCACATCCTTGTAGTAGGACTTAGAAAAAGAAAATCTAGTAGTTATATTGAAGCAAAAGAAGATGGTAAGGGAGATAACCCCATTTGACGGAGACCTCAAGTTAGCAATCCAAGTGGGAGATAAACATATATATTCATCGAAATTTACCAAATACACTCGATAAGGTGAGCAGTGGTAAGACATACATATGCATCGAAATTTTCCAAATTTACTTGATAAGTTATATCAATTTTTAATGATGATAAATTTCACTATGGTTTGAGTTTCTTAATTAGACAATTGGAAAACTAAATGATAAATGGTAGAAATATATATATTAATTTAATAATGGATAAATGTTGGATATACATCATGTGGAAACAGATATTGTGGACGGAGAGACCGTGCCTTTGTAGCTGCTTTTAGGAAATGTGATTCCACATCGACTTGGCTACATTGGGGTTGTTAATCGTTGTTAATCTAATTAAAGAGGTAATAATGTTAGCTAATTAATGTTAATTTAAGCTTTGGAGAATAAATATATTCTTTTGGATTAGATAGCAACATGCATTGGATGTCTACTTATTTCTATGAAATATAATGACAACATAAATGTTGAATGACAATATAAGTTTTAATGTTGGAGATTGCACTAAGCTCTCTATGTGAGAGAAAATTCCACTTATGCCGAAATCAAAGTACAACACATGTATGCATTCATTTCTCCTCCTTCGGATCCATAAAAAAGTTTCACATTTCATCTCCCAACACCAAGCTAATTTATGGCCTTTATAACCAGGTTGTTGAAGCATGCGGGGGAATTCCGGTTTAATGAAGTGGGTCTCAATAATTATGATTTTTTATCTTGTGGGGATACATATTCTTTAGATTTATAGTAAAAAGGAAATTGGCGATGAGGATGAGACACATTTAGAGATATTTTGAAGAGTCCGAGAAAGCATGGTAAGTTTTTAAGGATTCTAAATATAGAGGGGTATATGGTTTTGACTTTTTGTCCTTGAAACATAATGTAGAGGTTATTAAAAATGAATTAGAATTGGAGAAGATGATTGCTTTGAAGATGATGGAGAAGGATGGGTAGTTAAATATTTTTACCTCTGTATATGTGGGGATTATTTTGTTATTGCAAAAGATAGAGTTGAGGGTGGAGAGGTGATAATAATATTTCTAATTTGTATCCAAATGATATTAGTGTGAGGAACAAAACCGGAGGCGACAACTTGGAAAAACGATTATGGGGTCCAGGTTGTAGTAGAGGATAGAGAGGTAGGAGCGAGTGTCAAGAGATTTTAATTCATGAGTTTGAGTCTTGTTCTTTGAAAATCAAGCGCTTTTATCTAGAGAATTATATTGTACGAAAACACTATACAGAAATGTATTTTGCGAATCAACAAACAAGATCATTTATCTCTTTGTTGGATCGAGAATATTGTACATCATAATGTTCCTAGATGGTTATAACGTGTTGTTGCAACGAGTCATGAAAGCGGTATGTATCTCCAAGACGCGAGCTAGAGGCATCCATTGAATTAAATATATGATTTAGTTTTCTTCTATTCTTGTAATGTTCTCTTTTCCATTTTAACAAGTAAAATGAGTTTTCTTCTATTATTGATTGATGAGTCTTTAATAAATTCTTCCAACAATCGACATTTCCCTAAGCTTACCACAGGATTTTCATATTAATTACGGCATTGTAATCATTTTATTTATCAATTCCAAACCCTCCGACTAGCTATAATTTCGCCTTATTTAAAGTACCCCTGTTCTACGGATTGACCCCAAAAACATTCTGCAAACTTTTCAAGCTACCGAGATTTGGGAAAAAATGCATAACTTCAACCTAATATTTCAAAATCTGAATTCTAGGAAAAATAAATTACGAAATAACTTAGAAGCCAAAAGTTTTATTATATACATCTAATTTTCTTCACGCAACGATCTCTTGTAGGTTCTAAAATAGAAATGGGCGAAACCCTACGCTTATCTCCTTGATATAATGAAATTCACGAGTGAAAATGTAAATAAATCGGAGGCCATAAAACTTTTTGAATAATATATTTTAGTTTCAATTTAAAAATAGTGATAGTTACCTAAATATCTACAAAAGTTATTTCTTTTAAAGGTGCAACTTTTTTATCCCATTTCTAAGAAAATCGAAGCAGTTTTACTCAAAAGACATGGAAACGTTTTGTCAAATAATGATTGAGAAAGATACTTATCATTGTAAAAGCTCAAGCTCATTAGAAATTCATAAAGAGTGAAATTTCAGCACAACGACGAAAATTCCAAGATTTGATATCATGGACAAATTTGACCATGCATATGAAACCATATTATGTTGGATGTCTATGATGAGAACATACAATAACAAATCCTTTGTGAATGGAGGTCAACACATTTTAAGCATGAAGCTCTTTTGAATATAAGATATTTTAATCAATGTTTTGCTACACATAAATCCAAAAAGATAAAAACAACTTAATTTCTAAACCGAGGGAAAAGTAATCATAACTAACCATCGACATTCAAATCTTTAAGAATATTTCAACAAATACAAAAAAATAAAAACAACTTAATATCTAAGCGGGGAAAAATAACCATAACTAATCTTGCAACATTCAAATATTTAAGAAAATTTCAATAAGGAATTAATTATGAAACCATCATAGAAATTCAGTTCAAAAAAAAATTATGGAGCCATCCAAAAAATTGAGTAAGTAAAAATATATATAATATGTGCATATGGGTCCCATAGCAATTTATTAGAATAAATATGGGCTAATTCCCATTAATAAAATAAGATATTATAAGACAATTGGAAAAAGAGGAAGCCATTGTAGAGAAAATAACTATAAAGAGATAGACATGAGTCCTCCTGGTTTATTGCAAGTTAATAGTTGCTGCCAAAAGCAACTAAAAAATAGAAAAGCCAGGTTAACAAAATTTCCTCAATTTTTGAGCAATCAACATAAACCACGTTACAACTTACAAGAAACTATAAACTCATTTCGTTGTTGTGATGAATTTTATGCGCATGAGTTTCACACACAAACTTTATTGAGCCTATTGCAATAGGCTTATGCTGAAAACTTGGATTTGAATATGATATAAAGGAAATATGCCTTAGACTACGAAAATATACTACATTACAACATGACACTTGTGGTTTCAACAAATATCATTTGACCATTCTCATATTTTAGGCTGGCTCATTCCTTGGTGCACCATATCTTCCCCTTAGCTTGTTTGCTTTTAATTTTACAACTTAAAATCACCTCAAAATGATTTTTGCATTTATTGAAATGTCTTTTATCACCATACATCATGTCATTCTCGGATGGGGATGTATTCACATTTTCCTTATACCCGAGATTCATGTTCTTTAACCTGGAGGTCATAAAAGGAAACCACTACTAGCGATTTCAAGAAAATATTCCAAGCGAAGGTTGAGAAAATGAGAATATGTCTAGTATCCTCCTGTAAATAACCTAGGTTACATTATAGATGCAAATTTCTATCTCACCATCCATTTAAAAAATAACCATACGAGGTATTTTTCTTATTGTTGTCTGTAATCGATCTCTTCTCCATCGGCTTCCATTTGTATTGACTCTGAAAATCTGATAGCCACACATAGAGAAATTTTAAAATGACCATACCATATGAAAACACATGCATGGTTCATAGTAAAAAAGCTTGAACGTATAAATGCAAGAAAAAAAAAAAGTTAACTTGTATATTTACCTCGTAATCCATCCTTAAGAGATGTAAAATGAGTTTGAGCGACCCTTTCCCTATCTTGTGTAGACGATTCCAAAAATTACGAAGATGTTCCATTAAGATAGTGCCTATCCGAAGTCCCTTATCATGTACACCTAATTTAGAAGTAGAAGCATCTCCATTCTGAGTTCATTATTGATGAAAATTCTTTACGATTTTTTCCACAACATGGCCCAATAGCATTACCATTATGTTTCAAACACATGGTGCCATATCCCTCTGCCACGGTACCACTACATTGCTCCTCACCTATACCATATTATGCAAAATTACTCAAACTGCATTGAGAAAACCGAAGAATAGCGTGATTGAAAGTTACTTTCCTTCGCTTTGGAAAACACATAGTTATTTTGAATAGACAACACCTTAAATCCATAGTTCTCAACATCCTCGCAAGAATCAAGGCAATACTTTCCATTTGACATATTATTAGCAACATTAATTCCGAGGTTTATTTCCAACAAGCGGTGTTTCCCAAGCTACAATAGTCCTCTTTTTCTTTTTGGATACAAAAGTATCCTGTGATGTAATCAATATTTTATCATGCTTTAGTAGATTCATAGACTTTCTACGAGATGAAATTTTGGATTTGAGAAGATACCATTTTTCCTTTTGAAGGAGCTTCTTCTTCTTGAAAAATTAATAACTCTAAGAAGCAAATGCCCCCTTACACATGGTATAATTCTCAAAAGCCTTAAGTGCGCTTCCAAAGTCTCACATTTTTACTATGCAAAAAACTATTGGAATCCTAATTTCCAACAAACTACACTCCTTTGTCCCAGTTAGATATGCTACCGATTCAATTGTCTTTAATGAAACTCCTAAATATGCATGGTCTATAGATATTAAGAAATTTCCATTTCCATGATCCTACAAAGATTCGAGTTAAATGGTAGAATTATGTCAAATGCCACTATCTAGGCATTATGAAGAAAATGGACACTAATAATTCCAAGAAAGCTGAAACAAAGCTGGATTTTCAAATCGAGAAGCAGATAATCATACTATATCTAAATATTGACTCAATACACATGCTATTATAGAGACATTTCACGAAGTTGAAATATTATTATCATTATTCCTGAAATACGTTTGTCACATGACTAATATTAGTTTGAACATCCATAAGACCTTTATCGACACGAGGCACACTATCGGTACCCTGATTGATATTTTTACAATACGGCATTTCCTTGTCGGGAGAATGTCTTTTACCATGCTCATGATTCATTATATCCCCATTTTCCAAGAGTTTAACAATCTTATGCCCTTAAGATTTAGGCTCTTGTTTCTCAAATGTATAGAAGTCTTATGCTCATTATCGGTATTACCCACTAAATTATTAGCCATGTTATGCTCATTATTAGCTCAAGGATCCGATCTACGAGACACTACTAATAGGTGCAACATCTTGAAGCCCATTACTAGCAACACCTTGAGTGACCATACTTCCATTTTTATCCCATTTGAGTTCCATGTAGAGGGAAGCTTTGACAAAGATCCAAAGCTAATAGGTTGTTCACTAGCGAGAGGATTGAAGCCTCATATTATGCACAGGTTACACGGCTTACACGAAAAAGAATTCTTTCCTAAAAGTGGTTCCTTTCTTAGTAATGAATCCTTTGCTTACGGAACTTCTTGCATTGCTAGAGTTTAGATAGAGTGACTCTCTTAAAAAATATAAACATTCGAAGAAGCAAGCGACTTAATTTCCTTTCCATATTATACTTTCGTTGGTTTTCCTTTATTATTCTTGGGTATAATGCCCTAATGTTCATATTTAAATATTGATTGATTTGTTTCCCTTCTATTACGTACATAGAAGGGCATGTACACTATACGGTCTATCTTGATTTCTTAGTTATACCTTCAATCCATATTCACCTAATTAGTAGTGTTATTTTTAAACCTAATACAATTTTTTTGTGAGACTCAAACGTTTCATTTAGAACCTAAAAAAATTCCAAATTATCTTGACATAGTTTTGATCCAAACTTTTGCAATAATTAGAAATTGCATTGGAAATCTTCAACATAGCGGGGAATAGCTATGAAAAGGGGATTCCTAAAACGTAAAAGAGGACCTTAACATAAAAAAATATCTTTCGAAAAGAGTAGTGGAAAAATAAAAATGCATACTCGATTATCATCGAGAGCATACCGAATGCCTAGATGTATGAATGAAGCCGGTAGTAATGGCCGGAATTCGAGCTTGGACCGGCATGCACCCAAACACCATAAAGGGTATATTTCAAATCCCCTTCCCTAGAAGGCGAGCCTTATTTCAGGCGCTGTCAACGCCATTAATGCTCCCGACATACCAATGCCATGCCATCGCCATGCTCCATGGCCATGCAAGCCATGCGGGACAAGGGCATCATTTGAATTTAATAAGTGAACGAGTACAATAAAGGAAAGCGACGTGAGGTTTCCGAAAACCCACTTTTCTAGAATTTCCGTGAGCCGTTGACGGTTTTGATAGGATATACGACTTTACATTTTACCGTCACGGATGGGTTGAGTACACTGTTGCCATTGTTTTATCTAATGCTCTTCCCAATGGGGAAGGATATATTTAAATATTTTATTTATTTTTCATTTTATTATTATTGAAATTAAATTTTAATATAAAAGGAATAAAATGATAAAATTTTAATATTTAAATTGTATATATATATTTAAATTTTCTAAGTAAAATTAAATGAAAATATATAATGAGAATGGAAATTAAATCACGCTCTCGGATGGCATTTGCCAACCACAGTATAGGACCTTTGGTTTATCCCATGCTCTCAGAAAAGCATATATTTAAACATTTTATTTATTTTCATTATTTCATATAGATATTTTTTTTAAATTTTAATTAAATTATATATATATATATATATATATATATATATATATATATATATATCAAAATAATATTTCTAATGTAAAATAATATTTCCAATTAACTTTAATTATAAAAATAAATAAAATATATAAATCTCTTCAATGAACATAAGCCATGATTCATAACATTATAAGAGTGATTTAACCACATGGATTTAAGTTTACATAGTTTTCATACAAGGTTTTCGATTATCTTTTCATTTGAGGGTTGTGGTGTTTCTTTATACTTAAAGTTAATTATCAATGGTTTTGGTTGATCGTTTCTTTAAAAATAAATATAAAATAACTTTGTGAAGTGGTTTAGTAATAGTGTCTTTTCCCTTCATTTAATAAATCCCTTTCGATGGTTTTAATTTGAGGTTGTGGTGTTTCTTTATCCATAAATTTAATTATCAATGGTTTTGGTTGAAGGATTTCTATAAAAATAAAATATAAAATAACTTTGTGAAGTGATTTAGTAATAGTGCCTTTCCACTTCATTTAATAAATCCTTTTAAGAGGGGATTGTCATTGTGTTGCCGACGAGTCGTTGTAGGTTACACTCAAGACAAAAGTGGTTTATTAGTTGGCATTTTGTATGCTTTAAAGTCATTAAAAAGAAATAGAAAAGAAAATTTGATTTTTTTTTTTTTTTTTTTTGGCATAATATCTATGTTGGTGAAGCCAGTGGATTATAAGTCTTTTATTTATGAATAGTTGAATTTCTTTGGAAGTAGTTGCATGAACATTCCATGTCTCGAGCGGGATAAATGAAGAGTTTGGAAAGCTTCAAGGTCACTAATGCTTAACTCTAAGGAAGATAACAATTGCTTGAAAGAGAAGGAAGGATTGGATGTATGACCAACAAGATAGACAATAGGCTAATGGTAAGGGAAACTACAATGCAATTGTTCTTTCGATATTTCATGCGAAGAACCTATTTTTGAAAATATGTCGAAGATTGATGCAAAAACATCAATGACCTTAACAAAGAGTTTTTGAGAACTCCATGATGTGTTTGCGAGCATGTATAGACACAAGAGTTGTTTGTTGAGAAATATAATAGGTTGGCAAGTTAATTGATTTCTCATATTATGACATTATCTTGTGATGTTTCTTTATTATTTTCTTTCTTTCGATTTATCTTTTCATTATCATCAAGACTAATGCCAAACAAGAAATAGAAGAGGACACGAGATGTAGGTACACGGCCCGGGGGAAAAATTCACTCGAGGGGATGTTATCACCCTAGTAATTTCTAAAGATTGTGGGCTCTTTGAATTTTTTTTTTAGTTTTAAGAAAACTAAGGGGTAACCGCAAACCTACTTTGGAAATTTAGGATCTAGCCTTCCTAAATTTCGGAAGGAGGGGACTGTCTCTTTCTTAACTTTGTTTTTTGTTTAATATTTTAGGCTAGGTATGATTGGGCACTTGGTTTTTTTATTTGGAAGTTTGGAGATGGAATTCAATAAGGCTTTTCCCACCAAAATTAATTTGACGATTCAAAATTATGTTTGACTCCAAAGCTCGACTATGAAAATGTTTCATTCGAGTGTAGAGCATGCTATGAAACATGGTATGTAATTAAAAGCTGCCCAAAATGTTCACGAGAACAACAAATATTAGAAAAAAAATTGAAGGCCCAAATGGTGGAAAGGAGCTCGGGGTGATCTCGGGGTGTTATGTTAAGGCACTTCATGGCGTAAAAGTTACTGCTCGAAAATACAAATTCAAAAAATATATTATTATGTTTGTCATATATTAATTTTTTTTTATAATTAATAATGATAATAATAAATTTTTAAAGTTTTAATTTAGTTAACTTTTAGAGTAGATGGTGATAGGGTGTTATTTTAAGGCACTTCTTGGTGTAAAAGTTACTTGTTCGAAAATATGTGGGAAAAAACCCATCCACACTAAGGTGAATCCACATCTCAAAAAAATCTTACACACTTCTTTGTATTCATACCACAAATATTGTTTGTGCCACATTATTTATAGATAAATAAAGGAATTGTTAAAATATATATAAAACCAAAAAAAAACTTAAATAATACTACACCACTTATCAATAAAGTTTTCATCTTTAAATGTTAGTATTGAGCTGGTAAGAGCTCAAAACTTTATCAATTTTTGCTGATTTTATTAGAAGGCATGTATGTTGTTCTTTAAAAATTTAGTTTTCCTTTTCATAAATTCAAAATTAAAATAAATTTGAATCCATATATATGCTCTCTTCATGTACAGTACATCTATTATTATAACTAAGCAAAGTTTCATGGTATGATATGGTTTTACATGCATGCAACATTGAATAAGATATAAATTTAAGTAATTTAACTTGCAAACTTTATAATTTCTAAATGAAACAAAATAAATCCATTCTAACTACATTCATCAACAGTAATGTAACATTGATAGAATATAACATTAAATCCACATCATGAATTTAAAAGTCAATGAGGCATTGTCATATACACAAGTTCACATTCTTGTACTTGTATTCCAAATTGGTCTAGTTATACATTTTTCTCTTTTACAAATGGGCCCATGGCCCATAGTATTCCCAACATAGATAATGGAAGGTCGTGCCCATAAATGAAATAATGGAAAAATGACATCATGAGAGGCTGATTTATAGAATTGAGTCACATACGTCACCCTCGTCGCGCTTCACACTCCCAAGTGCATTTCAAAATTCAATCTTGCTAAAAAAAATTAAATAATTAATTAGTTGTAAAATCCAAAATGCATAGAATCAATTGCCGTTAATTCATGATAAGATTTTGATCAACTAATAATTCTCACCATGAAGATCTAAGGCAATGGAGAAGATTGTCATTATCGGCGGATGGTGGAGAGTTTGTTGTTGATGGATATAGGCATGGTTCATGGGTGATGGATAAAGGCATAGTCGAAGTGAAATCGGAAAAAGGTAGTGGGTGTGGGCAGTGATACACCCCTACCGGTTGTACGATAGTGGGAATCACCCTAGGGCGAGGGATCACCCTAGGGGGAAATTGGAATGTCAAGGTGGATGATTGAAACAATGAAGGGTGGATGAATAAATGGTAGGGGTGGGGATTGGGAAGAGTTTGGGGAGGGTGGTTATAGGCATGGGAGATTTATGATGGAGAAAGGTGGTCGGTGTGGGTGACAATAAATCCCCATGGTTGTACGAGAGGAGGAAGCACCCTCGGGGAGGAAATTGGGATGTTAATGAGTGGAGCGATGTTCAAGCCCGATATCATTTTCTTTAACATGCTCATCAAATAATTGAATTCGACAACCTGGAACGTTGTGAGATGTGTTTCCCTCGAGCGTAACAATAAAAAGTTTCATATAGTTATGAAAATGCATCGAAAATGATAATATATCGTATTTCACGTAAAAAAATGCATGCCATCAAATTTCCATACCATTTTTACGTATAATAGAATGTTGCACTAACTCGGGTATGTGGCCCACACTTCTTTGGTGTTGAGAAGATAACTCCGATTTATCGTCCATGTTTCTTTTTTTTTAACGAACTCGTCCAACCTTTTCAAAATGTGGTTTATCTCTCCACGATTTTGACTTGCGCCCACATTGGCTTTTCTTTTACTTTTGGGCTCGAGAAACTATGTTTTCTTTTAGTAGTGATCTTTGATGGAGTTATATTATTGAAAAACATTATTGTATTCTTGACATGCTTTGTACACCAAAGCTGTTCAATTCATTTTCTTGCTCCAAATTTGTAGGTATTATGGATCTCAATTTCTCATGAGTTGATAAGTTAACATGTTTCATCTCATCATCTTCAAATAATGCACTATCTAGTCGTACATTGGTTGATTGAACATTATAAATGCTTTTTTCATTATAATAACTTATATTTCTCGAAGAATCAATGCATGGCGAAACTATGTTTGGATTTCTAGGCCCAATATAGGTGTTTCATTCAAATCAAATGAAATTGTAGGCCTTTACGTGAGTAGGATTAGTGATATTAGGAAATACATTTTCACCCAAAGTAATGTTACTCACCAACATCTCAACTTTAGTACATGTTTACAAACATTTCCATTCAAGGCCCAATTGCAATTACGAAGTGTAGATTGGAACCTTTATATATGACATTGTACCAAATATCACGTGTATCCTTATTTTGGCTACGAACCCAATAACCATTGTTACTCTTTTCATCGGGCACGCAATCTTCATTTGGGATTTGTCTAGCTCTACACTTGGATGAATTCAATTGTTCCTCAATTTTTCTAGGCCGTACAAAACCGGCTTCTTTTAAACGTTGCATATGATTGTAATATAATACAACCTTTGTCAACAACACATATATTAACCAATCGACACGTCTATGACATGCATTATTCTTTCTCTTAGGTACCTTTCCTTGATATGCCGATGATAGATTGATAGCATTATTTGTATCTGATTGGAATGTGGAAAATTATGTATGCTTTTGCCCACATCTGTAGAAAGAAATTTATTAGCTATGAATTAATAATACATATGACATGAAAAATAATTGACAAAGTCACTTACAAGAAACTTACATATTTTGTTGTTGGCTAACCAAGTTGTTTTAAAATATTCCAAAAACCTTGGGCCGGTCCACTGAATCTTTCAAAGAATCTTTCAAGCATGCTTTTCTGAGATTCATCATCTTCACATGTGTGCATGGTTCTCCTAAAGAATGAAAAATGTGGATTTGGTTTTCCCTTCCTTGGACTTTATTTCCAACATTCTTCAACCATGCACGGCGAACATGCCACACACATAATAATATATTACACTTGATTGAAGACTGGAATAACACAATTTATTAGAGGGAATATACATTAACAATATTTTTATGTCTCTTATAAAAGAATAAACACATCACCTTAACGCTTCAATTTTAGCGATAGCATCATGCATGATGAAAGCTTGAACACCGCAATGCAATTACTCTTTCTTCCCAATGGAAAAAGAGAGTTGACATCCATTTAGAAAGCTCGGTATAGTATTGCGTGATGATATCACCAATCTTTGGAACCCCATTGCGATGTTCGTCGAAAACCATTAAGGTGTACAGTTGATACTACATTACAAACAATGTACATAATTATATTTATGTAAGTTACATGCACTAAAATGAGGTTGAATAAATAAATCAAATTTAGAATAAATTTGTACTATATACTTATTTGTACTAAATGTTGAATCCATTGAGATTATATTATTGTGAGAATATTTTAGAATCATTGAGCGCATCCACTTTGTTTGTATGCCTATAATAAAAGGGATGTTTTCAACAAGATCTTGTTGGTAGAAGAAAAAAGCTCTCGGTGTTCCCTTATACCAACATTCTACCTTTGTTTGGATCACTTTGATCTTTTGTACATACTCTAGCCTTATAGTATCATTGTAAATGTTTAATATATCTTGTCTTGTCATATATGTATCTCGAGATGTACCTATGTATAACTCACCAAATCCATCCTTCACATCGAATGAACTTGTCCCATATCATTGTAACACTAAAACCTCTTTGGATTAAATGTATGACAATAGATTGCATATCCCTTGTTAAATGTGGTGCATAATTGAATCTCATGAGCTGCCCGATTGCATCTTTTCCATGATAAACAACATTGGATTTATCAATATGCCTACATACGGTATATATTATTACGGCATCGTACGGGGTCTAAGTTGAATTTGTCGTACAATGAAGTGACATTGGCAACCAACTTTAATACTTTCTTGTTGATTTCATTTTTTAGTTATATACGAGGATGCACTCATACTTTAGTTTGCACTTTCCGGACCATATGCACACCAATACTTGCATATCAATGTTTTACAACAAATTAGATATAACATATATGCATACTTGTAACAAACTATACGTATATTGATAAATATATAAAGACTCACATAGCGTACTCCAAATATGTTGAAAAATATGTTTGTTTGATATCCTCTACTTTTTTACTTGATGAGTACGGATGAAATTGAGTGGGTGTTGATTCACTCGATTCCTCTCCTCTTATAAAATCATCAAGTCGAAAATATGGAATAAGCACAACTTGGTCCCCATCAATATTATCCATGTTAAGTCTTACGCTGAAAATTCAATCATATCACTCAGGGTCTTCAACTTCCAACTCATTAATCCTCTCCCACTTACACATTCTTCAAATATATGTACACACTCCATTGAAAACGATTTGTTTTGAGTAAATATTATGGTCTTGATTAATGCATATCACTAAACATACAAATCACATTTTTAGGTAAATATTTTATGCTTTTCGGATAAACCACTTTGGAAAAAGTAATAATTGGGTCATTAATAAACTTAGATATTTCTCACAAATTTAGACAAACCATGTTTGACATATGATGTCTTTGTGGAGGTGGTTTCACCAACTTAGAGATCAAGTCTCGGGGTGACTTGTGATGAGTGGTTGAGGGAAAAGGTGATTTTGATGCCTCCCTTCACATAACCTACATGGAAACCTAACTTTACCCTTTTCCCCGGGAACTTTAGAATCACTAATCAATAGGCAAAACATAGGAAACAACATAGGTGATTGCCCTGGAACAATAGGCAAAACATTCTAGAAATGGGGTTTGCCTAACTACGACGCCCCTCCCGTAGTTCGTGGAGATGGTCCGAGATATGGACGGTGGTGTTTTGCCTAAAGTGGGTCGGTAATTTCATTCCCGAGAATCGCGGTGGATGGGTGGCGAAATAGGTCGGGAATGCGGTAGTGAGGGCACTAAAGGTTCCATGTGTATGAGATGGCTACTCCATATACCATTTTCGTGACTATTCCCGATTAGGGTGCGTTGAAATAGTCTTAGTCGAATAGTATCGTCAACGATGTCGTTCAATGAATACCATAGGTGGAAAGTCCGAGAGAACTTCCTTGGGCATGGGAGTCCATGTAGGGTTGTGTGCGATGGGATCATTTGTCAACTTAGTTAAATCGGTAAATTTAACGAAGCTAATAAAAGTATTGAGAGTTTGTAGCCATTTCACCTTGTGAGAAACACGGTGTTCTGGTTAGGTATAGGGTTTGTCTATGACGTGCCCTATTTGTGAGTTCACCTAACTTCCTGATGCGGGGAGCATTAGCTTCGGAAAATACCTTGTATTTTATTAAACATAGGGGGGTCTTGTGTTTTTTAGAGAATATTGATTTTTATGTAATTATTAATGGGTTTTGAGTGATTAAATGAGATTTTAATTAATGCGAGGATTTTGTAATGTTCCTGTATGATTGGAGAACATGAGAGAAATCAAATAGTTTAGATTTGAAATATTTAGGAATTCATTGTAAATCCTAAGTTAAGATTGATTTCAAGATTTTAGGGATAGAATCTAGATTTTAGGAGTTTGCGAGATTTTGAGGATTTTGTTGAGTCATTGAAGGATTTGAACCTAAATTGGTTCATCATAATTTGTATAAATGTAATAAGCCTAAAAGGCGAGATAGATCAAAGAGGTAGGAGACGAGGAATTAGAAGAGGACAACGAGTTTTGTTTGTCAAGCCTCGAAATTGTAAAACGGGGCCAATGATTGAAAATCGAACAAGCAATACGTAAGTAATTTCATTTGTTTATATGAAAGTATATTTTTACATAATTATATGCGTGATTGATTGAGCGATTATAAGTTTCAAGTGCAGCAGTAGATTCGAAGTGAAATTTAGAATTTGGCATATGGCAATATTATTTTGGAAAACCATAAAATATGGAAGTGGGAGTTTGGTTGAAACCACGAAGGGTGAAGTGAATGGTGGCGTAGTGAATTTGTGAGCGCGAGCTAAAATAGGCATGAGGAATAGTAATTGTGCATCGGAATCATGAGTTTCAAAGGAATAGAGTGGTATGAAGTCAAGTGGAACTTCATAAGGCACGAAGCTTAGTTAATGGGTCGAATATGAAATGAATTGAGGACATAGAGGTTTATTTAAACTCTGTGTGATTTGCGAGAAGAAAATGCATAAGGAGTCGTGGAATTCGTAATCGAATTCTTGCGGGAGTTCAGTTTGGAATGAAACCTGGATCGTGTTCATCAACCGATTAAGGGAAGCGGAAGTATGCGATGCTTTGGAGGTTTGTTAAAACACAAAGTGTTGCAGCCTTGATTGAATAGAAATGTCCATTGAATCATTCATATTTAGAATATAATGAAATCAATGGACTCGAGTATGCAGAGATGCTTAGTGGAATTTATGAAGTGGTGTTAAATTCGAGAGCAGAGGAGCATAAGTGCATAAAAACTCAAGTTAACGAAGGTCGATTGAAGGCAAAGGGAATGAAGCGCGGGATAGGCATATAAGGCTGACGAAGAAATTTTAAGAGGGAACCATGAAGATGAAGGCGGAACGAGGCAACTAAACGAGAGAGAGCGGTTTTGACAATAAATAATCGGCGATATCACGTGGCCTTTCGAATGGTAAGTGGATTATGAATTTAGAATGCGATATCACTCCTTGATGGATGCGTGGAAAAAATGTTAAGGATAAAACCATTTTTTATCAAGATAAATTTTGAAGATTAAGTCTCGTGCATTTTCATAACGTGATATTCGTTGATCACTAAAGTTATGGAATGCGATGAATGCCCATCGTTGGATGGAAGGATATGTTATGTTGCGTGGACCAAAATGTTATTTTATGTTGGCATTGGTTTTTAACCAAAGTCTGGTTATGTATGGTTGAATATTAAATATGTGGTGACATTTTAATTTAATGCCATGAGGTTGATAGATGTTGGAATGTATGATTCTATATGCGTTGGTGTTGATTAGCCAATCAAGTTTGGGTAAGTTTTAAAAGAAAAAGGGCGCATATATATTGGAGTTGAAACCTTGAGTTTCGACCAAAGTCAAAGTATTAGTGTGAGATAAAATGTTCCATGAACATTTAAATAAAGACCATGCATATACTTGAGTTGATCGAATATAAATTCGAATTTCTATATGGTGAAAAGTGAGTGGGCCATCATATTGAATTTTAGGTTGAAGTAAAACCTTTGCATAAATGAATGTTATGAAGAGTCATATATATGATGGTTAAGAGAATTATTTGGATTGAAGTTTAAGTTTTGAAATATCTTAAAACGCTTATAGATGAAATTTGGGTTGTGGTTTTATAACCATGTATTAAAGTTGAAGAGATCTTCCTTGAAGATTTAATTTATATACATATACATAAAACAAAGCGAAAATAAAAGATAAATTTTCCCTTTAGATTAATCTGTGTGACCGATCAATAAAAAAATATGGTTTTTTGTTGTTTTCGTATGATACTCAAATCCTAGAAGACCTAAATCATCCTCACACGCTCAAATGTAATGGGCCTTGAGAGAAGATATCTTGCGAATGCTTGGGGCAACGTCCGAGAAGAGCAGTGACGCCTCCGATCAACCGAAGAAAATCAACCAAGGTAAGGGTAGGATCCGGTGCTACTGCACCATCACCTATAGGGAAGGATGCCCTAATTTTGGTCGCTAGGTACCGTTGTCTCACGTGAGCGTTCGAGTCTTGAGATTCTTGGTAATCCGGCTACCGGTACCGAGTGGAAGCGGGTCGGGTAGCCTCGAATAATACCGCACGCAGCGGGGCCTAAGCCTAACCCCCTCTAAATCGGGTCTCTACGCTCGGGTTTTCTTTGCGGGTGGGAGGATAGACGGATTTAAAAAGTTCCCTAAACGATCGACTTCTATGTTTCAAGATATAAACGACCAAGGCGGCTTATTGGATGCCTACCCCTTGGTCCTAACTTAAGCTATAATTTCTCTTGTGGCCCTTTGTGGGGAGAGTTTAATGTGTTTAGTTAAGTGAGTTTTAGGTGGCTTTGATTCACTTAAGGTGTGAATGTGTGTGAGAAAAGAGGTGAACAAGCGCATAGTTTGAACATGTGGATATGCGGTGATCCTTTTCAAAATCCCCTATTTAAACTAGGTTTGGTTGTTCCTTGCCCAAAAAGTAAAACATGTGCGGATGTGGGCCGCTTACAATGCTTCTAGTTAATCTAATTCATCAAATATAGGAGATGGTGAATTATCGGTAGAGAGTTTTCATATGCTTTCCTAGGATCACCGTAGGTCTGTAACGGAAAATATTACTTGCTCTTCTAAAGATAATTCGATCTGGTCCCGAATCCTAGTACGAAATTGAACTAATATTAATGACTTTTGACTAGGAAAATGAAAAGAAAATGTTGCTTATGGTGTACGCTTACAACTTGTCCTATTTAAACTAAATGTTTGCTGTAGGGAGATTGTAAAGTATCGAGAGAGTGTTCATATGCATACCAGAGTCACCAGATTAGGTCTGGTGACAGTGCCTTTCTTTGGTATTTTAATCCTGGTCCCGAAATTCTAATGCAAAAATTAAAACTTGATTTAATGCAAGAATTTGAAAACTAACTAAAGATGTGTGGACTTGGGCCACTTACTTTTTCTTTAAATTAACCTATGTGTGTGATAATTCTAATTCTTTTAAAATAACATATTTAATGTTAATTAATAATTCTAATTCTTTTAAAATAAAAATGATGTTATTGATAATAATAATGATGTTATTAATTTTTTTTTACATAATTATTCATTTTAAAATTAACAATAAAACAATAAAAAACCTTTATTTATTTATATCAATAAATCTAAATGAATATTTCGATGTTTTATTATTTTTACTATTTTTTATTTTATAAATCATAAAAACATTTTATTATTTATTTATAAATTATAAAAAAAAATTATGTTACCCAAATTAATTATATATGGAAAAATAAATATAAATAAACCTTACGATGAACCTTATTCAAACCTTTCAAACCTTATGATAAACATAAACCTTGTGATGAACATAGTTTATGGGTTAAGTTGTAACATGTCAATCAAACCTTATGATGAACATAGTTTCTCGGTTAAGTTGTTGCAACATGTCAATTTTTTACAAAGAAATTTAGAAGATTAACAAAGAAAATTTTTTATCCTCTCACACCATTAATAATAATTCACAAATACAATTCTTATAATTATAAAATGATTCACAAATACAATTCTTATAATTATTAAATGATGTCATCATTTTTATATAAATACATATTTATGATTTTGTTCTCAATACAATTCTTATAATTATTAAATGATGTCATCATTTTTATATAAATACATATTTATGATTTTTTTCTCAATCACATTTTTGTGAATTCAAAATATTTGATAAAACTAAAAAATATCAATTAAAATTATTTATAAAAATAACGATGCAGAATGATAAATAACCTTTCTTTATTTATCTAAATAAATCTATCAATTAAAATTATTTATAAGAACAACAAAAAAACAATAAATAACTTTTATTTCTTTATCTAAATAAATCTAACCGGTCAAGCCAATTTACATAAAACATATTGCAGTTCAATTTCTAAACATCCTCATGACCAATTATGACATTTTTTTATCAAAATATGTATAAAACTATTTCCCGAAATTGAAGAAATATTCATTTTAAAATTAACGATAAAAACCCTTTAATATTTATCTCAATAAATCTAAATGAATATTTCGATGTTTTGAAAATATTTTTACTATTTTTTTTATAAATATAAAACATTTTATTATTTATTTATAAATTATAAAAACAAATTATGTTACCCCAAATTAATTATATATGGGAAAATAAATATAAATAAACCTTATGATGAACCTTATTCAAACCTTTCAAACCTTATGATGAACATAAACCTTATGATGAACATAGTTTCTCGGCTAAGTTGTAACATGTCAATCAAACCTTATGATGAACATAGTTTCTCGGTTAAGTTGTTGCAACATGTCGATTTTTTACAAAGAAATTTAGAAGATTAACAAAGAAAAAAAATTTCCTCACACCATTAATAATGATTCACAATAATAATGATTCACAAATACAATTCTTGTAATTATAAAATGATTCACAAATACAATTATTATAATTATTAAATGATGTCATCATTTTTATATAAATACATATTTATATGATTTTATTCTCAATCACATTTTTGTGAATTCAAAATATTTGCTAAAACTAAAAAATATCAATTAAAATTATTTATAAAAATAACAACGGAACTATAAATAACCTTTATTTCTTTATCTAAATAAATCTATCAATTAAAATTATTTATAAAAATAACAAAAAAACAATAAATAACTTTAATTTCTTTATCTAAATAAATCAAAGTTTGGTCGAAACCAATTTATATAAGACATATTACACGGTTCGATTTCTAAACATCCTCATGACCAATTATGACATTTTTTTACGAAAATGTTTGTATAAAACTATTTCCCGAATTGAAGAAAAATCATTTGAATACGAATAGAATTAATATTTAGGTTTTCAAAAAATTTTTTAGTAGTCTTGCTCGGAGCTGGAATTTCAAATAATTTTTACTTTGTCAATTGAAATTTCAAGACGGGTTTAAGCCTATTTTTATTATGTTTGTTTTCGGTATGTAAGGAGGAGGCTAAAATAAAATAAGTCTTCACATTTGCTCTATCTCCTTATTTTTATTATCATGGATATTGTCTTCTGTTTGATTTGGATCCAATTTTATCACTTAATTTTGTCTTATTGATGTAGTCTGAATGGAAGTATCGAAAATTATTTATATTTTATATTTAAAAAATTAGTTATATATATATTTTAATTTATAATACAAAATTACAAATAATAAACTAAGCGTATACAACTTCTATTAAACACATTTATGTAATAATTTAGAAATACTTTATTTTTATTAATTTATAATATCAAAATAAGAAATTCGGATGCTTAAAGATTTATTTTATATATATCTCGAAATTAAAAAGCCGCATAGTTTTGAAATTCCGGTCCTCGAAAAGACGGTGAATTAATTAAAACCATCAAATTTTATAAACCGTGTAGTTTTGAAATTCCGGCTCTACTCCGATATTAACATTCACTTTGACATAACTTCACGAACGGTCTATCGATTCCTTTCACATTATGTAGTGCAATTTGACACACGAGACAAGATGCCACCTCGGTTGGTTTCCTAGGATGTGGGGTACTCGGAGAGTGAGAGGGCCTTAGTTAATGATAGTCTACGATGAAGTTGGATTAAGAGAAATAACTTTTATCGAAGTTTCATTGAAATTGTAACTTTTTAAAATTGAATAGACTTTGAATTAATCAAATCCATCATATTTAAAAGGCCGTTTAGTTTTGGAAATTAGGCTCTATTCCAACAAAACTGAGTATATCAACCTTCACTTTGACATAATCGTATTGCAATTTTACATAAAGAACAAGATGCCCACTCTGGTTGGTTTTTTCTAGGATGTGGGTCTAAGAGAGTGAGAGGGTCAAAACTTTAAAAGTGGTTTAATTTACCCGGCCTAGATCTATTACAACGCTTATAGGCTCATTTATGGTTTATGTGGAAAGTACCAGATTATTTCAGCGATATTAATTTGTAGAAGGGGTTCTACAACGGATACGAAGGGTTCACAGGCGATATTGAATTTGCGAATATTTTACAAAATATTTAAAACATTTCCCTTTAAATGAAAAGAAAACTTCAACCCTTAAAACTTATTGTTTACATCATCTTAAAAATAGCCTATTACCCGAACCCTTAAACCATTGATTTTAATTCATTCATTGTTTTATGCCTTATTACATTACATTGCATTGATACGATTAGTGGAATCAAAAAGGTTGTGAAAAAATAATTTTACGATTTGTGGAAAGTACCCAGTTATATCACTAGAGCGGTGACTCAAATCCGGAGCTTGCCAACGAGTCCCGATCGAGACGCCCGATCCGCGAGAGAGAACCCAATCGAGACACCTTGATGCCGCGAGAGAACGGAGAGCCTCATGTCCAAATATCATCACACTACTCGGGGTTTCTCGCCGGCGCGCGGTTCGGTGATTCGGTGAGGTAATGAACATCAAATAATACAACGAAATTCAAATGTATCATTCGGATTCGCGCGCGAATTATTATCTTAAATTTCCACGTCTCATCATATTAAATTTGCATACGTACGGTATGGGCAGCGTGATTGCATATATTTCATATTAGCCAGTGGCGATGGTCGTTCATGATTTTAATGCATTAAAGAAGTTGGAGTGGTGTACAAGTCTTGGGGATCGATGCCATGCCATGCCAATGGTATGCCCGATGAAACCTCTTAAGGGAATTAATGGGCGAATAAACGCTGAAATATTGGTTGCCATAAGGTTTTTCTCGGTCTGAACATGTATTTATAGTAGACCTCCATCGGTATCGATCCATTTCGGATAATGATATCATATTCGAGCTTCTCGAGGTTTTCTCTTTGGCTTATTACTACGGTTGAGGTCGATGCATCGACTACTATTTATGGGTGGGCAGGTTGGTGGGATTGACTATTGTGCATGATGATGCAATTGGCTATGGCTTTCCATCTTGGGTTTATGGCTTATCGAGGATTCTTCTTTTTATTGTCTAATTGATTTCTTCAATAGTCACATCATTGTTGGTAAAGGGCCTTTTGTAATTGTTTGCTTTACGCAATGCTATTTCCGTAAGTTGGGGCGGACATCTTAGCGGTTGTCGGGATTGACCTTGCGGGAGGATCATGGAATCATCATCATAGGTTTGGTTTATGTTGGGATGGTTTCCTTCTATGGTCATGACTTAGTTATTTATGGGATGTTTGCACGGACGATTTTTAGTCATTGATGTAAGATATGTTGGGTATGTGTTATATTCTTTCCACGACTAGCCCCACATGTTGTACGTTGCGCGGGCGCGGTAGAAGTCACGCGGGGGCGGCGGCCCCCATCGGGGGTCGGCGGCGGCCGTGGTCCCGCTGGTATGCGGTCCCACTCATATGCGGACCCACCCATGTTTTGTGCATGAGTTTGCACATGGTTTTGGGGTACGATGGTTTTCGGCCCCTGGTATTTTGTAGATCCGGTCAAGGGAACTACGGTTATGTTCTAATCCCGGGGTTAATGGATTAGGGTTTATGTATGCTTCGGCATGTATATATATGTGTTGTAACACTAAAAGGAATATAATGAAAAATCAAGGTTTGGTCGTCCCAATTTGGGATCAGGGAAAATCTTTGTGTTTATACGTTTTATGTTTTATGCTCTCGCTATTATTTATTTTGTTATAAGATTCTGTGTAGATAATTTACGGTTCGGGGTTAAAACCTACATTTGGTATCGAGTTGTTTCGGCTTGAGGGGACGCCTTTGCCTTTGTTGTTGAGGGTTTTTTCTCGGAGCTGTGGTAGACCACATTCGGTGGGAGATACGCGGGATCGATTCTTGCGGTGAAAGAAGATGGTGAGCGGCGGAAAGATAGAGATCGAGAAATTTAATGGTCGAGTTTTGAGTTGTGGAAGCTCGAGATGGAGGATCTGTGGTGGATAAAGATTAGTGGATCACGGTAGATCCGAGGTACTAAACCAACGACAATGTCGGATGAAGGCGGGAAAAGCTTGGATCGGAAGGCTAAGAGCACGATACGGTTGTGTGTCTGATTCGGTATTGTTGAATGTATGCAGGGAAGCTACGGCGAAGACCTTATGGGAAAAACTTGGGACTTTGTACCAATCTAAGTCTCTGGTGATTAAGTTGTTCTATCGGAAAAAGGCTGTATAACACGAGGATGAAGGATGGAGACTCGGTGACGGAACGCTCTGAACGCCTTCAATGCTGTGGTAGGAGTCGGTTGTCATGCGGTGATATTAAAATCTCGGATGAAGATAAGTGCATCGAGTTTCTTGTGTTCTCTACCCGGACTCGTGGGACAATCTGGTTATTACAATAGGTAGCAACAAGCTACCTTGAATTTTGATGACATTGTCTCGGCCCTTCTTGTCGAAGAAATGAGACGGAGAAATATGGAGGGTCGAAATGGAGATGCCTTGTATACGTACGAGGGAAGGTCCCAAAAATAGAAACAAGAATAAGGTTTCGAGTGGGAGATCTAAATCTAGAGGGAGATCTAAATCTCACGGAAAGTTTGTAAAGGTGTCTTGGAAATGCGAAGGAAGGACACTAGAAAAAGGAATGCGAATCTAAAGCTCTGAGAAAGGAAAAGGGATACGATGAAGCTCCTTACGCGAGAGGCAAAAACCACCTCGGATGAAGGTGGGGATGTGTATTTGGCTTCTTCTTCAAATACACATGTAGATCATGAGTCATGGTTGATTGACTCGGTGCATATTTTCACTTCACTCCTCATAGGGAGTGGTTACGCGAGTATGAGAAATATGATGGTGGTGATGTCTTCCCAGGGATGATAGGAAGCGAATCGTCGGACGTGGAAAGGTCAGAGTTTGAAGCTGCAAGGTGGGAGGATTAGAGACACTTCTTGGTGTTGTATATTCCTACATTGGCCGAAATCTGATTTACGTAAGCGAGATGGATGCGGGTGTAAAAATAGTGTTCGAAGATGCAACGAGATGGTTCGGGAGCACGGTATTAATGCGGGGAGTTCGGACTGGAACTCTGTACAAGCTACAAGAGTATACTTGTTATTGATAAGATTGTAACGATTCTGTGGCTCACGAAAGTGGGACGGAAATTCTAGGTTTGTCTGCGGAAAGACCATGCTATGGCATCAAAGGCTTGGACATATTGGAGAGAAAGGGCCTTCGGATCATAGAGATGGTATGGTAGAAGGTATGTCTAATTGTTCTCTGGATTTCGATTTGTGAACATTGTGTATATGGGAGACGAATCGGGTGAGTTTTCCTTCTGGTGCTAAGAGGGCAAAGCAGATATTAGAACTTGTGCATAGTGATGTGTTTGGACTTGTGCCGGTTCATATTGGGAAAGTACGGGTACTATGTTTCATTCATAGATGACTTCTCAAGGAATACATGGATATATTTCTTGAGGAAGAAATCGAAGTCTTTGACAAATTTAAAGAATTTAAGGCTGCAGTGGAAAACCGGACGGAGAAGAAGATAAAGGCGTTGAGGGACGAGATAATGGTGGAAGCTCACCCAAAGAAGGAATTTGAAGAGTTACGCCAAGAAGTGTGGTATAGCACGGCAGAGAAGACTACTCCATACACACCTTAGCAAAATGGAGTTGCGAAAGAATTAATAGAACAACGATGAAAAAGGCAAAACATGCTCGGTGGTACTTAGGGTTAGGACCAAAATTACACGGCGAGCGATTAGGCCATGTTACTTAGTTAATAGATCGCCTTCATCGAGCGTTGGAGGATAAGACCCCACATGAGGTATGGAATGGTAAGAAACCCTCTCTTTCACATCTAAGGGTATTTGGATGTGATGCATATGTACATGTTCCAAAGGAGAAAGGACCAAGTTGGATAATAAATACGAAAGGTGCATCTTCATTGGGTATAAGGATGGTTTAAAGGGTTACAAGCTTTGGAACCCGGGGAAACAGAAAGGTTGTGTACGGCCGAGATGTGGTGTTAGAGAAGTGAAAGATGTTGTTAAACATGAAGTCCCACCAAAGCAACCTGAGAAGATAGAGTTTGAGTTAAAGGAGGATGAATCGGACTCTACAACGGAGAAGAAGACTCGAGAAGATGAAGAGCCACAAACTCCTGACTTTGAGAAGATCGGTTCGAAAAGAAGGCAACCGAGAAGGTATAGTCCATACGCACCTTGTTCAGGTTTTGCCTTAACTATAGCTGATGATGAACCCGAGAACTTTCGGGGAGGCGGTAGATTCGGTGGATGGAAAACTGCGGAAGGAAGTGTGGATTGGTGAAATCGCATCCTTGCACAAAAACGATGCATGGGATCTGAGGTGGAGTTGTCGGTGGAAGGAAGCCCATTGGGAGCAAATGGGTGTTTAAGAAGAAGATGAATGTAGAAGGCAAAGTGGAAATACAAAGCTCGGTTGGTAGCGAAAGGTTATTCCCGAGTCTTTAAGGGAATTGATTTTGGTGATATTTTTTCTCGTATTGCCAAAGTCACTTATTAGATTACTTTTATCTGTTCTTTGGCGCATTTGATTTTTAGATAGAACGGATAGGTTTGTGAAGACAACATTTCTTCATGGAGATCTAGAAGAGGAGATCTACATGAAGCAACATGAGGTTTTCGGTGAGGGCAAAAAAGAACTAGTATGCGGGTTGAATAAGTCTGTATGGGTTAAAAAAGCAGTCACCAAGGATGTGGTATCGAAATTTGATGCTACATATACGAGGACTTGGCTTCACCAGAAGCAAGGAGGATCAACTTGTGTTTATTTTAAATTAATTGGTGGCCAGGTGTTATTTATTTGGTCTTGTATGTGGATGATATGTTGTTGATTGGAAATGACAAAGAGAACTATCCAAGATTTGAAAGACAGCGTTCTCCAAATTCGACATGAAGGATCTTGAGTGCTGCCAAACTATATTTTGGGCATGGAAATTAAGAGAGATCGGGCAAAGAGGAAGCTGCGGTTAAACCGGAAGTGTGTCGAGACTATATTGCGAGAGGTTCAATATGCGGGATAGTAAATCGGTGAATGTTCCTATTCCTTTTGTAGGTGTAAAGATGTCTGGCCGAACGGTGTCCCGAAGACGAAGAAAGTAGGATATGTCCGTGTTCCATATGCAAGTGCGAGTGGGTAGCTTGATGTATGCAGTAGTGCACGTATAGACCAAACATTGCACATGCGGTGGGAGTATTGAGTAGGTTTATGTCAAAACCGGGGAAGGAGCATTGGACGAGTAGTGAAGCGGGTTTTCGGATATTTACGTGGCACTAGTGATTATGGCTTGTGCTACCGGGGGAAGACGGGATTGGAAAGAATGTTGGACATTCGTGGTTTTGTTGATGCGGTAAGGGGTGGAGATGCGAGGACCAAGAAGATCTACAAGTGGGTATGTGTTTAGCCTATTTTGGAGGTGCGGTCGGTTGGATGAGTAAAGATGGTACGTAGTGGCGCTTTTGACTACGGGCGGGGGAATACATAGCAGCCACTCATGCAAGCAAGGAAACGGTTGGTTGCGAGAGATTGTGTTCAAGTATGGGGTTGGTACATCAAGCTATAAGGATGAAGTTGCTTGATAGCCAAAGTGCAATTTTCTTGGCTAAGAACCACACTTATCATTCAAAGACAAAGCACATTGATGTTCAATATCACTTTGTTAGAGATATGGTTGAGGCTAAAGGGTATTCTTGGTAAAGGTGGATACTTTGAAGAATGTTGCGGATGCATTGACGAATTTTGTGAGCACTCAGAATTTCTCTTGGTGTAGAGAAACAATGGGTGTTGAAGAATTGGGCCAATGACTAAGCTCTCCTATGGCCCCCAATGGAAAGAAAACAACAAGTGGGAGAATGTTGGGTATGTGTTATATTCTTTCCACGACTAGCCCCACGCGTTGTACGTTGCGCCGGGTGCGGGGGGTCACGGGGGAAGCGGCCCTGTCAAGTCGGGGCGGCGCCACGTCCGAAATTTTTTTTTTTTTTTGGTATGCGGTCCCACTCATGTGGACCCACCCATGTTTGTGCATGAGTTTGCACATGGTTTTGGGGTACGATGGTTTTCGACCCCTGGTATTTTGTAGATCCGGTCGAGGGAACTACGGTTATGTTCTAATCCGGGGTTAATGGATTAGGGTTTATGTATGCTTTGGCATGTATATATATGTGTTGTAACACTAAAAGGAATATAATGAAAAATCAAGCTGGTCGTCCCAATTTGGGATCCGGGGAAAATATTTGTGTTTATGTTTGTTTTATGTTTTATGCTCTCGCTATTGTTTATTTTTACGGTATAAGATTCGTGTGTAGATAATTTGTTCAGGGTTAAAACCTACAAGATATCTTCGAGGTGGTGGATGCAAGGAAGACTCGGGGTTGGTGAATTGTTTAATTTTGATACGTGCCATTTAGTGTCCGTCTTTTCACTCCCTCCTAATTTTCTTTGTCGAGCTGATATGAATTTTTTAGGGTGTACTTTTTTGGATTTTCCCGTTGATGTTTGCAATGGCGGATTCCTCTTGGACTTCATTCGAATATATCTGCCCATGAGGAGCTCAATAATACTACTCTCACGGTTGGACATAGTTGTTTAAACGAATTGGATGTGGATGAACTGATCAACGGACAAGCTATCAAGAATGTTCAAGGTGTTGAAGTGAGCGATGCATGGACATCTAAAAGGAAGAATCCGTAAGGTGGGGCAAGCATGAAAAACTTTTACAAGCATAAAATGGAGATTAAAGAAGTTATCATAGACTATGAGGATCTGTGTGGGAGGGTGGCGAGCCTTGAGAGGCGGTGATCGGCCGATGGATGTTCCCCGGATAACGAGTGAATTCGACACGGCGTTTGTTTGGATCAAACGATTCTGGAATCCTATCATCGGTTATACGCCTAAGATCAGTGTGCTCATAAATGGTTGGTTCAATATTCATTTCATGGATGAGAAAGATGTCTACAAAATCATTAGTCGGACATGGGTGCGGGGCATAGTTTCATGCAATTAGTCCCGTGATATACGGGTTTCAACCTAGTCATGGAGGTGCCGCGCGGTCGGGTCGTATGGAGTGAAAACTGCCCGGGACTCCCGTTTGAGTTGGACACTCAGTACGCGGGCGATTGGTAACTCCATTGGGAGTACGAATACATTGATGCAAGTATTACGGGTGCGAGTGATAAGATAATTGCTTGGCTACTTGGTTGAGGTAAACTTCGCGGGGGCTTGCTTCGGGGATGTGGAATTAATGCGGGTAATAAACACCATAGTCGGCACATTTATTTACGGGAATTCCTTTTAGGTGCCTTATTTTCCACGGATCGGACACCTTAGGGAGCCTTGTCCTTTTCAACTTCGTGCTCATCATGCAGGTGGTGCCGGGTGGTGTGGGTGATAGTCGACGGGAATCTTGCGGCCTCGAGTACTTACGGTGGTTTCGCATCGGTAATCCTACTTCCTCATCTTCGATGATGAAGCATATGTATCTGTGAAGGAGCATAATGATAGAACTTTACATCTTGATGAGGTTGATAGGGTCTCTAATCTTAATAGGCCTATTCATGCTAACTTTAGGGTTACGGAACCGGAGTCAAATCACTAGGCCCTCCAACATAAATATCGACCCCAAATATTCGGCGAATGACCACCCCGTTTGGACCAAATCCTTATGTTGTATCCCGATGTCCGGATTGATCCCCTCTCCTTTTCACTCTAAGAACTTTCATGTTGGGGATCCTTACGATGACTCAAACCTTTACGCGATCATTCTAATCCTACGCTGATCCCTACATTTCAATCTACGAATTTCTCCCGTTAGGGAATCTTGCTCTTTATTTGGGATCATCGGGTGGGGTCCCTCTATCTCTAAAAACCCTTATGTACCTTTCTACCACAGCCCACTCCTTTCCGATTCTCCTTTAGGAATTTGGTTGGGAGTGACATTGAATCTCTCATGGAAATCCTAATCTTGACTGGCGACCCTCACTTTTTTTGAAAAACCTCCTATTTCAAGGGATTCTCGTTCCACCCCTCCGTTTCTTCCAATATCACTACTAGGAAAAAATCCAAGACTACAAACAAACATGTCGGGGGAAAATTTAAATCCCATCTCTGTTCACGGATGTGAAGAGAACTTCCGCGATACTCCCATACGTAAGTGATGGCATGTGGGAGCACACACGGGTGCTTAGAGTTTGGATGCCACGATGAGGTTCCCATGACTCCTGCTCATTTCCATATGAATATGGGGGTTTGGCGATGCCTCCAAATCTCATTGCCTTCGAGACCTCTTAGCTTCTAAGGATCCCATCATTTTTTTACGGGACAAGAAACTCTAAGTGGGCGAGAGAAAGCTATTAAATAATTTTTGGGATTTAAGAATGGGTGGTGTGCGGTAGCCATGGACTCAAATGGGCATTCGAGGGGACTTATTTCCATTTGGAATCCAAATAGGGGGGTATTTTAAAGCTTACGAGTTTCTTTGGTGGAATTCTCTTGATGGGCCGGCTACGGGGTTTGGAAGGAACTCTCAATATTATAAATATCTATGCTCCATATTACGATAGGCAATCGTTACGCTTCATACGCGGGACTCGGGTATCCTCATGCTGCCGAATCTGATCATGATGGGTGATTTCAATTTAACCTTGCACACAAAAAATAAGGGGCATTAGAGCCCGATTGGATCCTCTATCACATTACTTGAATGACATGTTCAATTCTCTCCATATGGTTGATATCAGGCCGCTACGTGCCCACATGGACAAACAAGAGGGCGGGAGACAATTTTATAGGTAAAAGGCTAGACGGGGCCATGGTCAAAGACACATTGGTGGATATGTAGGGAGCCCCCAGATCGGTTGTCTTGGTATCGGACATCTCGGATCACATGCCCATTATATTATCTTGGAACACGAGGTGGTGAGATTAGGGGAGGCCATACAAATTCAATCGTGTCTGGTTGGAAGAATCACGGATTATGTAAATCTTGTCAAATGACTATGGCAAGATGATGAGGGAGTGGAGGATCTCGGAGGTTGGGATCGTTTTCATTTTAAACTTCAAAAGATAAAGAAGGCCTCCAGATTGGGAGATCAACAAAAATAAGGCTATCAAGGCGAGTTACGGGACATTTTGAAGCAAATTGAGGAGATTTACATGAGCTTTTTCGGTCACCATCTGAATGAATCTACATATGATATTCTGAATCAATTGGGGATCAGGAAAAAGGGAGATATTAAGAATAGAAGAAATCACTTGGAAACTCAAAAGAAGAATTACCTGGTTGAAGGAGGGTGACCTTAATACTCATTTTTTTTCATAAAAGTACAAATGACGAGGAAGAATAGAAATGCAATTTGGTGCATTAAAAGGGCGGTGTAGTTATGCTTATACAACCTCGGAGATTCAAGGAGAAGTTTTTTGTCACTTTTCTTCCTTCTATCGAAAAGATCAAAGGATCGATCTTGATAACCAAACTTGGGTCTTGGATCATATCACAAGGATGTTTGATGAAGAGGTTATTAGATCAATAGATCAGTATCAGAGATAAAGTCCTTATGGTCTCGAAATCATTTTCTCATGACAAATAATAGGGCCAGATGGATGGCCCGCGGAATTCTTCATCTTTTTTTTGAATTATTGGGTGTTGAACTTACGGAGATTGTGGAACTTTTCCGTCCGGGGTTATATGCACACAAATCGAACTCAACTTTTATTGCTCTAATTCCTAAAGTGGCTGATCCTCAATCCTTTTCGCCGGAATTTAGGCCAATTTCTCTCTGTAATCTAATATATAAAGTCACTAGATCATTGCAAATCGAATCAAAGCAACTTTATCGAGATCACATTTCTATGGAACAATATGGATTTCTTCGAGGGACGTTCTATTCACGATGTAATTGCCATGGCGCGAGGTGCTTCATTCTATGCACTCGGAAAAAAGGGAGTCTCTTGTGATGAAGGTGGATCTTCACAAGGCATATGACTCATTGGATTCGTCCTATATTAGACTTGTATTACTCGAATTGGGGGGCTGCCAATTCGGATCATCGGATGGATCATGTCTTGTATCACCACGAGTTAGATATGTTATTATTGTAAATGGTATTTCGACTCAATTTTTTGAGGCTAGAAGAGATGCATCAAAGTGCTCTCTCACGCTCATCTTCATCCTCATCATGGACGGGTTGTTAAGATTTTGCATGGTCTCAGGAGCAAAAGGGTTCATTAAGGGATTCTCCTTTTCGATTACGTGTCCTCATCGCATTCTCTTTGTCGATGATATATTACTATTTGGCTACCTTATTAGAAAAGGCTGGTTTTATATTCATATTATGTTAATGAGGTTTGAATCTGCAACATGATTAGGTATTACTAAGGACGGAAATATTTTCTTATTTATGAAAATGGTGATTTCCAAAAGATCTTTTCATTGTTCTTGGTTTTTAAGGAGTTAAGCGTAGGTTGGCATTTGATTGATTTAAATATACGGGATACAAAAATTGAACCTTTGTGGTTACAAAATCGGGGACGAGATGTGGGCGATTGATAGATTCGAGGCACGGATGCATATGGACACATAGATGGTTGTCTATTGGTGGTCGTCTCATTATGATTCGGGCGGTGTTATCTCGGATGATGGTCTTTTGGGGACATCTTTTTATTTATCGGAGAGGATTGTTGGCATGATCGATAGTATTATTGCCCGATTTATTTTTGGGGGTTCTAATATGAGGAAGAAATATCATCTATTCAAGTTTGATATTTTATGCATGCCCAAATACCGGGATGGTTGGGGTATATTGAACACTCGGGTCTTCAATACTTCCATGCTAATCAAATCTTTAGAGGAAGCGATTAAGGGGATATCATTTGGAATGCTATCATTAGGTGCAAATACATTGATGGCGACATCCTTCATCAACTTATCTATCGAGTTCTCCTTCCCACGGAACATCTCAATCATTTTGGGAAGTTTTAAGAGATTCTTGGGTCACGTGGTTGCCGATTGACATGGATTTTTTCGAGATGGAGGGCGCATCCCACTTGGATTTAAGAGCATGCTTTCCACTGCCACATCACACGCGACGCCATGGCCTTTATTGCCTTGTCTTTCACACGGGGTATTTTTTTCCTATCTGAGACTATTCATTACTCGTCTTTTAGCGCTCCGGTTCTCAAAACAACACTCCTACTAGGTTTGGGTGGGGAAGATGTAGTAGAATGGGATCTATTTCAAAATTATATAAGAAGTGTTAGTCTGTGTCATGCACGGGGGGAGATTAGATCATTTGGGATGGGCCTACCAGATAACTACGTCATCGTAAAGGACATTATCGAATTATCAATTTCTTTTTACATGAGGAATGATCATCTAGGATCTTCTATCCATTCGTTTGGAGCCAAAATATTCCCACTAAAATCCTCTGTTAATTTGGTTGGCTTGGCGTGGTAAGGTTCTCACGTGGGAAAATCTTATTAAGCGAGACGACATGGGCATAGTAGATGTGCTATATCTTGTGATGAAGAAGAAAGCATTACACATCTATTCTTCGGGTATCTGTGGTCACTAGGTTATGGAGGATGTTTAGTCCTTTCTTCATGGATCCTTTGTGGACGGTTTGTTGATTTTATTTCTCTTGCTAGAATGGGATAGTTTGAATGGAAAGTTTAAATCACTCCCCTTTTTTATCATGCAGGAGGTACGGATTTGGTGAGAATTTTTGATTTGAAAGTAGGCCTTTCAATATTCAACGAATTTTCTCTTGTCATGAGATGGATAGAGAGAGCGGCCTCATCCTTTTGAATTAGTTACGGATGGCTCGGTTCGTATCGGACCTCTACGGGTACCATCCACCGCCATTTTTTTTATGGTGCATGTGTTGAGGGCATCACGGGTTGCGGTGCATGGATTGAGTTGTCTCGGCATGAAAGGATTCACATTTATTGGAATGGAGGGCCCGAGACCAACAACAGAGATCATGGCCCTATGGGGTGACCTTCTTGTGGCCTCCAACTTACAATTGCCGGGATGTCAACATATATGGTGATTCAAAGTTGGTTATTGGGTGGATCACAAACAAATTTGAAATGATGAACCTGATTTTCATGGATGGTGACAAAGAACACAAAGACTATGTCGAGAGGTTGAATTTTCCACCTATCGGACATATTTACGAAAAATAGCACGCATATGGGCGGATTTATCAAAAAGGTACTACAAGCGACTTTGGGTTTATGCGGGTACTCCATTTCGAGATGGAAATTAGATTTGGGACACGTCTATTCAATTCCATGATAAAGATGCACGAGAGTATCAAGCGTGTCAGTTTTCTAGTTTCCTCATTTTACACTCCTAAATATGTTATGCACTCTTTTATTCGGCTTTGAAGTATATCGGCTATATTATATCGGTCAAGTCTTTCACTCCTTTTTTGCAAGGGTCATGGGGAGGTGTCCGGCTCTTATTGGTGTGCTTTCGAGAGGGGACATCAAGCATATCGAAGTTTTCTACCAACATCGAGAGAGCCTAGTTTCATGCTCATCGAGCGAGCGACTCACCGAGATCATGGATTTTCTGAACCTCATAGGCATTGGCCAAATATATCCCCATTTTTTCCTTCCCCGTGATTTCAATTTGGTTTCTTGTGAGACTTTCTACGATTGTATTGTTTTCTTTATGTATTCATCTCTATCTGGTTATGGTTTCCTCATTCTTATAGGGATTAACAACATAAAATCATGTTGGGATTGGATTATTCCTCCCGTAATTTTTGTTTGCCACTATCTTTCAAATTGATTTTTCTTGTGTAGAAGAGTATCTTTTTTCGGTGGTTGGGGTTTTGTTTTCTCACGACTTTGGCTCGGTTGAGAATGTAATTGGGAATATGCTTGCTATATCTAATATACAACATTTTTTCTTTACGAAAAAAAAACTCATTCACGTCCGGATCAAAAGGAACAATCGACACTAACCCTCAACTATTCTAGATTCCCGAGGTCGGTTACATCTTGCTTCTG
Source organism: Pinus albicaulis (assembly GCA_034641835.2). Classification (NCBI taxonomy): domain Eukaryota; kingdom Viridiplantae; phylum Streptophyta; class Pinopsida; order Pinales; family Pinaceae; genus Pinus; species Pinus albicaulis. Next base: position 467,201,755 of record CM076575.1, read on the forward strand.
CGGGGGTTCGGTTTTTTCATTGCTCCTCGAGACGGATTTGATAATCGGGATGAGTGTGACTTGCTCAAATTTCCTTCCCCTTAGGCGGTTTTTACATTGCATTCCGTAATACAAAGGGTTCTATTTTTTGAATGCCTCATTTCATTTAAGGTTGCTTGTGTGGGTCCAATGGGGTTGACTAGGCACGGCTCTGACAAATTCATTTTCAAGGCCCTCGTTACTTGGGTGTAGACCTTGTTTAATATATTGCATGGAATATGGAATTCTCATAGTGTAAATATTCTTGCATGCTTTTCACTTTGAAATCGAATAGTTGGCATTAATATATGTATTCTCTACCATGAGTATTCCCTAATTTCATTATGTTCTAGAGATATATGATGTCTCCCTTTTGTTGTGATGACCACAATGTATATTAAACGCATTTGTATGTATTTTTACCTAGATTCCATTTTTCCTCTACTATAATGGTCGGATAATGATTTCATTATCCATATCGTAGATGTTTTACATGTATATAATGATTTCTCAATCTGATTTTGTATCTCTTAATACATGTTCGGATAATAATGAAAGATATAGTCAAAAGTTTTTATCTATATCATACCATTCAATTACTAGTAGTCATATTTTTGTTTATATCATTCTTGTTAGTGTCTTATTGCAGAATGGTAAATACTACCACTCTATACCAACTTATGATTTTATTTGTTAATATACCTGGTAAGATTAAATAAGTATTTGAGTCAATTATTTTATTTGTGTAGCTTACCCCATGTATGTAATATCTCGTTTCAGGGATATCTCTAAAGCACGACAAACTCCAACCATAGATTGGCCGGGAGGGCATTTACCCCGGATATGTCGCCTCCTAAAGAGGACGAGATCGGAGGCCTACTGGCCCTTTCCGGACTCTTTCTAGGAGAAAAAGATAAAAACACCAAGTGGTATAGAACTAAAGTGCTCGGAAACAATAATAGTGCGACGGTAATATCCCAAAAATGGATTTTCAAGCGGATCATGCCGAGAAAACGAATTATTCGGGTATGATGGATTTATATATCATATAATATGTCTAAAAATTCTCGGCAACCAAAATAAATAACGGTAGCAACCTTTACTCGGCTTCTAAGGGTAAAAAGGTGGGGAAAAGTGAGGATTTTGCCCTAAAATGAGTGTATAAGAAAATATGCGTAAAATTACGAGTCAAGGTTTTGGAATATGTTATATGAGGTCATGAGGGACTTCCATTTCTAATTTTAGCTCAAAAAAATGCGTTTTTCTATGCTAAACGAGTTCCTCCCTTCTAACTAGTCGAGAAAAACCACGATTTCCCATGACTTCGAGTATGCGAAATTTTAATGGAAAACGGAAAGCGTATTTTTATGAAGGCATAAGATGTAAAATACTATGAAAAACCAGTTAATGAGTTTAGGAACATTACATAGGCTTTTGTGAGTTAAACAACAATTTACATGAAAACCCCTCGAGAATGAGGTGTCGCAGACAAGAGAATGATCCGAAACCCTTGACATTTTCTCCAAGAGATGTGAGACAAGAATATGAATATATAGCCAAGAATATTGTATAGCAGCAAGAGAGAGTACAAGTCTTGAGGAAACAACCTCTCAAGAAAGCAATGCAAGCCTCGATAATACATGTACATGGCAATGAAAGAACATTGTTATTTACGCATAAACCCGAACTATGAGGACGGTATATGATAGAATGTTGCTGAAAAATGATGTCAGCACATGGATATGACAATATATGGCCCAAATACAATAGAAGTGAATCTCTAACCCTTATAAGCAAAAATACCTCAATCCCCCAAGGGATTATTTAAAATACACAAATGGCAAGAATGTCGGAGTTGTTGGGTAGCTACGCAGCTCAAATGCGGAACTCAATAGAGAAGGCTAAAGATGATGAGAAAACTGAAGTAGACCTCCTCCAATGGAGCTCCTAAGTGGAATTCTGATCCTTACACTCGGTCCAGCCTGAAATCAATCACACCAAACCATCCTGGCCAGTACATCATGAAAATAACGTAGTAACTAAGAGGGGCGCATAGTGAGTGGAATAAAACACTTTGGCCAAGTGCCAAGATCTGCAAATCAGCTCCAATATCCTCCAATCTGATCCTCCAAAGGAAAGAGAGACTCTCCCTCTGAAAAACAAGAGAAGGAGGTGGTGTCGTAAAGTCACCACGGCAACACCCTACAACATAGTATTACGCTGCTGCAGCAATAACGCTGTCCTAGAGGATGATGCTAAGAAAATAACCTTGCCCGAGCAGGCACTCGAAGTCCCCCGGGGCTAAGGGTGAGATCTCCGCACGGAGACACTCGGTGCACTAAACAGTGCAGCAGACAGGCTAAACAGCCAGCGTGCCAAAGAAAGACAAATGTCTCACTCAATAATCAATAATCAAAGAATCCAAGCATCCCTCAAATGAGGAGGCTCCTCCATCTTTTATAGTGTTGGTTTCCCTCCAAAACCAAATGTAGCCTCTCTCTCTCCTCCACATCCTCATCCTTATCCACATTCTCATCCTTATCTGCGCAGAAGCTTGGAGAAACTTCTAGAGTGTACATAGGCCCCCTCCTCCACGTGGTGTTGGGTCCCCCCTTGACTCCCACTTAAGTCACAACGTTGTGCTACTAAGTGGATGTCTTATTTCATTTAAGTGAGTTTAGACCCTCTTTACTCACTTTTTGTTTACTTACAAACTATAGGTGGCAAAATAAACAAAATAGAATATTCCAATTTGCTGTCGCAAATTAGGAATATTACAGTCCCCCCCGGCAAAATGTTGCTTGCCCTCAAGCAACTGCCTGAACAAGTCTCCTCCTAGCGGATGCTCTCCGCCGATACTGCAAAATATCCCTGGGTCCCAGATGCGCCACTGAATCTTCCCTGTACTCTGCATCATCCTGATATGAAGGGATCTCTCAATGCCAGGATCCCAAACTGATCTCTCATGGTACCAGCCAACCAACAATCCTCCCGGATCCCATCGCCACCATGGCCAATAATAGCCCAAGTCCCATGGCTCGGACTGTGCACTACCTCTAGCTATGACTGATGAAGACCATGACTCTGGCTATGCTATATCTGTCATGGTGTAAGCTGTCCCATCGACTGTGTACCATCTCATCACCTCTCTCCACTCAAGGCATGAAGTGAGGAACATCTCTCTCATGTGGATCCTCCATCCCCAAGCAATCATCCAAACAAAATGAGCCACCTCCCGACAAGGCAACTCCTGAAAATCTCTTTCCACCTCAAGCTCCGGTAATGAAGGTGGGCTGAAAATCTGATCTTGGCAAGCATCATAGCTTACCCCATGCTGTCCTTCTCTCCACTCATGACAAGTGTAGAGTGTATGTTGATCTTGGGCTGCAAAATCATTGCCCTCCAATGGCAAAGTGAAGAACAATCCTCCAAAGAAGGTTCCTCCAACAATGAAGAACAGGTTGGCCCAAAAAAATTCATCCATGAAGAATAGGACATGTGCATCATGGATCATCCTAATGAGATGTTTGTTGAAGGTGTTACATGAGGATACATAATGCAAACAATCTCTCACAAGGATACAACGTAGTCTCATCCACTGCAACTTCAGAAAATTACATGGCAAACAATGTACAAGATTCATCACATCTACTAATGGATAGTAAATGGCTGAATATGACAACAACATAAGACCAAACACTTGCCCATGGCTGTACAATGGATGAATATCAATCTCATGGCCCACCTCAACAGAGAACACATATGTAGTAGTGGTGGCCATGCCTCCTCCCATGCTCCCATTAGAACATGTAGTGCAGAGAATGTGAGAATTCTTCCCACTCAAAGACACATCCAACTCATGTGTCTCCCTCATAATCAAGCCTCCTATACAAATCTGAGCTATATCAGCAAATGGAGACAACGCTGAAGGTTACATGTGATGAAAAGAGGTACCAACAACTTCCCCAACAAGTACATTGCAGTTTTACAAGTTGCTGCTTTATAAGAGTACAAGGCAAAATGTTTATGTTAAACATGCATGTCTTCATATAATACATGATATAGTGCTGCAAATGAACATACATGAGGTGATAAAACATTTTCCCAAAGCCACAAAAGAGATGGTTGCCTCCATCATGTAGATTGGCCCAATAAAACTCATGGAGCAATATGACAAGCTTGCCCCCTTGTGAAGCAATGCACTGCATAGGAATGGAAAGAGTGTGCAAGACAAACTCCTCACCATATGTTGGAAGTAAGATGGTACATGGATCCATAAATGACTCCTCCATAGCGTTTTGGCATGCTATGAAGAAAAATGAACCATGTGCTACAAGAAGATAATCCTCCTTATGCTTGGAAATCCAAGTTAAGAAGAATATGCCATAGTGATAAATGTCTCTATCATCATTACCTCCTCTAAGTGCAACAAATATGAAGTGATCCTGGGACCTATGGGTTATAGATCCACCATATCTCTGCTGCGCACACTTCATCCATAATGTTTTGCTCCAAGGTGACAACACTGTGAGCTCATGCAAATAAACTCCTGTCAATACAAGACTCTGTTCTTTGACATGCTCCTTGTCAAAGACTCTTCTAATAATGCTGCAACAAATGTGGAATACTCCCCAAGATGGAAGTGCTTCCCCATCATCATCAAAGATCAAGGAGATAGTACCATCTCCTCCTCCTGCAACATTATACAAAGTGTGAGAACAAATCTGCCCTTGCTCTCCCAAGCAAAGCAACAAGAAATTGTGTTGCCTCCCCATACCTCCAGCATACCAATCATGTGATGAAGACACAATGAATGATATGAGTATCATATCAACACCATGCATCCATACTCTATGCTTCTCAATGATGCAAGTATCCAGCCATCTTTCCTCCATCCTCTGACTCTTAGGAAGAGTGTTTGCCAAGAGATGGCCAAACTCTTTTAAGAGTAACCAGCGCAGCCAAGCCTCTTGCTGCCTGGTATCATAGATTTGCAGGTAGCCTCCTAGCTCCTTGCTCATCAACCACATCCACTCAATCACTTGTGGATGCCTCCTTCTTCTCCTCATCTTGATACTCCTCCAATGAGGGTTACCATCCTCCAAAATCAAATTTCTGAATTTGCACTTCATAGGGTTTTGAAATGTAAACTTCTCAAGGATCAATGAGACCCTATCAAGAATCAAATAGGTGGTAGGCAAAAACCCCCCATCATGATGTGTATGGCTCAAGGGGTGTCCAACACAAGCATGAGAGATGTTATCCATCCGAAGATGTCCTCCATCTTCTATCTGCTGTTGTGAGAAGGGAACCAAATCATTGTGTTCCATAGTGTGTTGAAGTGCATCTATAGTGAGATCTCTCCTTGAGACCTCCCCTTCATCCATGTTGCAAAGCGCAGTGCAACCAGGCTGCTCTATAGTAGCAATGAGATTTGACCCTTGGTCTACAAGAGTCTCGTCCTCAAAAGTGTTGGCTGGCCCAACTGTCGATGCATGTGGCTGCTCATCCATGAGTGGGACAGCGTTTTCACAAGCCTCCTCAAGAGGTGATGTGATCTCTTCTTCTCGATTAGAATTGGAAGCGCATGGTACTTCCTCTTCTTTTTCTTCAACCTTCTTGACCTTCTCAACAGTGGATGCATCTTTTCTGGATCTGAAAAAGAATAAACTATCCTTTTCACCGTTCCGGTCCTCTTGGGCTTAGACTCACAGGGACTAGTGGATCCCTCATGCATGGGAAGAGGTGATCTCCCAGTAGTACGCTACAAATCTGAACTCTGTATGCTAGAAACTCCATCCTCTCTGAGCTGACAATAATCTTTGAAGGGCAAAATTGCTTTTAAGTCTTCCCCCATGGACTTCCATTCTCGGAAATAATCTTCAAGAGGTATACGACCATGTTGCCTCGGTACTTCAGGTAAGAATGTAGGCATTGTGATCCTCATATTTTCCATAGATAGCTAGCTCCACAGGCTGAGCCAGAACTATGCTCTGATACCACTGTAATATTCCCAATAGGGAATTTTCAGCAGATCATGTCAGAAAACGCATTCTTCAGGTATGAGGGTTTCAACTATCATATCATATCTCTGAAAATGTTCAGCAACTAAAATAAATAGCAGCAGCAACCTTTACTCAGCTTTTAAGGGCAAAAAGGTGGGGAAAAGTGACGATTTTGGCCCTAAAATGAGTGAATAAGGAAATCTGCGTAAAATGACGGGTCAAGGTTTTGGAATATGTTATAATAGGTCAAGAGGGACTTCCATGTCGAATTTCAGCTCAAACAAAGGCGTTTTGCTATGTTAAACAGTTCCTCCTTCCCGACTAGTCAAGAAAAACCCTGATTTCCCAAGACTTTGAGTATGCAGAAATTTGCTGAAGCAAGGGCAGCTTATTTTATGAAGGTATGAGATGAAAATATCTATGACTAATCAGAGAATGAGTTTGATAACAATGCATAGGCTTTCAGCAAGGTTAAACATCAGTTTGTAGCCTAAATGAAGAAATTAAACGCAGAACCAAAGGTGAAAGTCAAACCCTTGACATTTTCTCCCGAGATGTAGGCTTATGTTTATTATGTTACATGTACGACAAGAATTTAAAAAGAAAACAGAGATCTATAATGAGACAAAATGCCCAAAGGGCTCTTTATTACTTTCCCCTTGGGGATTTTAGCAATACATGAAAATGTCGGAGCAGATCTGAGTTTGCACGGCGGTCCGAAATGATTCGGAAATTTAAAGCAAACGATGTCAGGGTCAATACTTGGATTGGTTGGCCAATCCAAGGATCCTGTCAGAAGATCTAACTCCAAAAATGATGCCAAAAAACCAACGAGGCCTTTGCTCCTAAAGCGTCGGCGCAGATGCAGGGAAGAAGCGGGCAGTATACCATGAAGAACATATAGGCCTGATGCAAAGATCTGATAATAAGCTCCAATATCTCCCAATATGATCCTCCAAAGGAAAGAGAGGCTCTCCCTCTGAAAAACAAGAGAAGGAGGCGGTGTCGTAAAGTCACCACAGCAACACCCTACAACACAGTATTACGCCGCTGCAGCAATAACGATGTACTGGAGGATGATGCTAAGAAAATAACCTTGCCTGAGCAGGCACTCGAAGTCCCCCGAGGCTAAGGGTGAGATCTCCGCATGGAGACACTCGGTGCACTAAACAGTGCAGCAGACGGGCTAAACAGCCAGCGTGCCAAAGAAAGACAAATGTCTCACTCAATAATCAATAATCCAAGAATCCAAGCATCAAAACATGTCCCAAATGAGGAGGCTCCTCCATCTTTTATAGTGTTGGTTTCCCTCCAAAACCAAATGTGGCCTCTCTCTCTCCTCCACATCCTCATCCTTATCCACATTCTCATCCTTATCTGCGCAGAAGCTTGGAGAAACTTCTAGAGTGTCCATAGTCCCCCTCCTCCACGTGGTGTCCAGATATCGTTTATATTTATTATATTACATATCCAAACCCATAAATACACGAAAACAAAGATCTATAATGAGACAAAATGCCCAAAGGCTCTTTATTACTTTGGGGATTTCAAGAATACATGAAAATGCTCAGAGCAGACCGAGTTTCATCGCAGTTAGACCGAAGAATGATCTGCACTTCACAAACTTCGCATCGTATCGAAATATACTTGGATTACACAATCCAAGGATCACCTCAATCGCAGATCTAACTCCAAAATGATGCCAAAACCCTGAAAGTCGTCTTTCGCAATAACGCAGATCCTGGGAAAGAACTCAAAGGGCAGTATACCATGAATAACATATAGGCCCGATGCCAAGATCTGCAAATCAGCTCCAAAGTCTCCCAATCTAATCCTCCAAAGATAAGAAAGACTCTCCCTCTGAAAAATAAGAGAAGGAGGTGGTGTCGCAAAGTCACCACGGCAACACCCTACAACACAGAATTACGCTGCTGCAGCAATAATGCTGTAATGGAGGATGATGCTAAGAAAATAACCTTGCCCGAGCATGCACTCGAAGTCCCCCGGGGCTAAGGGTGAGATCTCCGCACGGAGACACTCGGTGCACTAAACAGTGCAGCAGACGGGCTAAACAACCAGCGTGCCAAAGAGAAGACAATATGTCTCACTCAATAATCAATCAACCAAATATCCAAGCATGCCTCAAATGAGGAGGCTCCTCCATCTTTTATAGTGTTGGTTTCCCCCCAAAACCAAATGTAGCCTCTCTCTCTCCTCCACATCCTCATCCTCATCCACATTCTCATCCTTATCTGCGCAGAAGCTTGGAGAAACTTCTAGAGTGTCCATAGTCCCCCTCCTCCACATGGTGTTGGGTCCCCCCTTGACTCCCACTTAAGTCACAACGTTGTGCTACTAGGTGAATGTCTTATTTCATTTAAGTGAGTTTAGACCCTCTTTACTCATTTTTAATTTACTTACAAACTATAGGTGGCAAAATAAACAAAATAGAATATTCCAATTTGCTATCGCAAATTAGGAATATTACAGTCAACATACCAGATACATGAGATGCTCCGCTAGTGGAGGGAAATGCACACTCCCTCTCAACCTCCAATGGGCAGATTCCGTACTATGGACTCACACAAGCAATGAACCCAAACCTCGGTCAAAGCTTGTCCGTAAAGTCTCTCATCTTGCTACTGTTGCTGCTCTCGTTCTTCCCCTTCTTCTTCTTCTCCGGACACACAACTGCATAGTGTCCCATCCTCTGACAATTCCAACACTTCACCTTGGAATAGTCCTTCTGTGTGTTTCCTTGTTTACCTTTACCTTTGCCTTTGCCCCCACCAACACTTGTGGAAGCTTGCTTCTTTCCCTTGCCTTTCTTGCCTCCTGCTAATAGTGCTACATCCTCATCCTGCTCAACGCTGCCCCAAGCTGGCTCTTTCTGATTTCAGTCTGTATGCAATCATCCCAGAACCTCTCCCAAGTGGGAAGGGTCTCACGTGCACAAACCCCATCAGCAAAGTTCAGCCATGAACTGGGAAGGCCAGTCATTGCAATCCGCACCAACTCAGTGGGTGGAATGACCTCTCCAACTGCTGCCAATGCATCTCTCACATTAGTAATCTTAGTGAGATATCCAATTGCACTATCAGTCTTACCCATCTTAATGGTCTTCAACTTCTCCCTTAGGACCATTTTCCTATTCTCATTGGTACTCTAGTAGAGATTGGTCAATGCTGTCCACATCTCATGAGCATATCTCTTTCCTCTCACATGAGGAATGTAATGGTATTTGATTCCATCTAGAATAAGTCTCTCACCCTTGTTATTTTTTTTATTAAAGGCTGCCACTGAACAACATTAGTAGGCACATTAACAAGGTTCTCTGCAGTATGCACCATGATATCCCAGACTTCTGCCTCCTCAAAGATACTCTGCATTCTCTCCTTCCATACACTATAGTTACTATGCCCATCCAACCTATCCTCCACCCTCAGACCCAAAGACATGCTTGTTGTCCTAAATAAGCTAAAAATAAAACTGTTGTAGTAAAGGTAATGTTTTCTGTGTGAAAAATCAGCGTGCTGTAATTTTTCTTTTTGTTGTCCCAAACTGTACTTTTTAGCAAAATAGCTCTGATACCATGTAGAAATTTGATAACCCAACCTCGATTTTCAGTTTCTCCTTATTTCTCCCATATAGTTAAATGCTCATTCCCATAGCCATACATTCAACAAGCTGGAAAAAATAAATATTTTCTGAAAACACATTCTGGAAATGTCACAGTGCTGAAATGCAGAAATAAAAACTCAGAAAATTAAATCAGCCACACATAGAATTTTGACACGCTGATTTTTGGTCAATGTGACGCTGGAAAAACCCCCTACAACTCTTGGGGAAAACCAGTTCGAAAGTTATTCTTTTATTTCTGATAAATAGCTTTTACAGAGAAATAGAAAACACAGAAAATTCCAGCAACCAGTTTTTTTACGTATCTCGAAAACCGTGCACAAACTTTGCCTCTATTTTCGTGCCAAACAGAAACAGAAATTTACAGCAGAAAGTACAACATTAAATGTTGTACGGACAACACCGAAAACAATACTGGAACAGCTGTACGGCCTCCTTGAGAACTGTGCCACTTTCTGCCTCGAAAAACGTGTTGTACTGTTGTTGTATGTATGGACCTCGATTTGCATGCTGAAAACTGTTGTACAGATTTCAGAAAACAGATCTGTTTTTGCTGCTGTACAGACCTCGATTTCCATGCCTCCTTAATTGTTGTATGGACCTCAAAATTCGTGCTACATTAAATGTTGTTTTCCCTTGTCGAAATTCGTGCCACTTGCCTTGAACTTTGTGTTGCTGCTTGCTGTACGGATTTGCTGAAATCTTGCTTCCTCGATATGTGTGCCAAGGTGTTGTTCTTCCTCCTCTGCTCAGAAATATCCTTTGCTTTCTTCCTCTCCTTCTCTCAATCTACCCATGAAAGAATGAATGACTTTTTCCCTCCTTTTACTCCTTTAACCTAACCCTAAGTGAGTTTTGAGGAATCCTTAAATCTAATGGCTGAGATAGCTTTAGATCTAGGGCTGAGATTAAATGCTCATTTAAATCTCACTTTCTATTTTTTAATTCACCCCACTTTAATAAAGACCCACTTAGTCATTTATTTCCAAAGTCACTTTTCATTTTCTAATTTCACATTGACTTTATTAAAGTTACTTTAAAATTAGACTTTAGTAACTTTATCACTTAAAGTTAATTTTAAATTAGATTTGACTTTATAACTTTATAAGTCACTTTAGGAGAAAAATTAAATTCTTTTGGACACTTTTCCCTAAGCCAAAAATCAAAGTCTTAGGGAACCACTTGTCCTCCGGTAACCAACTTTCAACAAGATCCTGTTTATTTAGGTTGAAGTCTTAGTCCAAGGTCAGAGGTATCAACCTACAGTGTGGAAGAAGTACGACCCTCCATCCATAATCCTATCTTTGTCTTCAGAGCAGGTGAAGAGAATGTTGAAGAAGCCCTTAGCGCACAATTGCAGTTCTCTGTGTCCTTTGGGTTTCCATTTCGAGGCTATCCATCCTCTCAACGCTTTTTCCGTGGGCCAGAATCCCATGAACTTGCCTATCAATGCATGATCTTTCATGAACTGAATTCTGCCATTGATGCGATGCGCAGAGAGTTCAATCACTGTTTTCTTGGAATCCTTTGGTATGCATGTGGTGGATTTCATGTTCGTTGTTGTTGCTACGTGTGTGTTATTTGTCTGCACTGTGGGTGTCGCCCTTGCATTTTCTTGAGACGGGCCAGAGTTGTGCTGAATGACGTTTTCAGCCCCTGTCGCCATCCCTTTTGGAGGTTGGCCCCTAGGGGGGGAGAAGCCGCTCCCCCACTAGAGTCGGTCATCGGAAAGTCTGTAGCTGTCCAAGTAACGAGTTGCAGTATATCTGACTGGGGGAGAAGCACTGTCGAGGGCAGCCAATGCCATAACCAACAAACCCTAGGTCATGGAGGTCGCCCTGGTGCAGAGCTCCACTAGGTTTTTTTTTTTAGAAATGGATTCAATCTACTATATGCATGTTAGAGTAGGATGCATTACATGATATTTTTTGCATTAGAACTAACCTCATATGATATTTCTCATGATATATTCGCTACATCTAGATTAAAATCAACAATTTTTATTACTTGTTGATTTTATGAGCCGAATTGAGCATGCGTGATCATAAGACCGTGAAAAACATGTTTCCCCGTGGCTTTGATCTTTTACATGTGCACATAATAGGTCTACGGTGACCAAGAGATTGTTGGAGTTCTCGTGACCTCCTGTTTGAGTAGCTTTGCCAACTTCTTCGATAGATCACGTCCCAGTTGGAGCCAGATGTTACCCACTACTTCGTGGGTGATATCCTTAGGAGAATTTTTCTCCATGATGGACCTCAGTCGGCAGCCAGTAGTCCCTTAGAGCCTTCTTCTAACTCGTTGTGCCATTTCTATGCCACCTGAGCCAACCATGTGGTCCCTCACCCATCTGTATTGGTCGCATGTTTGAAGGTGGGCCTCCCGAATCTAAAGGTGTCTTGTCATTTGGTAATTGAGTACTGAGTTTACTTATCATGGATACTTCTAGGCATGGATTGATGGGGAATTTGGCGGAAAGAGTGGGCTTAGGTTGTGCTCTTGTCCCCTTGATCTCTTTTTGGTGCTACCCTTGTATCTTAGTCCCATGGGATCTCCTTTATTGACCATGTGGTTCTAGGGTGGTACTGCTTGGGAAACCTCGACTTTGGGTGCGTGGTCCCGCCCCTTTATCCGCATATATTACTCCCCTTCCACTCATTATACTCCCATTCATCATTTCTCCCACCTGGGTCCACAACCTCCATGGGTCCACATAGGGTTAGCCTCCCTATCCCCTTGCCCCCACCTTGGGTCAGGTCTGAAATGATGCCTTAGAGGTTGAAGCAGTGAAAGAAAAAGAAAAAGCATAATCGGCCACACTTAATAGGAAATTGTACCACAAAATGCAAAAGATGGTCAGGACAAAAATAATTAGCACGTGGGCAAAAGCCAATACATGAGCTCTGCCCCATACCCATGGCCATCACCCTGGTTCCATAGGCCCTAGATGAGCCTCCTTTGTCATTCAGGGACCCATGATTGTCCCAACCCTTGGAGGGCAATGAACAGCCCTACCTTAAAGTGGTAGTCACTGCTATATTTGACACATCATGCTCTTATCCTTGAGTCGCGATCAGTTAGTTAAAGAAAATTCCCGCGATCAGTTAGTTAAAGAAAATTCATAAAAGGCAAATGGCATATAAAGGAGGGTGGAAACTTAAAGGTCGGGGAACCTCATGCACCATGATTGCTCCCTCCTACACATTATATACCCTGGTGTGGGTTTCCCCTTATCTGGATGCCCTTATACCCCAATATGTGGCCCAAGATTTCCCCCCTCATTCTCTATTCCATTTCACTTATTTATCACTTGCCACCTCCATTGGAGGTGTTATTGCCTGCCGCCTACACCTACCTACAGTTAGCGGGAAAAGCCTTTAATCCCACAAGGTGTGGTTGGTGGCAAGGAACTCAAAGAAGGGGTTGTCACACTAATCCCGACTCTCTCCTTTTAAGCTATCTCCTAGGTTAGCTATGGGGGGTGGTCCCTAAATGAAAAACTAAGTTAAAAGACATGAGTTTCTAGGAGAGTTGTTAGAGTTAAATAGATTACTTCTTAATATTTATAAGCAAAAAATGATATGAGCAATAACCACCAATACATAATTTAAATAAGCATAAGGCATATGAAAACCAATGCCTTCAAAGTATTGCTCTTTGAAATGAAAATGTATTTGCTTAAATGAAGTAAAATGCTTTCAAATGGAAAACAAAAATAATCCTAAAAAGTGAAACAAGAAAATGTTAGCACAAGATATTGTAAATGCTTTCAAGATAAATAGATTTATGAATCAAAGCATGAGAAACTATCTTGCTCAAAAGGAAACAATTAGTGTTCTACTTTGGAGAATGTAAATGAGATGATAGAAAACTCAAATGTTAGACCAAGATAACAACATGCATTTAAATTTGCAACACCAAATAAGGGTATTTGCCAATGAAACAAGATATATCAATCATCCATAAGCATAATGGCCATTAAAATGACACCATGCTATGAAGTTGCAGATGTAAGCAAATTTCCAAGTACCATAGAATTAAGCTTGTTGCAAAATTTAAGGAATTAAAATGCTTGCATCCAAAGTGCTTCTTAAGATAATATTTGCATGCGAAACTTTAAACCATCAAGATAGAAAAAAATTTGAGAAATTTGCAAGTAAATGTGATGAGATAGTGCTCTTGGTTTATTTTATTAATTAGTTATAAAGCAAAGTTACAATTGAACTCTAATCCTCAGACTTCACCCTTGCCCAAATATTTGGATCTCACAGTGAGGAGTCCATAGAGGTAGAGGGTCCCTAAAATACCTATTCAACCAACTTAAGTTGGAGGTAAATTTTAGTGATACTTGGGGCATGTAAGATCTAAAAGTAAATTAACATGAAAATGAAAATTCAACTTCAAATTGAAATATATTTGTTTGTTATGAAATAAAATGTAGTTTTACTTGATGCATCAAACTTAAGATTGTAGAGCGTGCTCAATGGTGAAGCATAAGCAAATTTGAAGTATGATTTCAAACTAAATAAACTCAAGTAAAGATGCTTGTATATTAAAAAAATCTGAATTTGTTATGAAAGTAAATGCTCTTAAAACTTATAGCAAATCAAAGTGAATAGCCAGTGAAATGAATGAAATGCATGGTTGTATTAATTGACCAATTAAATGATATGCATGCAATTTAAAGAGATCAACAAATCATGCCACAAGTCCTCTCCAAAAGTGGAGAGATTGGGATGCCAATGGGTAAAACCCACACTCCCAAAATCACAAATTTTATTGGCTGTTAGAGGTAAGAGACTATGAAGCCTCCTACAAGCTCAAGGAAAACCTTTACAAATTAAACTTGAGGTCTTAGACTTATCTTTGATGAGAAGTTTCTGCAATATAAAGATTCAAAAGAAATAAGATTTTTACAAGTGAAGAAGAGAGGCTAAGCCTCTTCCATGCTCACGGCCAAGAGAGAGAAGAAGCCACAAAAGGAACTCGGCCTTCCTTAAGGAAGCTCCTTCACTGCCCACGACCAAAGGGAAAAGAGAGAGTCCTCTTCGTTTAACATTAGAGCTCAAAGGTCCTGCAACAATTTGTTAGTAGTTTCTTGAAAGTGAATCCCACAAGTTGCTACAAGAGAACAAGTTAAAAAAAGAAGACTACAAAAAACCAACCAAGTGTTAGACAAAGAAAATCACAAAATATTGCACAATAATATACAAAGGGCTAAGCCAAAGAAGATGAGTAAACTCTTCTCTTTGTCTAGCCATACTTAAGCTCTTTAAATAGAAAAATATGATCCAACGAAAAGTAAAATGTTTTTAAATGATTGCATGCATACAAACTATGTCTAAACAAATCCTTGCAAAACACTTTTTCGTAAGATAAACTATGAAAATTCAAATAACAAATGAGAGTTCCTTTGAAGGTACTTTAAGAGTGGGTTGGTCTCCCAAAGACTTTCCCTCACGCTTGATTCAAAAAAAATCTTCTACAATACTCAAGTCACACATTAATCCATATAGATTTAAATAAGCAAACAATGAATTGAAACTTCTAAAAATTTATTTGAAAATAAACTAGAACTTTCAACCTCTAGTCTACTTTCCATTAGGAGAATTTTGAGGTCTAAAATGTGCCTCATAAGAAAAATGTACAACAAAAATAAATTTTATAAGAACCAATAGGATTCTAGATGATGATGTCAACCATGGGGGGTGATTCACCATTTTTTTAAGTAAAAGTGTAAAAAGATTAAAAGATAATAAAACTACATTTTCAACTTGTATTTTCAACTTATCTCCTAAAGTGTTTACTCAAATTTCGAGCGGGAGTACTCGTTGGATGCAAAATTTAATTCCTCATCCAAGGAATACCCATGTTGCATACTTTCGATGGACTCTACTAGACGAAAAATGACAAATACATAAGAAAATGGGATTACAATCACGTTTTTCGTGTATTTCTAGTTTTTCGTATAGCAAGACCCATCGAAAGTATGCAACATGGGTACTCCTTGGATGAGGAATTACATTTTGCATCCAACGAGTACTCTCGCTCGAAATTTGAATAAAAACTTTGGAAGATAAGTTGAAAATGTAGTTTTTCTTTTTTTCCCTCTAAAATTTGATGATGTAATCAAATCTTATTTTATTATTTCCACTATTATTTTATAATTTCCTTAAGTGGCCCATTTTAAACCTCAAAATTCCCCTAATGAAATCAAATGTTAGTACAAGATAGTTGTGCACTAGCAAATTCGCAAGAATACATGGAAAATGAAATAACTCAAAGCAAAAAAAGATTATACCAATAGCTCCAAATGCGTCATGCTCCAAAGGAAGAACACCCATGAATGGACCCCCAAAGTATTTATTGATATTCTCGAAAAGTGTACAAAGTAGTAGCGCTTTCGCAAGCACAATTGCTCGTATTCAACGATACAATATGAGAGCCCATGGCTTCATTATATAGAAAGTTGGGAGTAAATCTCAATGAAAAACTATATGCGAAGTGGTGAGAGGGAGGAGATCACAAGGCAAGTTCGAATTTGGTAAGTGGAGCTCCAATGCCAAGTGTAAAAATCGAATTATGGCAAGTGGACATCATTTTCTTCTTCCCTTATGTGCCAAATTCAAATATTATGATGGAATAACATGTATATATGGTTGGTAACCCATGTGGGGACAATTTCTCACAAAAATCTCCACCAAATATTCTCCCAAATCCTCCCAAATATGCACTAACTTCACAAATTCGAATTTCCTAGTAAGTAGCTCTCATTTAATGCCGGAAATTCAATTTTATTTGATCACATGTCTTTTCCTTGATTTTAGGAGTCCACATCACCTTGGGACTTCACTTTAACTCCTTCACCTCATTTCCACCTCATTTCCACCTCATTTAGCATGTGTGGATATTTATTTTTCTCCATTTATTTAATTTTTGGCTTAATTAATTGCCAAATTTCCCACTAAACTTAGGAAAAGTGGGTTTTGAGGGTTCAAAACACATTTCTAACCCTTCAAAGTGTGTCGTAGTAGAAAGTTGAGCGTGAGAGGTGTAACTTTGATTACTCATACCCCATAAACTTCTCTAGACAACACTTATTACAATTCAATTACAATCTTTATTGCAATTTTCGACTTGCAGGAAATCTAAAAAAGTAAAAAATCACTACTTAGACCTAACCAAATTCCTCGAAATTTTTTGTGTGATCTAGTATGATAATATACGTTGACTCTAGACACTAGGACTCACCCAAGGCCTCACCATCAAGCCGTACTCCGGCTTTTGGGTAAAATTGGAGGAAAAAACTCAATTAATTATTAACTCCTAGTAGGGAGATGATAATTAACCAAGTAAAAAAAGCCTCTCAAAGTAATACTCACTTGTTGGAAAGGTCCCAGGCTACCTAGGCCTGTTATAGACTCAATACTGACTCAAAACTCATCATTACTAGCATCACTTATTACAATTACCCATAGGGCGTGGAATCTAGGTACAAGAGAAAATGATAAGAAGTAGAAGTAGAGTTTAAAAACTCTGCTGAACTGATAATATCTGATGGTACAAATGTCTTCTGGTTCATCCTTGGGTATGAAGTCTTTTCATTATCATCGGGTGCCACTCCAGTGGTCAAAAAGAGGTATTGGTACAGTGGTACATTGACAATTAGGTTTTTGGTATTAACATTGAGCAGAGGTAGAATTAGCAAACTTTATATTATTGCCGCTGACGACCATGTGCTAGACTTTTTTATGAGCAACTAGGGTTTTGTTACAACATATTGTTTCAACATCCTATGATCCCAAGCTCTTCAAGGATACAACTTATAGTTGGGCATAGGTCGGATTGGTGGTATCTAGGTTTGTGCTCGTGGGCACAAGTAAACAGTGATTGTAGTTGCAATATTACAAGATTGTGATGCTAGAACAGATACAATGCAGATCATTGTGTTAGTGGATTCGACATACCACTGCTAGGTTCATTAACATATATATCTATACGACACACAAAGTTGGGTTTCAGTTGCAGAAGTTGAAATACAACATTGGTACTGACAACTAGGGTTTGATCGTTGAACATAAGAAGTTGTTGCATATGCCGACAACTTTGTGCCAATATTACAGAACGAAAAAAGTTGTTAGTTTATTTGATGTTATTTATTCTATTGAGCATAAGGGGATCCATTTTGAAAATTATGAAGTGTGGTCTGTCAGTTGATCAAGGTGGAAAGGTGGTGTAAGGCAGGAGAGTGGAGTCTCCTTTAGGTTAGAGCCTAAGAACACTTCAGGGTGGCAGGGTGGTATTAGGGCAGGCTGGAGCTTGCCCCAAGACATTGAAGTGTCTGTCTAGTTGCAACTGGTGCACAAGGTGTTGGACACCTTCAAGTTTGAGCTTGAGAACTTGGGCGTTGGAGCGTCCTCCAAGCTGCAGTTGGTAAAGGAGGTGTTGTAGCATCCTACAAGTTGGATCCTCCTTCAGTTGGAGCTGAAAACTTGATGTAAATCTTTTGAAGACTAATATTAAGAAGCATTTGGTGGTTTTTGTCCTAGAGGGGTTTCCACCTAAAAATATCTGTCTATTGTCTCCATTGTTATGCATTGTTGAATGGTGTTGATGAATGTTTATGTTTATCTAATGCTAATAACAATTGATTCTCTATGAAATTAAAAATATACTAATTGATAATAAATATTGATTCACCCCCTCTCAGTATTTTGAACATGCTTTAGTCCTTATTTAGACATGTTTTTTGAATAAGACTTGGGGTAAAGGCTTCATAGTGAGGGGGAATTACTCAAGTTTTATTTTTCCTTTCGATTTTTTTATTTTTTATTTTTTTTTCTCGCGCATTGGGCTTATAGTGTAATATTCTGAATAGGAAATAAATAGAAATACAAAGCAGCACAAATTAAAACTACAACATATAGAGACACACATAAGAAACACTGCAAATAAACCAGAACAGCTGAGCCATTTTATTAAATTTCTAAAATGAGGAACATATACAAAGTGTGCTCAAAATGATAGCACCTTGGCTTGCTCAAGGCAGGCTGAAACGATCACTCCCTCCTCTATCAGAATCTCTTCTCAAGCTCTGCTTTGTGTTGCTCTTCTACGCAGCCCTGCTGGAAAATGTCACTGCTAGCTAGAAAGGGATTGCAAGATGGGGCTGCTCCACTGCACGAAACATTCTGAAACTCGGACACCTGCTTCTCCTCTAAAAACTCTGAAAAACTCGCCAAGGAATTCCGGAAAGGCTGACCCTGGAAATTCACCCTCTAGGGATGGCTACACTCTCCTACTGTGTATGCTGGCCTCTATGATGAAAATATTGAAAGAAGGGCCTCCGACTCTCTGAAAAACTCAGCGATGGAAGGGTTGATCCCCTCACAATCTCCTGGACTCAAATATCATGAAGCTCTCCTCCCCTCGGAGCTGCTCTCCTCTATGACTGCATAATCTCCCAGGAAGACTGCGCTGCCCTAGAAGTGAATGCGTAATCCTGTGGCTGGAATGATGATGTTGCTCTCCAAAAACTGATGGGATGGCTCCTCTCCTGAGCAGGCACTCGAATTCCCCCGAGGACGAGGTTGGGATCTCCGCTCGGAGACACCCTTGTGCTAAACAACACTGCAGACTCAGCTAAACAGGTTGAGCGTGCTCTAGTGTTGATAAACATAAAATCATAAGATGCAAGAGTGAATGAGAAAGGTTGCCTTCCTCTCCTTTTATGCTTGTGAACCCCTCAACTCCCTTGGGCCCACCTATGCTGCGCTGTCCCTCTACGCCACACTGTCCCTTGCTATGTTGCATTGCCTCTCCCACACTGCCACCGCACTATCTGTCCCACGTTGCCACTGTGTTGTCCTAGGTGTCTCCTCTCCTGCATTGTCACTTGGCCTCATGGGCCCCACTTCATCTTCTAATTAATTTGCCCAATGACTTTAGGAAGGTGCTTTTATTCTAATGTTTTATTCATGGGTCCCCTCACCCCTTTATTTCCTGTTAAACTTAGGAAAAGCAAAAATTAATCAAAAACAAATATTCCAATTAGCTATCTACTAATCAGGAATATTACAGTCCTCCTTGCCAAAATGTTGTTTGTTCTCAAGCAACTGCAAGGATGGATGTTGCAGGATCTTCTCACCCTCCTAAGTGGCATCCTCATCTAGAAGGTTCCTCCACCTGATCAGATATTCCTTGACTGTCCTGCTCCTCAGCTACCTCTCTTGAGTGTCTAGAATGGCTTCTGGTTGCAGCACCAAATGCCCCTCATCATCTGTAGGCAGAAGCTCCATAGTGGCAGTCACCTGCTGTCCCAGAGCTTTCTTCAAGCATGAGACATGGAAGATGTTATGGATCTAGCTCCCTGTTGGTAGCTTTAGCTCATATGCCACCTCACCAACTCATCTAATAACCCTGTAAGGCCCATAGAAGCGAGGTTTGAGCTTCTCAGCTCCCTTATTCTTCAATGTGCATTGTTTGTATGGCTGAAGGTGGAGGTAAACCAAGTCATCTACGTCAAATTGTCTCTCTACGCGGCCTCTATCTGCATACATTTTCTGTTGATTCTGTGTTGTGGCCAAGTTATTCTTGAGAGCCCTGAGGATGTCTTGCTCTCTTTGATCCAATCTTTGGCCTGTGGGGCCTTGCTTGCTCCAAACATAACATCAAGAAAAGTTAGAACATGATATCCATACAAAGCATAGAATGGAGACATACCAATTGACATATGGAATGTCGTGTTGTAGCAGTGTTCCCCCAAGTGGAACCAACGCAACCACTCCTTCTGCTGCCCCGAGACATAGTTTCGCAAGTAGACCTCCAACCACTTGTTCACTATCTCTGTCTGTCCATCCGTCTGTGCGTGATAACTGGCACTGGGTATTAGCTCGGTACCTACCAAACAAAACAACTCCTGCCAAAATTCGCCCATGAACCGACTATCCCTATCACTGACTATGGTCTTTGGAAGACCATGGAGCCTGAAAACATCCCTGAAGAACAACTCGACTACCTGTGAAACTGTGTATCGCGCGGAGATGGCGAAAAAATGTGCATACTTTGTTAGTCGATCCACGACTACAAAGATACAATCCTTGCCCTGCACCATGGGCAACCCTGTGATGAAATCCATGCAGATGCTCTCCCATTTCCCCTCTGGAGTGGGAAGCAGCTATGGCAAACCTGCGGGATGACTCAACTCCCCTTTGTTCCTCTGGCAAACCTCGCACTCCCTGACATGCCGGAGTATGTCCTCCTTAAGGCCTCTCCATGAGAACCTCTCCCGAATGGCCCTATAAGTCTTGGTGAACCCCTAATGACCTGAAAGTGGTGAGTCATGGGCTGGCCACTGCATGCAAGATCTTCTCCCTGAGTTGGGAGCTACCTATCAGATAAATCCTATCTCGGTATTAGATGACCTCATCCATCACCCGAAACCTGTCATTTGTCACCTGCCCATCCAGCACCTCACAAGCAAAACGGTCCTTGGAATACTCCACCAACAGCTAGGCTCTCCAATCTGCATCAATGCTCATCAAGGACAAAACTGCTGGCCTTCGGGACAAGGCATCCGCCACCACATTGTTCTTCCCGTTGACATACTCAATGTCAAAGTCATAGGCTTGGATTTTGCTGACCCACTTTTGTTGCCTCTCCTGCAACAGTTTCTACTCAAGGAAAAATTGGAGACTATAGTGGTCAATTCTCACCCGAAATCTGTTACCCACCAGGTACTGTCAAAACTTAGCCAACGCATGCATGATGGCCAGCATCTCTTTGTCATATATTGGGCATAGTCTTTCATGCAGCAACAACTTTTGACTCTCGAAAGCAATAGGATGGCCTCCTTGCATCAAAGCTACTCCTACCCCTTCTCCTGAAGCATCACACTCCAGCACAAAGGGTTGCGTGAAATCCGGTAATGCCAACACTGGACCACTGCTCATCACCTCCTTGAACCCGTCAAAGGCCCTTTGCGCAACATCTGTCCATCCAAAAGTCCCCTTCTTGGTGAGGTCCGTGAGGGGTGTTGCAAGCTGTGAAAACCCCTTGACAAACTTCCGGTAGTAGGTGCACATGCCTACAAACCCCTAAAGCTTTGTCACATTCTTCAGTGCCGGTCAATCCCAGATGGCCTTGATCTTCTCCTCATGGACTCTTACCCCATCCACTCCGATGATATGCCCCAAGTAGAGCATCTATGTAAGCCCAAACTCACATTTGGACAGCTTAGCGTAGAAACGTTGCTACTCCAAAATACGTAGTACAACCTCAGTATGTTGCAAGTGCTCCTCCCATGTGCAGCTATAGATGAGAATGTCATCGAAGAAGACCAGCACAAACTTTCTCAGCCAACTACGAAAAATGCGGTTCATACAAGACTAGAATGTGGCTGGAGCATTGGTTAGCCCAAAGGGCATCAACAAGAACTCAAAGTGCCCATACTGGCATCTGAACGCAGTCTAGGGGACATCCTGATCCCTCACCTTGATCTATTGGTCTCTCGACCTCAGATCTATCTTCAAGAAGAACTTCACTCCCCTCAGCTCATCCATCAAGTCGTCAATCCTGGGGATGGGGTAACGGTTTTTCATGGTTTTCTTGTTGAGTGCCCTATAATCGATGCACATTCGCAATGTGCCATCATTCTTCTTCACCACGACCATGGAATAAGCAAAGGGACTAGTACTGGGCCTGATGTGCCCCAACGCCAAGAACTCATGTATGGCCTGCTCAATCTCATCCCTATAGGCTTTGGGGTGCCTATAAGGGGTGGTAATCACTGCTTGGATCCCCTTCTCCAGCTCAATAGTATGCTCAAAATCCTTGTCTGGTGGTTACCTTGGTGGTATGTCCCCAAAAGCCATAGCGTAACTGTCCAATATAGACTGTACATCAGGATGCACTGGCTACCCTATCATTCCTTCCTTTGAAATACGCAACTCCACTGCCCACTCTACATCTCTCTTTCGGAAATCTGCCTCCATCCAGTGTGTTGAGACTGTCTGTGGAGGGTATGTGTGCATGCTTGATCATCACATGCTTCCCGTACTTCTTATCTATCCACTCCATCTCCAGTGTCTCCCAATCTGTAGTGACCTTACCAAGCGTGATAAGCCACTGCACACCCAATACCACATTGGTATCTGGGATGTCGACCACAAAGAAGTGATCCATCATGGTGTATGTCCCCATGGTCACTGCTAATGCTGGAACATACCGCATGCACTGCATGGTCCTAGCACCTGGAACCAACATGGAGAACCCATAAAAACTCTCTATAGGTATGCCTCTCTGCTGCACTAGTTGAGCATCAATGAAGTTATGTGTTGCCCCACTGTCCACCAACACTGAGACACGCTGTCCCTGAACTATGCCTCAGAGACTCAGCGTCAAATACTTGGGGACTCCTCACAAAGATGCAAAGACTCCTCTGATGGGTGCAAACACTGCTCCTCCTGTTGCTGGGGGAGGTGGTGGTGGATGGTCTCCTCCTGGTGCACCAACGTTGGCATCTCCCTCAAACTCCTCATATGCCTCTTCTTCTCCCTCACTGTCAGAGAAGACCTCAATATAATGTGCCTTCCCTGCGGCACAACGATCACCCGGTGCCCATGGCTCCTGACAAGTGAAGCATAGCTTCCTCCGTCTCAAGTCTCTCTGGGTATCATCATCCAATGGCCCTCAGCCTTGATTCCCCCTCGGGGGTGGAGCTCTCATGTCCTTTCCCTTCTATTGGAACACTGGTTTTGGTGGGAAAGGAGCTCTCGTCCTTGGTAGGGCATCCTGCAAGTCCCTAGTCCTCCCCATTGCATCTTGCAGCGTAGTAGGCCTAGTGGATCTGACTAGTCCACACAATGGTTCTAACTTCTGCCAACCTATTAATAAACATATAAATCCTCCTGGCCAATGAGAAATCTGGCACCATAACTGAGAGTTTCAAGAACTCGGAAATGTAAGCCTCCACGCTCCCTGACTGTTTGAGCTTAGTCAGCTCAATGAAATGTTCCTCTAGGTCCTTTCGGTCAAATCTATCCACCAACCTCCGAGTGAACTCTGCATATGCTATCACTCCTGCGTGACCCAGCCTGGACATCCCATGGAACCACCAGTCATGGGCTTCCCCCTCAAGGTGCAGTGCTGCCACCTTGATAGCCT
Organism: Pinus albicaulis; assembly: GCA_034641835.2. Classification (NCBI taxonomy): domain Eukaryota; kingdom Viridiplantae; phylum Streptophyta; class Pinopsida; order Pinales; family Pinaceae; genus Pinus; species Pinus albicaulis. The sequence continues at coordinate 467,225,580 of CM076575.1, forward strand.
CTACCTCCGCCATTTGATTCAGCTGAAAATAGATGTCCAACTTTTCTACCCAAGCCTTAGCCGAACACTTTGATGATCCATCAAAGGTAGGCAAGAAAAATATGCCCACAGTACGTTGTAGGTCATCCCCTTGCATGTACCCTCCTCTATTCTGGTTTCGGGGTCGGTTGATGTTCTTCAATTGGCAAAAGTCGTGGAAGGAGAGGGCTTCTCCAAACTCTCGCCCATACAACTGATACTCTGCAAAATAGTCCCCGTAATGAGCCACCTCCGACTCTTGGGGTCCTCTCGTTCCTTCCCCTGGGGTCAGAAACCTGGGGGAGTGCATAACACCACCTGCTATGCAACATTCTACTCAAAATATGGTGAGAAGTACTGGATCCTTCTCCGCTGTGAAACTCCTTGGGAATCTCACGTTGTCTATTTTCTCCGACAATCTTCTTCCCCATTTCCTCTATCCTCTTGGAAAGCTCCTGTACATATTTCAAGAGGAGGTTACCAAACTCCTTCCCATCATCCACCTCATCTGCTATTGGTGCCTTCCCTTTGTCTTCCTCTTGCAAAATGAGGTCCTCTTCTACTGGTGTGATTTCGAGCCTACGCTCTTTGTCTCTGTACCTCTGCTTCCGGTAAGTGATGAACTATCTATCTTCAGGTGTCATAGATTGATTGCTCCACAGGATGAGCCAAGTCTATGAGCTCTGATACCACTGTAATATTCTGAATAGGAAATAAACAGCAATACAAAGCAACATAAACAAAAACTACAACATATAGAGACACACATAAGAAACACTGCAAATAAACTAGAACAACTGAGCCATTTTCATTAAATTTCTAAAATGAGGAACATATACAAAGTGTGCTCAGAATGATAGCACCTTGGTCTGCTCAAGGCAAGCTGAAATGATCACTCCCTCCTCTATCAGAATCTTTGCTCAAGCTCTTCTCTGCGATGCTCCTCTATGCAGTGTTGCTGGAAAATATTGTTGCTGGTTGGAAAGAGACTACAAGATGGCGCTACTCTGCTGCTCGGAAAATTCTGAAACCTAGACACCAGTTTCTCCTCCAAAAACCCAGAATAACCCGCGAACGAATTCTGGAAAGGTTGATCCCGACAATTCACCCTCTAGGGATGGCTACGCTCTCCTGCTAGCTACGCTGATCTCTATGATGAAAACAATGAAGGAAGGGCCTCCGACTCTCCAAAAAACTCAACTCTGGAAGGGTTGATCCCCTCACAATCTCCCGGACTAAAATCTCATGAAGTTCTTCTCCCCTCGGAGCTGCTCTCCTTTATGACTTTGTAATCTCCTAGGAAGACTGCGCTGCCTTGGAAGTGACTGCGTAATCCTGTGGCTAGAATGATGATGTTCCCTCCAAAAACTAATGGGATGGCTCCTCTCCTGGCGGGCACTCAAAGTCCCCCGAGGTCGAGGTTGGGATATCCGTTTGGAGACACCCTTGTGCTAAACATCACTACAGACTCAGCTAAACTGCGTGAGCGTGCTCTAGTCTTGACAGACAGAAAATCATAAGATGCAAGAGTGAATGAGAAAGGATGCCATCCTCTCCTTTTATGCTTGTGAACCCCTCAACTCCCTTGGGCCCACCTATGTTGCGTTGTCCCTCTATGCCATGTTGTCCCTTGCTACGCTGCCCTGCCTTTCCCACGTTGCCATTGCACTGCCTGGTCCCGCACTACCAATGTGTTGTCCTAAGTGTTTCCTCTCCTGTGCTGTCACTTGGCCTCATGGGCCCCACTTCATCCTCTAATTAATCCGCCCAGTGACTTTAGGAAGGTGCTTTTATTCTAATGTTTTATTCATGGGTCCCCTCACCCGTTTATTTCCTGTTAAACTTAGAAAAAGAAAAAATTAATCAAAAATGAATATTCCAATTAGGTATCTACTAATTGGGAATATTACATATAGCTCCTTTTGATGGGACTGAAGCACATTCCTTTTTTGTAACATATGACATTCAACCCATGAGCAGGACAACAGAAATTGGGAAGGATGGAAAGCGTTATATATGGATTGGAAAATCGACATGCTACACCTCTCAAAGCCCCCCATTAGTATGACTCAACCAAAGAGTGACAAAACTTATCTAGAGGATGATGAAGATCCAACAAGGTGAAACAAGGCAAATAGTACAAATTTAGAGCATCATGATCCATTATTTGTCTCAATCATTGATCAATACTTTCACAACAAGTACATTTCACATTAACAGCCAATTTGAAGTAATGAAATAATGTACCTCGTGTATATCTATTGTCATAATCATCATACAGGAGTGGAGAACCAGTCAACTGCCTGTGGAGAACCATGGACCTCATTTGTGGAACTTGTATATGTGATAAGAATCACAAGAGAAAAAATCTCCTCAAGTTACTCCTACATGTTAGGGGGTAACAATACTAAACACCCATCCCCGCTTGCTTAATTTCATTTTCACCTTATTTTCTGTAAGTTTTCATTTTGTGTGGCATTGTACGTTTATTGATATGTTCTGGTAAGACTTCGTAGTGGTTTCTAGAGTACATTGTCAAAATTGGATCACAAGCAACTGAAGTTTTTTGGAGATACAAAAATTTCTTAGACAAAGTATCAAACTGAAAATAAGAGAATTGCAAAGATCTGAAGTATCTTCAACTAGTTGGAAACATTTAATTTATTGACTAAAGGAAGTAGAATATGTACTGTTTTATAAATCATAATATAAATCAGCGTTTTTTTCTTTCTGAAAAAGAAGTAATACAATGCATAGTTTCTGCGAAAATTGCTGCAGGTAAGTTCAATTGAGATTGAACGTGTCTGTAACGGCGTGGATGGAAGAGTATTGGAAACTGCTGCAATTGGAATTCCGACTGAGGGGGGTGGTCCTGAACGGTTACTGATTGTGATAGTCCTCAAGGATCAAATAGATACAAAAATAAATTTTGAAGAGATGAAACTAGCTTTCAACTTAGCTTTACAACAAAAATTGAATCCTTTGTTCAAGGTGAAATTACTATACCTTTCTATGTCAGTTGGATGAAATGTGGCATGAACATAATTTATTCCCTAAGTCTTGCTCCTCTTAACATGCTGACTGAGATGCTTATTTTTGCAGGTAAGTTACATTACCTCTGTTCCTTCTCTTCCAAGGACAGCCTCAAATAAAGTAATGAGGAGGTTGTTACGTACTCAGTTTGCTCGTATAAGTCGTTCTGATGAAAACGTGGCTAAACTTTGAGATGAAAGATCTTATTTTGAAATAGCGATCGTGCCCCTTTTATGTTCTTCAATGCTTACCAGGATATTAAATATGTGCTATTATTTTTCATCTTATGTGATCTTCACTTACCATTCTATGGTCATTGCAAGGTCACGGTTGGTCAATGTATCTGAGTTTGCTTTATTTAGCATCATTTGTTGAAACTTTTATGTCATAGGCCAAAGCTAGGTTGATTTAAGAAAAAGGTGTCCAGATTTATCTGCCCCCCTGGAAATACGATCAAATCAAGGCCATCTGTGGCATCATTATTTCTTTGGCTTATAGGGAGTGAATAGCAAAGGTTAATAGCCAACAGTTTTTGACAATGTTCTTCATTTTGTGCTTTGTATAATTCATTTTGGCAATGCATTTTATCTTCCCTTTTGATAAATTTAAGAAACGATATGTTAATTTCTTAAAAATAAAAATAAAAAAATCAATCTATCACGTATGAACCTTTCTCTGCAGTTCATCATAGATCTAATCAAATTAATAAGATTCATGTTTCTGTACATTTCCATAACAAAAAGAAATTCACCGAACCGAGACCTTAACCTTTCATTCCACTGAACTGCAAGGCACATGCTTTTATCAATTATGACTCCTCTATTCTCTCTTTCTATTTGAAGATAATTTTAGTTTCCTGTGTCTGGTACTGCTAAGTCACATGTAATATAACTTGTCAAATTAAGTGTGGAAAAATCAAAATGTACAGAATTATGCAAATGGTTAAATCTCATTTGCATGACATTAAAAAACAATGAACAAATATGCATCCACATATCAAGAATGACGACATTTTTTAGAAAATCAAGCATATCATTTGGGGAAGAAGAACTCGATTGGAGTTGTAACTTTGCTCTATAATAAAGATTGTGTGTCAATTTGTAGACTTAAGTTTATTGATTCCTGCAGCTGAAATATTTTTAATAGCTTATCATAACGAGGTTCATGTGTGAATGAGATCTTAATCTTGAAAGAAATGGAATGCATTTAACCAACACATAAAATGGAGAAATCACTTGGCATGTTCTTTTATAGTGGAAAAGAAAGCCACATTCCAGTACTTGCAAAATATATAGTTCAATGTAGAAAAAGTGCTACCGAAATCATGGTCTCCAAGATCAGTATTACTGAGTTGTAAATGATCGGTATAGCCAAGTTGTGTCCAGAGGATATATCATTACCCACCTCTTTAGACAGATAGAAGCAAGAGAACCCCAAGTGCTGGAAACTAGGAGCTTATTAACTTAAATTCTCTGTGCGTAACTAATTTATTACGTCAGAATTTATTACTTCGGTATTTTATTGTCGTAAAAGTGTATAATTTCTGTTTCTGTTTCAAAATTTTCAGCACATGAAATGAATGAATGAATGATATCTTAATGTCCATGAGACTAAAAATAGTCTATGGAACCACCAGTTTCCTTGTTTTTTGCCTTCTGTAATTCAATCATTTTCTTACTCAAATTGATGATGAGCTGACCCAACCTTCTAACATTTCCATCACTGAAAAGACAATGCCACGGAATTGATGCTAACATACTTTGGTAACCATCCCTGATGTCTCTGAAAGCGTCACATTCCAAAATGAAATGTTTTTCTGATTCCACTGCCACAGAGGTGCAAAAAGTACATACCCTTTCTTCACAAGCTTCTTTAGGTCTCTTCCACCATCTCGTTTCACACCGAAGTTGATGTGAGTTAGTTCTTAATTGAGCAATAAGAACCTTTGCTCTCCACGGAATGCTAGTTCCAATGTATTCTTTTTGTTTGAGATCACAAGTGGGGTTGAATTCCTGAACATAACACTTCTTTCTACCCAATTCTTTTCCCCATATACCCTTACGGAACTTATCCAGCGCAAAATTCTTTAACTCCTTGCTATTTGTGGGACATGCATTCAGGTAAATATTCCATTTTTGCATCCATTTGTTGTTTTGTCTCATCCATAATTTCTTTCTTTCACTCATACCTTCATTGAAGATAACTTTCGACCATCTACCTCCTCCTTCGGCCATGGACAATATCAATATCAATGTTGTCGCCGGGTATAAGAATATTTCATGTCAAACCAACTCGAGAGGTTTGTTGGACAGTTGGGATCACTTTATTAGTCCCTGCCTTCGGCACGCAGGGACTATGGCGATTGCTCTGCATTGACCCAACATTAAATTACATTGACCAACCAAAATAATTTTAACCAAGGTTTGAATAAAAATATATTATTAAACAATTTCTTATGCAAAGTTTTAGTTTTGACCTCTTATTGAATAGGAAACCGTATGATTTTGTTATAAGTTAGGATAATTTCAAATTTCACTTCACTTCATTGATTCAATGTTAGTTTAATGCTATTTAGTAGTTAGCATTATTTGCAAAACATTTAAAGTTTTACATTCTCCACTGCAATACATGCCCAATGCAATGTTGTGTTATGCGGTGTAGTCACAACTTCGTGACAAAATGTAATGTAGTCCACAACTTTGTAGCAAGTGGCGAGTTGCATGCTCCTTTTCATTTGAAGGAGTTGAGTGAAATTGTGTTGATGAGACTATTGCTATGGGTTATGGATTTGTTCCTAAGGCTCTTTTCACGGCTTCATCCATACCTCTCACTTCTCTGCCAGTATGCTCCATCTGCTTCTGGACTTGGATTTGTTGCACTTGTACTACTTCTTCAAATGTACTACTTGTACTACTACTTCAAATGTAGAAGCTAATTTCATCAAAGCTTCATTCATCCGTTCCAGAAAGAAATTCCCCTTTCTGGTCGAGTAGTCCCGGACTAGTTTCCATGCACAACTGCTGAGACAAGAGTATATGCTCAATGCAAAATCCCGTATTCCAATGGCGCTAGTTTTCTCCATTTATGGGACTGTGGAGTCGTTTTCAATCTCCTTGTAGGAATGTACGAACATTGGGTGAAAACCATAAGGCGAAGCAATTGCTTGGGTCGAGAAACTCCTGTTGGGAGAACAAAGTGAATAATGTGGTAATCAGGTCCGTCTGCTAGAGCATTACACTCCAGAAGGCTGTGGGGCAAAAGGACAAGGACGAGCAACTGTGGGATTCGGGCTTCCCAGGAGAGAAACTACATAAGGTTGGTTTTGACCTCAATGTTGTCACGTTTGAACGAGAAAAGGAAAGTTGTCCCCTTTGCTCTCTCCTCTCATTGTTTCAGTAGTAATGCGGGTCGTTAAACTATGAATGATGATGGGCAACAACATATGGTGATAATTTTGCGCCTAACAAGTTCAAGCCTGCTCCTTTTCATTTGAAGGAGTTTTTGTGAAATTGTGCCGAACAAGTTTAGGCCTGCACTCTGATCCTTTTCATTTGAAGGAGTTCGGAGATGTGGAGTATTGAACCCCGTACCTTTCACATGCAAAGCGAATGCTCTACCATGTGAGCTAAGCTACATCCCAAATTTGCTGAAAACACTGCTCACAAATTTGCTAACACAACCAGAAGAGCTACGATTCACTGCTACTTTGGGCGAAGCATCTGTTTTCCAAATACATTTATGTGTGCATATTCAAAGCCCACATATTATTATAACTTTAAGAAAACAACGATTATCTGGTTTAGCAAGTTGAATGCGAAACTTGGGCCATTCTAATGATGTAATACAACTCTTAAAACATTTTGCATCAATGGTTTTAACATATTTTACTGAAACACCAAAAAGTAATGAAAAACCTTATATCCCAATGCTAACTTTAAACTCTGTGGAACGTATGTTTTGTTTGTCAAAAGTAATTCAAAAAAACCTATGTCGTGTTTGATATTTTTTTTTTAGCAAATGAGGGTAAACTCGCATTTACAAATACACGATGATTTCTCGAATTGTTAAGTCGATGTTTAATTTGAATGAATAAAGGAACTATAGAAGTATCATGAATAATGAGAAAATTTTCTATGAAAATCACATTATAAGAGTATTTTTGTGATGAATTTCGAACTATCTAATATGTAATTCATCGTGTGTGTATATATATATATATATTCACTTACAAAAATTACAATTTGCATTACGCTGGCAATGTTCAAGCTAGCTTGCTCGCATTTCAAGCTTATACAATGATTACTTTATTAATCTCCTCCAAAATTGAGATACCTGCAGTTGCATGCATTGCCCCACATGCTTGTACAACTGCACTGCCCCCACATGCTTGTACAACAAGGTTTTTCATTTATTACATTTGTTACTTTATTTTTTATTAATATTATATTCGTAATTTGAATGGTGAGTGTATTATGAAATTGGCGAGTTTATTATGAATTCCTTCATTTAATTTAATAATCACTAATTTTTAAAAATAAAAAATATGTTCAATATCCTCAGCTGCATGCTTTACATTTGTTTACTTAGTTGTTTGTCCATATGGGACTGCGACTATTCCAGCTTGAACCTTGCTCCTATTTCAGTGTTATACTCTTTGTTACACTATGGGCCAAGTGAGATAGTTGTTGCAACTTGCCTCTGTACCCTGGTATGGCTGCCAAAGATTCACTGATTAACCTGGGTTCTTTGTTGCATCTACTCTGACAAAATAAAGCTACCAATATCATGATGAATCAAGCAACCTTATACAAAATGGAGAAGTAATTGTTGCCTCAGACAGGTATGAGGCATGTGTTGACATTTTGTGTATTTGGGGTAGCATCAGTTGTACTCTAGGTCCCAAATTTTGAGGAAGGACTAGAGTTCACCTGATCTACAAGACCCATAAATGGATTTGGGAAATTTCATCTGGTTTAGGAGATATTAAATTAATTGATTATTTTAACGTATTTCCTAAGTTAAAACTTAGGAAAATAAAATAATTAAAGTGAATTTAATTAAACATGTGATGAAATTATCTTAAGTCACATGCATCAAGCTTTCTTTTAATCTTAGCCATTGATTAAAGATTTAATCTTGGTCATTGATGTGTCAACGAGAAATGTATAAAGGAAAGGCTTGGGGTCATTTGTAAGACACATAGAGACAGAGCACTGAAGCTAAGTTGAGATTCTAGGGCGGGGTTGCTAAAAATTCTCAAGTGTTTCAGTTGCAGAGAGGGGAATTTAGACCAAGGGGATGATCTGATCCCGAGTTCTAGAATACACACGAAGCAAATAAGAGATTAGGAAAGACATCGCAAAGGAAGGCAGCAATAGCAGTAGATGGCAGCAGCAGTAGCAGCAACAACAAGGACAGCGTGATTTTCAAAAATCCCTTCAGAGGCTGATGCAGTGTCTTTCAGGGGCAGATCTGGGGTTTCTAGGCTTAGATCTGGTTGAGTTCTGTAAATCCCATTTGAGGGTGTGGATCAGTCAGTGTTGTTGGTCTTAGATTAGCTAGGTGTTGCAGATCTAGAGTTTTCTTTGTAGGGTTTTCCAGATCTGGAACCCAGAGTTGTGTATTCAGAAATATTCTTAATAATAGAGCCCTCCAGCAGCTAGAGACCAGTTTTCCCACATTGGGTTTTTCCGGGGACAGTTTGTCTAGAAATAACTATGTCACTTTGTCTATGTGTGCATGTGCTTATTCTAGATCTGAATTGGTAGAGATCTGTTATGTGTTTTGCTTTGATGTTAACTTGAATTTATTCAGTTGATAACTTGTATAAGAGAAGCTTAACCGGATTAACAATAATAATTTCCGCATAAGAATTAAGATTTAGAAATTTCTACATGCTATCAGAGAAATTGAAAATCTAGAAGGGTCACCAGCTAAAGCATCTGAAGGATCTAGTCGCAGAAAGCAGCTAGAAAGGCAGCATAAAAGTAGATCTGAAGGGACAGCGCAATTTTCAGGAGGAGATTCACGCACAGGAAAGGGTGACGATGTCCAGCGCAATTTTCAGGAGGAGATTCATGCAGAGGAAAGGGTGACGTTGTCCAGCGCTGTGTCCTAGCAAGCCCACACAAATACTGCGCAGAGGCAGCTTAGAAACAACGTTGGTTGGGTCTGAAGCCAACCAGTGTGATTCAGATTTGAATCTACCAAATCCAGAAAAAGTCTGCAGAAATTCAGAAGAGCTGGTGGGGTTAAACTTTTGAAGTTTTCAGATTTTTAACATTAGCATAAGTGACAAAGTTTGGGAAGAGATCAGCTTCTCAGGGAGTTTCTTTCCAAAGGAAACTTGCAGTTTGGTTAGAGGATCAAAGAAGAAGCTGAATCATAGTTGATTTGGTAGATTTCCAAGGAGGGGAATCAAGTGTCAGAGGGAGCAGAGGGTTCCTAGTTTGAAAAGGACCCTAGATCCAAGATCTCTAGCATAGAGAAGAGGAGCTCCGACACATTCTGAGCAGATGGCTCCTCATGGACTGCGTGATCAGGATAGGCTAGAGGGCCTCTTAAACTTTTCGGTATGGAAAGCTAGGATCTTGATTGTCCTAGAGGCATATGGTCTAAGAGATCATGCAGAGCAGACCCTGGCCACATCGACAAATGCGGATCTCCTACGGAAGCATAAAGAAGCTGTTGGGCATGCCATGCAGTTGATAATGGACAGTATCAAGGATCATATTGTGCCACACATAGCTGAGAAGAGGATAGCTAATGAGATGTGGAAGCTTGACTTCCCTATATGAGGGAAAATCAGTCCAAAGAAAGATGTTTTGAAGGCCCAAATGAGGCCATTCATGATGACCACTTTACTACGCTATCTTTCTTAAGCATGTTTGTATTCAGATAGTTTCAATGATGTAGATAATCAGTTAGTTGAAGTAGAGGACATCCCGGAAATCACAGAAAATTTCAGAGAAGTTTTGATGAAAGAAAGGCAAGAACTTGACAGTTCTGCTGAGCAACCAGCCTTCCGACAGCAGCAGAAAGTTGATGGACAGTAAGCAAAAATAACAGAGAAAACACAATTTCAGCACTTGGAAGAAGATGAAGAAGGTTTATGGACTTTGGATTTTGATGGTGTAGTAGGAAGTGATAGCGCTGGAACTGGTATTTGGGTACGCAGCCCTTTTTCCGCCCCAAACAAGGGACCGAGTAATGTAAGGGTCTGTTCTTACAAATTAGTTTTTGATTGTTCGAATAATGAGGCAGAATACGAAGCTTTGATTGCTGGTCTGAAAATACTTAGAAAGTTGAATGCTAAGAGGATTGCAGTCTATGGCGACTCTGAGTTGGTAATTAAGCAAGTGAAGGGTGAGTATCAAGCTAAGCATCCTCGGATGCGGGCTTACCGAAATGTTGTTCTTGATATCTTGAAGTTATTTTCAGACTATACTTTGACTTGTATCCTTCGTATTTAGAGTGGTATTGCAGATGCTCTTGCTAAGGCAGCAAGTAATTTGAAGATTCCAATGAACTCAAGTATCAAGTTTTAAATCCGTTTGAAACATCGTCCAACTGTCCCGGACAATCAAAGGTATTGGCAAGTATTCCAAGATGATGATGAGATTGACGAATTTCTGCAAAACAAAGGTAAATTCAAAGAGACTTCAATTGACATGGAGCATGATGATGGTGAGGCTGATGTGCAGATAAATTAGATGGAAGTATTGCAACTGAAAGATAATGTCATTCCTAAGGGTTTGATACCTTTAGAAGAGCTCTTTGATCAAGATGACGTAGCTAGAAAACCAACCTTGCGGCCAACCGAAAAGGGAGTTGAAGACGTGAACATTGGATCAGCTGAAAATCCAAAGATGGTGAAGTTGTCCAAAGCATTGCCGCCAGAGGTAAAAGCAAAATATGTTAGTTTGTTGTCTTCTTTTGCTGATGTATTTGCTTGGGACTATTCAGATTTGAAGACGTATGATACCAACATAATTCAGTGCACTATTCCTATCAAGCCAAATCAAAAGCCTTTCAGGCAGAAGTTGAGAAGGATAAATTTGAAGTTGTTGCCCTTAATTGAAAAGGAAGTAAATCGACTATACAAGGCTGGTATCATTGTTCCTATAAGATTTTCAGATTGGATTTCCAATTTGGTGCCCGTCCGCAAGAAGACAGGTGAGATTCGTTTGTGCATTGATTTTAGGAATCTGAATAAGGTTTCTTTGAAATACAATTATCCATAGCCCAAAATGGATCACATATTGCAGCAAGTAGTTGGAGCATCTCGTATGTCACTACTCAATGGTTATTCCGGGTATAACCAAATTCTGGTCCATGAGGATGATAGAGACAAAACAGCGTTCACCACTCCGTGGGGAACTTTCCATTACACTAAAATGCCTTTCGGTTTGAAGAATGTTGGTGCGACATTTCAGCGAGCAATGGATATGGCATTTGCGAATGAGAAAGATGTTTTCTTAGTTGTGTATCTTGATGATTTGACAGTCTTTTCTAATTCTGATGAAGAGCACCTTTACCATTTGAAAGTTGTTTTTCAGCATTGTAGAAAGTATGGTGTGTCACTCAATCCGAAGAAGAGTTTGTTTGCCATGGATGAGGGCAAACTTCTTGGTCATATTATTTCAAAAGATGGCATCTGTATTGACCCAGCTCGAGTTGAAGCTATTCAGCAAATTGATCTACCCCGAAATAAGAAGGAGATTCAATCTTTTAATGGTAAGATGAATTTTTTACGCCGCTTTGTGCCTAATCTTGCTGAACATCTAAGAGAGATTACAAACATGCTTAAGAAAGATAGCGTAGTAAAGTGGTCTGAGGAGGCGGTAAAGTCTTTCAACTTAGTGAAGTTGGCTCTTTCTTCAACTCCAGTTTTGATTAGCCCGGATTATACTCAGGATTTTATTTTGTTTTTATTTGCTTCGGAGCATACTATGGCAGCAATATTAATGCAGAAAAGAGATGAACATGAAAAACCAATTGCTTTTTTCAGTCGTACCATAAGAGATGCAGCCTTGAAATATAACATAATTGAAAAGCAAGCTCTTGATCTTGTGAAAGCGTTGAAACATTTCCGAGTATATATTCTGCATTCTCATATTCTTGCTTATGTTCCTAACGCTGCTGTAAAGGATGTTTAGTGCAAACAGATCCTGAAGGGAGACGGGGCAGATGGATTGCCGCCTTGTTGGAGTATGATGTGGAGATAAAGCCTACAAAGCTTATCAAAGGACAAGGGCTGGCTAAGCTAATGTCTGAGTCGAATTTGCATGCCTTGGACATTAATCTGATTGCTGCTATGTTCGAGGAGAATGAGGAAAGTTCATCAGTTCAGGTATCAGAAATCTTTGTTCTTTCTCCTTGGTATTCATATATTGTATATGTGCTTCAAAATTTGTCACCACCACCCGGCATGGCAAGAAACAAAAGTAAAACTTTGAAATTGAAGGCTGCTAAGTTTTGTGTTTTGAATAATTCACTCTATTGGAAAGATCCCGGTGGTGTTTTGTTAAACTATTTGGTGGAAGAAGAAGCAAAGCAAGTTATGGAGAATTTTCATGAGGGAGATTGCGGGGGTCACCTTTTTTGGAAAACAACGGCCAATAAAATTTTGAGAGCGGGATATTATTGGCCAACACTTTTTGTTGATGTGTATAAGACTGTCAAAAGCTGTCATGAATGTCAGATTTTTGAAGGGACGCAGAAATTGCAGCCTTTGCCGCTTAAGCCCATTGAAGTAAGTGCTCCTTTTCAGCAGTGGGGTTTGGATTTCATTGGCAAAATTCATCCCGCTTCTTCAGCTCAGCATAGGTGGATCCTAACAGCGACAGATTATTTCACGAAATGGATTGAGGCGATTCTTACTAGGCAGGCTACGAATTCGGTAATAATTTCTTTCCTTGAGAATAACATTTTGTCTCATTTTGGTTGCCCGAATAAGTTAATCACTGATAACGCAGCGGCTTTCAAATCGAAAAAGATGATTGAGTTTTGTGACAAGTATAAAATCACTTTGGGACACTCAACCGCTTATCATCCACAAGGCAACGGATTGGCGGAGTCTTCCAACAAATCTTTGGTCAACATCATTAAAAATTTGGTAAACAAGAAAAGTTGGCATAAGAAGTTAGTCAATGCACTTTGGGCAGATCGAGTGAGTCAGAAGAAATCCATTAGTATGTCCCCCTTTGAGTTAGTTTATGGAGTTGACATGGTGTTTCCTACCTCTCTCGCAGTTCCGGTGGTCAAACTTCTACAGGAAGCTGGCAGTGAAGAAAATCATATGCAAAGAAGAATAAATCAAATGATCCATTTGCAGTAGACGAGGGAAGAAGTTTTTCAAAACACATTCAAGCTGCAAGAGAGAATTAAGAAAATCAATGACAGAAAAGCAAAGGCGGACAAATTTCAATTGGAAGAAGTGGTGCTGAAATGAGATGCAAGGAATGAGGAAAAGGGTAAGCATGGTAAGTTCGAAAATCTCTGGAAAGGACCCTTTAAAATTGCTACATATCGGGGTCAGAATGCTTTTCTTCTGAAGGAGATGAACAGGGAAGATTGACCAGCAGGGCCGGTCAATGGTCGGCTGCTCAAGCAGTATCATTTCTAAGATGTTTTCTGCTGATTACATTGTCACTGTACATACCATTCATTTCAGTTTCATTGCAAGTGTGTGATGTGATCTTTTCTTCAGTTTTGGGCCCGAGGTGAAGGCTATAATTCTGAAGATTGATTTCAGTTTTGGTTTGAGTTTGTCGAGTCACATTTTTCAGTCATTTTAGTTTCGAAATTGAGTCAGTTTGAGTTAAATTTTCAGTCAATAAATGAGTCAAAAGTCTTGTGTTGATTTGTCAAAGTTATGGACATCATAGCCCAATGGACGAAGGCACTGCCTACTCTCCCATAAATCTGTAGTTTTTGGCACCTCCTAGGAGCTACCATCCCCATTGGAGCCAATGTTAGGGTCGGTATCTTCATCCCTCCGTCAGAGATCAAAATCTCTTTTGTTGCATTTCATTTTAGGTGTCTCATTCAATTCAGTCATCTGCATTTCATTAGGAGCATGGATCATCTGACGGAAGGGTCTTTTCACTCATATCCCTCATGTCTTGTACCTACTAGCCTTGGCTTAGGTCTGTTCATCAAAAGTTCATCGAAATCATTTACAGTCATTTACAATCCTATTTGGTCTCTTGGTCAGCAAAGAGTCATTTTAGGTTTTTTAGGTCTCATTAGGTCTAGGGTTTCATTAATTTAGTCTTCAAAATGACTAATAATGTCAGCAGGCACATGAGGGAGGTTTGAAATAAGTTTTCATTGCAAAAATTTCATCGTCATATTGCTGGATAATGATTTTTCTTCAAAACTCTGTTTTGAAGTAAAATCGTCAATTTTGTCTTTTGTAATAAATGCTATGTAATTTTCAAAGTTTTTCAGTCGTGAAGTTCTTCAGGCACAGCCTTGGTCGCCTTTGCCAAATCCCATGCCAACTATCCCTGCAAAAAAAATAGAAAAGAGATTCATCATCAGTTCAAAAAACCAAAGGAAACAAACAAAAACATAGTTTATATTAAAAAGTGCAAAGTGCCAAAGTTCAAACATTAGCAAGTGGGTTATTTCAAATCAAAAATCAAATCCCATGCTATAAAAGATATTTTTGTGTCTTCATAAATCATTTGCATACCAAGAGTTATCAAAGACCCAAGAGAAAATCGTGGAGGAAGCAGAACCCAGTCTTGGAAGGCAAACTGTGGTGAAGTTTAGAGTCGCGACGCGTTGGGAGAAGGTCGCGACGCACATAGTAGTCGCAGCGCATAGAGCCGCCCATCACCGTGCTATTTTGAACGTGTGCGGTGCATACACCAGGCGCGACGCACTGGGTTGTGCGTGCGGTGCACAGGGCCGACACTCAAATTTTCTCATTGCCTATTTTCTAGTTCCTAGTTTAGATATGGTTGAAACAACTCCTAGAATGATGAGCTCGACCCCTAGAGGCATGGGAATGAGTTAGGTTTGTCTATATCTTGTATTTTCTCAGTCATTTTCAGGGTTGGACACTTAGGATTGCTTGGCACTTCATTGTACATTTTATCTTTGTAATTTTGGGAAAGGAATAGACCAAGGTTTGCAGCACTCTTTGGGATCCTTGTGGCTCTGTGTTTTGATGGTGTTTTTCTCTATGTAATTGTAAGTTCACTGATGTTTATGTGTATCATTTGCATTCTCCTTTCTTCTTAAATTGAACAAACAAGTTATAAAGGTAGAATTCATTAGTTTGCTTTGCTTTGCCTTCAGTTTGTTTAATTTTCCATGTTTTCATCTGTTTGAGGGGGACTCTTGAAACCCTCTTACCCTCTTCAGCTCCTCACCGGTCTAAACCATCCATTCATTCAATCTAAAGCATCAAAACAATTGCCTTCCTTGCCCCAATCAAAACTCTGCAAAAACTAAGCCTAATCCCCGCATCCAAAACTGTCTTTCCCTTTGATCCAACAAAAACCCCCAAAATTAAACTCAAACTCCTTTACTTATATACCTAGCCTAAAATTAGCTTTTATTTCAAGTCATCTCAAGCCCTATTGATTATTTTTGCTGAGATTGACCAAGAGAGAGCCCTCTCCTGTTCTGGTAGGGCTAGCTACTAGACTGAGCGTGGTTTGATGTTACCCTGAACTTTGCATTCTTTCAGCCTGAGGTAGATTTAGGCAATAACACAAAGTATCTTGGGCAGAGTGGACCTCCTAGATTGGGACAACTTGTGGTCGATCCTGCGGCAAGAAGAACTACGAAGGTTCACCAAGAAGCAGCACAACCCTACGTTAAGAAAAGTAAAGAAGGAAGAGGAGGAAGATGCAGCCTTGGCATCAAAGAAGCAGCCAAAGAAGAAGGATCTTTCTAAGATCAAGTGCTTCCAGTGTGACAAAATGGGACATTTTTCCAGCCATTGTCCAGAAAATAAGAAGGACAAGGAAGCATCTTCTTCCAAAGCAGCGGTGACAGATGATGGGTCAGGAGATGATGTAGCCATGAGCACTCATGAACCATGAAAGTGGGGTGACATGGACATGTAGAGGAGCTACATGGAAGTGAGGCAGGATCCTTGAGCAACTCATCTCTTGGATCACAAGCGAGCTACAACAGCCTTAAGACAGTAGCAGAACAAGTGGAGCAGTGGGTGCATAGATCACAGATGAGGCATAAGTAGAGGCAGATCCGGAGGAGTCGCGCAGAGCATAGCATAGAAACAGTAGTAGCACAGAGGCTGATGTGACTTCAGCAGCGCAGCGTAGTACTGCTTACGCAGTGCTGAGTTGCAGCAGCGCAGAGAGCTTTAGAGGGACAATGCAATGCAGCAACAACATGATAGATTTTAGCACAAGGAGCTGATGTGACTTCATTAGTGCAGAGGGAGTCTAATTACGCAAGTAGAGTTGTAGCTTTGCATCATTATTTAGATGCCAGCACAGATCTGTAGCCTATGGAGCTTCAGTGATGAGGATGCAGCCCATCTGACTTGTCTGTCAAAGATTGGGCATGAGATTCAGTTGTTTCTCTCAACAGCAGAAGTTGCAGTGCAGCAGATCGGCAGTGGCAGTGCTATGAGCAGCACAGATGCAACATATTGAGAGGGAGTTGCAGTATCGTGGTTGCAGTGGTAGTGGCAGAGTCATGGGTAGCAGTACAAAATGACAGTAGCAGTGCAGAGTTGAGTGGCAGGAGGACAAGCTTTAGCAGCACATAACCAGTGCTCAAAATCATGTAATGCATAAGTGTGATGTATTGCTAGAGCACACCCTTGATGCTAAGAGGGAGCGTTGAGATTTTGTGTATTTGGGGTAGCATCAGTTGTGCTCTAGGTCCCAAATTTTGAGAAAGGACAAGAGCTCACCTGATCTACAAGACCCAAAAATGGATTTGGGAAATTTCATCTGGTTTAGGAGATATTAAATTAATTAATTATTTTAATGTATTTCCTTTTTTCACAAAGAAAAAATTCGTAACTTTTCATTAAGATAGGTTACATGTTACATATGCTGGTAGTATATACTACTATTCAGTCCATGACTATTACAATTTCTGCCACTTTGCCTTCATGCAGGCAATAAATAGTCCCAAAAAATATAAATATCAGATCAGTAAGAAGCCAAAGTTCACAAAGTAAGTTAGGTGCATAACTTACTAGGAAATAGAGACAAAAAACATATAAAGTAAATATACATGCCGAAATAGATAATCAAGGGAGATAGTTACAAAATCCTCCCAAAAAGTTGTACAACTAGACAGCCCAAAATGCAGGTGCCTCCTCTATAAAAGGCTGATGAAAATATTTTTAAACCTATTCACCAGTGTGTTCGGTAATATGCCAGGTGCCCCATGTCAGCTTCGAAGCTTCCTTGGACAATTGGTCAGCCACTTTGTTCCGAGACCTGTAAATGTGTGCCACAGAGATGGAGTCAAAAAGGGCTCTGAGTTGATGAACCTCTCGCAGCAGTGCAGACAGTGTGTGCGAGTGACAGTGAGCAAGATTATTGAACCAATTGATCACAAATTGTGAGTCACCAAAGATCTGGATGGAGTTGTAGTGTATGTCCTGAGCAAATGTCAGAAGAAGTCTAAGGCATTGCAGTTCAACATAGTTGTTTGTACCGGGTCCCAATCCCATTCTGATTTTGTAGTGGTGGTGTTCATTTAAAAATAGAGTTGCGCCCCCCTCCCCCCCCCCCCCCACAACCTGTGCGTTGGATGCAGCATCGAAATAAGCCCATGCACGACTATGATCTTTAATGTATTTCCTAATTTAAAACTTTGGAAAATAAAACAATTAAAGTGAATTTAATTAAACATGTGATGAAATTGTCTTAAGTCACACGGATCAAGCTTTCTTTTAATCTTAGCCATTGATTAAATATTTAATCTTGGTCGTTGATGTGTCAGCTAGAAAAGTATAAAGGAAAGGCTTGGAGTCATTTGTAAGACACATAGAGGCAGAGCACTAAAGCTAAGCTAAGATTCTAGGGCGGAGTTGCTAAGAATTCTCAAGTGTTTCAGCTGCAGAGAGGGGAATTCAGACCAAGGGGATGATCTAATCCCAGGGTCTAGAATACACAAGAAGCAAAGAAGAGATCAGGAAAGACAACGTAGAGGAGGGCAGCAACAGACGACAACAACAACAAGGACAGCGTGATTTTCAGGAAGCCCTTCAGAGGCTGACGTAGTGTCTTTCAGGGGAAAATCTGGGGTTTCTAGGCCTAGATCTAGCTGAGTCCTGTAAATCTCGTTTGAGGGTGTGGATCAGTCAGTATTGTTGGTCTTAGATCAGCCAGGTGTTGCAGATCTAGAGTTTTCTCTGTAGGGTTTTCCAGATCTGAAACCCAGAGTTGTGTATTCATAAATATTTTTAATAATAGAGCCCTCCAGTAGCCAGAGACCGGTTTTCCCACATTGGGTTTTTCCGAGGACAATTTGTCTAGAAATAACTGTGTCACTTTGTCTATGTGTGCGTGTGCTTATTCTAGATCTAAATTGGTAGAGATCTGTTATGTGTTTTGCTTTGATGTTAATTTGAATTTATTCAATTGATAACTTTTATAAGTAGGAGAAGCTTAACCGGATTAACAGAAATAATTTCTGCATAAGAATTAATATTCAGAAATTTCTACATGCTATTAAAGCAATTGCAGTTCTAGAAGGGTCACTAGCTGAAGCATCTAAAGGATCTAGCTGCAGAAAGCGGCTGGAAAGGCAGTAGAAAAGCAAATCTGAAGGGACAACGTAGTTTTCAGGAGGAGATTCACGCAGAGGAAAGGGTGACGCTGTCCAGCGCAGTGTCCTAGCAAGCCCACACAATTACTGCGCAGAGGAAGCTCAAAAACAACATTGGTTGGGTTTGAAGCCAGTCAGTGTGATTCAGATCTAAATCTGTCAAACCATAAAAGGTCTGCAGAAAAGTTGCAAAAATTCAGAAGAGCTGGTGGGGTTAAACTTCTGAAGTTTTCAGATTTTTAACCTTAGCACAAGTGACAAACTTTGGGAAGAGATCAGCTTCTCAGAGAGTTTCTTGCCAAAAGAAACTTGCAGTTTGTTCATAGGATTAAAGAAGAAGTTGAATCATAGTTGATTTGGTAGATTTCCAAGGAGGGAAATCAAGTGTCAAAGGGAGCAGAGGGTTCCCAGTGCGAAAAGGACCCTAGATCCAAGATCTCTAGCATAGAGAAGAGGAGGTCCGACACATTCTGAGCATATGGCTTCTCATGGACTGCGTGATCAAGATAGGTTAGAGGGCCTCTCAAACTTTTCAGTATGGAAAGCTAGAATCCTGATTGTCCTAGAGGCATATGGTCTAAGAGATCATGCAGAGCAGACCCTGGCCACACCGACGGATGCGGATCTCCTACGGAAGCATAGAGAAGTTGTTGGGCATGCCATGCGGTTGATAATGGACAGTATCAAGGATCATATTGTGCCACACATAGCTGAGAAGAGGACAACTAATGAGATGTGGAAGCTTGACTTCCCTATATGAGGGAAAATCAGTCCAAAGAAAGATGTTGTTGAAGGCCCAAATGAGGCCATTCATGATGACCAAGGGAGAATACATCGAGCATTTCCTCTTCAAATTGCAGTCAATTAGCGATTCGTTGACTGCAATGGGTGCAATTGTAGATGATGCAGTGATAGTCGGGACTGCCCTCAATGCAGTCACAGATAAGTGGGAAACCTTTGTCCAAAGTATCTTGGGCAGAGCGGACCTCCCAGATTGGGGCAACTTGTGGTCGATCCTGTGGCAAGAAGAACTACGAAGGTTCACCAAGAAGAAACACAACCCTACACTGAGAAAAGTAAAGAAGGAAGAGGAGGAAGATGCAGTCTTGGCATCAAAGAAGCAGCCGAAGAAGAAGAAGGATCTTTCTAAGATCAAGTGCTTCCAGTGTGGCAAAATGGGATATTTTGCCAGCCATTGTCCAGAAAAGAAGGACAAGGAAGCATCTTCTTCCAAAGCAGCGGTGGAAGATGATGGGTTAGGAGATGATGTAGCCATGAGTGCTCATGAACCACGAAAGTGGGGTGACATGGACATGTAGAGGAGCTACATGGAAGTGAGGTGAGATCCTTGAGCAGCTCATATCTTGGATCATAAGCGAGCTATGGCAGCCTTAAGACAATAGCGGGACAAGTGGAGCAGTGGGTGCATAGATCACAGATGAGGCATAAGCAGAGGTAGATCCGGAGGCTAGGAGGAGCCGCACAGAGCATAGCAGCAGCAGTAGCATAGAAACAGTAGTAGCACAGAGGCTGATGTGACTTCAGCAGCGCAGTGCAGTACTGCTTACGCAATGCAGAGTTGTAGCAGCGCAGAGAGCTTCAGAGGGACAACGCAGTGCAGCAACAACGTGATATATTTCAGCACAAGGAGCTGATGTGACTTCAGTAGTGCAGAGGGAGTCTGATTATGCAAGCAGAGCTGTAGCTGTGCATTGTTCTTTAGATGCCAGCACAGATATGTAGCCTATGGAGCTTCAGTGATGAGGATGCAGCCCATCTTACTTGTCTGTCAAATATTGGGCATGAGATTCAGTTGTTTCTCTCAACAGCTGAAGTTGCAGTGCAGCAGATCAGCAGTGGTAGTGCTATGAGCAGCACAGATGCAACATATTGAGAGGGAGTTGCAATACAGTGGTTGCAGTGGTAGTGGCAGTGTCATGGGCAGCAGTACAGAATGGCAGCAGCAGTGCAGAGTTGAGTGGCAAGAGGACAAGCTTCAGCAGCACAGAACCAGTGCCCAAAATCATGTAATGCATAAGTGTGATGTATTGTTAGAGCACACCCTTGATTCTAAGAGGGAGTGTTGAGATTTTGTGTATTTGGGGTAGCATCAGTTGTGCTCTAGGTCCCAAATCTTGAGGAAGGACTAGAGTTCACCTGATCTACAAGACTCGGAAATGGATTTGGGAAATTTCATCTGGTCTAGGAGATATTAAATTAATTAATTATTTTAATGTATTTCCTAAGTTAAAACTTAAGAAAATAAAATAATTAAAGTGAATTTAATTAAACATGTGATGAAATTGTCTTAAGTCACACGGATCAAGCTTTCTTTTAATCTTAGCCATTGATTAAAGATTTAATCTTAGTCGTTGATGTGTCAACGAGAAAAATATAAAGGAAAGGCTTGGGGTCATTTGTAAAAGACACAGAGGCAGAGCGTTGAAGCTAAGCTGAGATTCTAGGGCAAGGTTGCTAAGAATTCTCAAGCGTTTCAGTTGCAGAGAGAGGAATTTAGACCAAGGGGATGATCTGATCCCGGGGTCTAGAATACACAAGAAGTAGAGAAGAGATCAGGAAAGACAGCACAGAGGAAGGCAGCAGCAGCAACAACAGACGACAGCAATAGCAGATGGCATCTACAACAACAGCAGATGATAGCAGCAGCAACAAGGACAGTGTGATTTTCAGGAAGCCCTTCAGAGGTTGACCCAATGTCTTTCAGAGGCATATATGGGGTTTCTAGGCCTAGATCTGGCTAAGTCCTGTAAATCTCGTTTGAGGGTGTGGATCAGTCAGTATTGTTGGTCTTAGATCAACCAGGTGCTGCAGATCTAAAGTTTTCTCTGTAGGGTTTTCTAGATCTAGAACCCAAAGTTGTGTATTCAAAAATATTCTTAATAATGGAGCCCTCCAACAGCTAGAGACCAGTTTTCCCACATTGGGTTTTTCCATGGATAGTTTGTCCAGAAATAACTGTGTCACTTCGTCTATGTGTGCATGTGCTTATTCTAGATCTGAATTGGTAGAGATCTGTAATGTGTTTTGCTTTGATGTTAACTTGAATTTATTCAGTTGATAACTTGTATAAGTAGGAGAAGCTTAACCGGATTAACAGAAATAATTTCTGCATAAGAATTAAGATTCAGAAATTTCTACAACATGTAATTGATAAAATGTTCTCCAAAATCTTTGCAAGCAAATTTGACTTGACCACATTCTGGTGAAGCATGCGCACTTTCATTTGACATTCAGCCACAATAGCTAATTGGGGTCTCCTTATGCTATAGGAGTTGATCCACTCAATGTGGGTACTCCATGCAGTCGATGACATGACTCTTTTCCGGTACTCAATGTCGCTCGTTGTCAATGCCATTAATCATAGTCGATCCCAGGCTCTTTGCCGGTATTCAATCCAGGTGTCGATGCACTCGATGCCTGTACTCCATGCCAAGTTTGTTCATGGAAAAATTAATGCATCCTCCTCCTTCCTAAATGTGATCACAGTTGGTTGGATTGTCATTGTTTGTAGTGTGAAAGAGGATTCAGATCCGGTAGGGACTACCACTGCTTGCGACCCTTTTTTATAATCAACAACTTCAACTTTATTTATAATCAACAATTTCAGTGGTTACCCTTTCCTTGTAATAATAATAATAATACATACGAAATTTCCCTAAGTTTGTATTCATTTATATTTGTGACTATATAAGTATGTATATAAAAGGATTGTAATCAGTATCAATTTTGAAGGGTCAGTCTTAATTTCAATTAAAATGGCATATATTCATGCCACCTTTCCATAATGAAAAGCTTAAAAAATGCATTTTAATTGACAACGATATATTATCTTCACATTTCATTTTGAGAAAGAAAAAACAAACAATATTTGTGTTAATCAAAGTTTCTTATATATGGCAGAATTTTTTTTTGTGTTAATAAAAGGCTGTTATATATAGCATAATTTTTAGAGATAAATACTGCACGCAGAGCATTCAGAGATCTTGGTTAAACAGAAAAATTTATTTAGAGGCTCTACTTGTCCACTGGCATACTAAGTAAAACTTCATAACCTTTAATGTCAAATAAAAATCTAAAGAACACTTGGGGTTTGAACAAATATATTCCAAGTTTCATTATAAAAATCCATAGTCAAGGTATTGGATTAATACCCTTGATTTTTTCTATTATGGCTTCTGAAAGGAAAAAATGGAAGCATGTGCATATAGAGCTCTAATACAGAAAGAAACTCTTAAATCTGTACAATCATAGTGGATTTTTAACATAAATAATCGAAATATATTCAATGGAAAAGGGAACATACAATCTTTAAAAATATTAAGCAATACATTGTAAAGGAGAAGAAGAATAAACTGTATAAAGAACAACAAAGTCTCTTTTTTACACTACAAGCGTTTTAATTTGGAAATAAACTTCATTTCCTAGGGTCTTAGTACACTAAAAACCATGCCAACAACAAATGATTTTAATGAGGTATGGCCTCATGGTTGTAGAACCTGGGAGCAAAAGGAAAAATAGGTAAGAACCTGAATAACACTAGTTGACTGGATGTAGAGAGTATCAACCAAATGGGTACTTCGATAATGTGGCTCTAGAGCAGTATGATACCTGTGTGTCGAATAACACTAGTTGACTGGATGGTATAATACCTGTGTGCTGAATAACACTAGTTGACTGGATGTAGAGAGTATCAACCAAATGGGTACTTTGATAATGTAGCTCTAGAGCGGTATAATACCTGTGTGCCGACGAAGAGAAGGGTTAGAAACACTTCTGTCAAGATGCAAAAGGAAAAAATATATGTAACATGGAAACAATGAAATATGGTTATTAGTGGGAGAAACTCTACCTGGGTTATAGAAAGCCTGTGATGCCATTTTTTTAACCTTTAGCCATTAGCATATCGCATTATTGAGCAAATGAGAACAAGCTTTATTTACTTTAATTAGAAAGCTGCAAGGATATTGTAATCTTTGTAATGGAAAATCTTACCTACTTTGCGATTTGATGTAGTTCCTGCAAGCTTGGAGGAACTTAGCTCTAATAATATCTCTTAGGTACTCTGTAAAAACCCTTGTGAGGAATACCAAGGGAGGTTACCACAAATCTAGAGGATAAAAAAAGAGAAGTCATGGCTATTGTAAATTTATCTTTAGAATCAATATTAAAGGTTTTGCAATAAGTAAACAAGGGAAACCATAACCTGGACATGTATACAATAGTAGAACGCCAACCATTGTTCTCATCATAGTTGTATAGGGTTCAATGTCTCTTACGCGAATGAGAAAGCCATTACAATGGGAAAATTCATGAATAGAAGCCTATAAACTTACAGGGTTCACTCTGTAGAAGGAAAAGAGCAAACAAGGTTCGTGAGGCAGCGTTTGGGGAGGATAATTACACCAAATGATACTGAAATTTTCCCTACCGTCGTTCAAGCCCTGACATCTAAAGGTCGTTGATGTTTCATGTTTGGAACCTCATAGAACCTAAATTAATGTTGATAACTCCAAGTTGTATGATAGACAATGCAATTGCCTTACAAGTTCGTACCACTACCCTAGACTCTAGAGTGACTCTACACGTCAGTAATAGATAAACAAAAATTTCAGATATTACCTGATTTTTTGGAAATATTAGGTGGACATGGAGCCCTTCACACGAAATTTTATAATATTATTTAATTTTTTTTTAACTTGTAGAAATTAAATCTTTTTTTTTTTTTTTTACGAGTGAATTTTGTTGAGCACTTCTTTGATGTGCTAGATGCCTCTTGAAGGGCTCTAACGTGTTCAATTTTGAACACTGATTGTAATGGTCATTCGATTATTACTCAAACTTCCATAGATATATATTTGCAATTATATTTAATGATTAGGTAAAATAATGATTAACTTACAACTAAACAAGACTATCTAGTAATAAACACAAATTAAAAATACTTTTCTTTAGTGAAATTCCTTTTAGTAGATTAGATTCACATATATTGTATAAGTCCTATAGAGTTGTGAATTCTACAAAATTTCAATAGATTTTAATAAAATTTTGATCTAATATTGTTTAAAGATTAATGATCTCACATTTACAATTTCAAATAATATTTCCTATAAAAGTATTTAAAATATATTTTGATTTTTCAAAATTAGTCAAGCTACTCATATGACACAAATCATGGAAAATTATCGGAAAATTGTCTTTCTTCTATTTCAACTTTGCATTTGAGGTTCTCTTCACTCACACATTGCAGACACATTTACTTTGTTTGTGCTTTGCATATGGCATTCTACGCATTCCCATGGAGCAACAAAATAAGTCCTAAAGTTTAAAAAATCCTTGTTACACTGACAATCTAGAAGTCCATTATTTGAAGTTTTATAAAAGAGAGTATGCAAAGAAAGAAGAAGAGATTATTTATGTAAATTGTTGAGTAATGATTTGGACTAGATAAATATATTATTTGTCAACCATCTTGAAGCTTTCAGAGTGGGAAAAGTGGAGGAATCGACTTAGAGGATCATTTTTACCAATGAGTCCTAGCTTCGTAAATTGGGGTTTGAAACCTTTTGGAAGTACTATGAGGCACCAAACAAAATTTTATGGGGGTAAAACTTTTCCACTTAAGCACACCACCTTTTAGTGTTATTATACACATAGATATATTTCTAATGGCACAATATTTGCCTCAATCGGAGTCCCTATGCAAAATTTATGCCCCTCAAAAGTTGACTTTTGTTTTGACCACCATAAATAGAGAGGATGCCACATTAGCCCCCATTATTAATGGAAAATGGGCTAACCACATGACCATGATGAATTAGACTTTAGAAGAGTCCATATTGCAACTCTAGTTAATGTAATATCCTCTTCAAATTGATCACCCAAGGTGGGGGACATAGTAGCCTATTTAACCCCATAGGATATAATCATTTGTAAAGGGGGAAACCCATTACTCAATGCCATTGGGGTAACATTGGGAAAATTGGGGTAATTGGAGGAAAACTTATAGAAAAGGACAAATTTGGAGCAAAATGGAAGGAAACTTGTTAGCCCATCAAATTAAAATTGTGAGGGAAGACCCCAAAGGGAATCTATAAAAGGAAGAGAGGACAATCATTTTTTTCATCATGGTTTGTGGATATTTTTTATTTGTGACATGAGCCTCTAGAAGGTTTTTAGACCCCTTTAACTCTAATTTTTTTTTTGTGGTGAAAAATTCCATCCTAATTAATCATTTATCGTTATTTTGTTTAGCATAATTTTTGAGGTAGAATTCATTCAATTTGTGGCAGTGAAGGGTCCTGAAGCATTTCTAATAGCAAAACATCTATGAGCATTCAAATGAGGTAATGCCCTATCCTTAGGATACCCTATGTGGCAAGGTGAAGCATATGAAGCTGAAATTTTTTGACAAGCATAGATCCTTGGGGCATTTTTCTAAGGTAGTGAGGGCTTGATGTAGTCCCTAAAATGGTTGTGGACAAATTCTTGATGTGCTCACTATAGAAATGACACACTGCTAAGATCATTTCTAAGGTAACACAATATTTATAGAGGTTGAATTGGTGGTAGTTGGGCTCCATTGAGGCTTTGTCCATACCAGCGAAGGTGTTAATGGTGATTGTATGAAACAATGGAGGTGACATTGGAACAATAACATTGTCTAAGGCAATTGTTGTGGAAGTGAAAGTCTATTGGGGTCAGGGTTGTGGCAGTACACAATTGTTATTCATTTGATATTAACTTGGTGACAAAGGGATGGAACACTCTCTGTGGATCAATTCTTTAGCAAAGTTGAGGTAGCAAGGGGTGATGTATTCGCTTCGTGTAGTAGAGAAGAGGTGAAATTTTTCTAAAAGTAGGACGAGAGAAATTAGGGTGGTGGAGACTCATAGGTCTATATTAATCATCCTATAGAAGAAAATGTTAAGATGTTGATAACAGAAGTGAGCAAGGGCCATGAGGGATAAGAAGATTCGACTGAGAGGGACTAAAGTGGAAATATATAAACCTCAGGTAGCTGTATGATCATGGGAACCAAAGGTCAAACCAATAATGTAGGGACAACAAGGACTATTAATATAATTAATACTATATTGTGAAATTATATTATAATGTGTTATTGGAAGGATCATGAACTTATACTTTACTATTGAAATTGGCTATATTTGTATAATTTTTTGCTTGGATCAAATATGTGCTTACATTGTTTATCCATTCAATACTATCTTTGGTCATATAAATTGAAGAAATATTGTGCTACTAGTTAGAATATATGAATCTTGTATTGTGCTCTTTCAAACCCTAAAGGTAAAATTCCCCTCTCGGATATTACAATGGTATCAAAGTTGTGCATCCTACCAGCTTGTGAGCATATAAAACCTAGATGTTTCCAGAAGAAAGGGAGACATTACAGTTTGAAAGAATAATGGTGCCCACAACTTAGTCTTGGAAGACAAGGAAGGACAAGGAATCCTTTTGGCAGTTTGAATGAGCTATTAAGGGGACAACAATAGATAATCCAAGGGAAACAACAAATAGACTATTAGCACAATGGAAGCAACAAATGGCCTAATGACAACAACAAATGACCCATTCTTTTGCTGAAGTCATGGAAAAACTAAACATTACAAGTAACATTGTTGTTTGTGGATATAATGGAGGTAACAACAGTTTTGTGAAGAGGAGCAATAACCATAATCCTAGCTCCTTCAACAACTTTGGAAAATAAAACACAGGGGCAACTACTAGAAGGAACCATAGGCCTCTTTTACCCCAATTTCTAGATGGTCATGGAGTAGAAAACCAAGGAGAAATAGAATAGAATGGAGATTTTATAGAATTCATTTGGGAGTATGCATCGATAGGAGATGTTTGGGAAGTCATGAATTTCCATGAGTTTAGTAGCATTAAATATAGAAATAGGCCTAGAGGTACACAACAAAATCATGATTTAATGCGCAAGATGGGGAAAATGTCCATTCCCTCTTTTAGTGGGTTATCCAAGTATTCAACAAGAGCTTGGGTCAAAAAGCTAGACACCTACTTCCTAATTAACCCAATGCTGGAAGTAGATGCTATCAAATTTGTTACTTTGCATTTGGAAGGAGAGGCGTATGAATGGTGGTACCATGGATTGGCGACCTTGAGACATTCCAACATCATTTCTTACGAGGTCTTCATGCAAAGAGTGGTATACCGATTTGATAGGAAGGATCCAAAGGTATACACTTCAGAGAGCTAGCACAACTCAGGCAGACCGACACATCAGATGCCTACATTGAAGAATTTCAGCAAGTGGCTTGTTGGGCTCCAATTTTGTCAATAAAACCTCCATTTTAAACCATTTTACCACACTTCGTCCATGTTATATATCCATTTTCATCAGCAAACCTTCATTTAAGCATAAATACATCCTTGTGGTATACATCTAGTTTTAAATGTTTTAGTTCTTAAATAAGATTCTTACGGTTTTACTGATGATGGTTTATGAAGCATGAATCAAGTATCAACATTCTTCGAATACTTGAGTTTATAGTTTAACATGTTGGCACACTTCTAGAAGGGAATCAGTCACATGGATCTTGAAGGTTGAAGAGTCAACATAGTTCTACACCTCTTGTAATGCACCCAACTCGCACATGTGGGATTCTAGCAATAGTTAAGCTACAACAAAAATATGCAACAATTTTGAAATGACAAACTTGTGCCTTGATTTACATGCAGATGGAGGTGAATCTAAAAAATATAGGATATGCATTTTATGCACAGTATAGCAGATTTCTTAAGTATCATACCCTTTCCTAAGATTTGACATGGTTTGAAAGTTATGACTCATTCGTCAATGCATATTTGTCAAAATTTTATGTAAAACCTAGATTTGTAAACTATATAGACAATCAACTTTAGGCGTGATTTTCGCGGAAATGGAATTAGATCTGAAAATTTCAAGACATGGTTTATGTCGAATACATGGAAAATTAGGCTCCATGCAAACAATTTTCCAAAATACATCAGGGTTGAGGAAATAAGGGTGGTTATTTATCAACAATTTTCCCAAACTTACAACAAACCCAGATTTTGTGATTTCTTCTAAAAAAAATATAAATATTTTCTTAGGAAATAAGGGTGTTTATTTATCACCAATTTTCCCAAACTTACAACAAACCTACATTTTTGTGATTTCTTCCAAAAAAAATAAAAATATATAAATATATTTTTTGAGTTTGGGAATTCGGTTCCAAATGGTTTTTATGTAAAAATTAGAGCTCAAGAAGATATTAAGGGAGCTTCTGGCAGGAGCCAATGATCAAATTCCTCTTGGAAATTATGACCCTGTGCCTTAGTCTTATAACATTGAACTTGATGCAATTCTGATTTTGATTAATATGAAAGTTTACATTTGATCCATCATTGTGGTGATTTGCAATCTTTGAGCTTGTAAAGTAGCCAAGCATCACTGTGGGAGGGACCCTCACAGCAACGACTTCTATTGTAAGTTATTTTATTTATTTTTATATGCTTGTCTTGTTTTATATTTTATTCTGTTTGTAATCTCTACAAGTGTTTCCCTGGTTTACAACGCGTGCATACTATAGTTTTCATGGTTGGTATATGTTACATAGAGTAGAGTATTGTGTGGGAAATCATTGTCATATAAACATAATGTTCCATCCTTTTTATATATCATTTGCAACAACATATTAGATCGAGGAGCCTTTTGTTTCATTAGACGCAGCCGCTTCACAATACTTCATGAAAGAGATGCACTACAGGTTGATCCAGTGACATTTCTATGTTAGAATTATGAGATATATATTCTAATTTGGAATATGATTTAGTATGGTTTCCTTTATATTAATATATCCTATTAGTGATCTCCATTTTGAGATTATAATCACTTGAAAACATTTCCATCTATGGTTCGATACAAAGGCGACAAAGGGCTCTGCCCCCTGTGCCATACTTTCTATATGTATGCATTGAGCTTGATGTAATTTTGATTCTGATTAATGGGAAAGTTTGCCTTCGATCCATCATTTTGGTGATTTGTTATCTTTGGGCCTGTAAAGTAGCCGAGCGCCACTGTGGGAGGGCCACTCACAAAGTTACTTCGATTGTAAAGTATTTTCGTTCTATTTATATGCTCGTGTTATTTCAGATTTGATTTGTTTTTAATCTCCACAATTGTTTACTTGGTTTACAACGCTCGCATACTGGACTTTTCATGGTTGTTATATGTTACATATAACAGAGTTCTGTCTGGGAAATAATTTTCATATCAGCATAACATTCCATTCTTTTTTTTATATAATTTTCAATTGAGGTACCTTTTCCATTACACAAAGGCTTCATAATACTTCCTGAAAGAGTACTTGCTATAGTTTGATCCATTGGAATTTCTGTGTTAGACTTATGAGATCTATACTTTGATTTGGAATACGATTTAGTATGGTTTCCCTTATATGAATATAACACTATTAGCAATATTTTTTTTTGAGATTATAATGACTTGAAATCATTTCCATTCAGGGTTCAATACAGAGAAGACAAAGTACTCTGCCCCCTCGTGCCATACTTTGTATACTTATGCTTTGGGTTTAACACAAACCTTTAAGGATCCATACATAGTTAATTGTGCATTGTGCCCTTATTTGTAGCATATTGAGAGAAATATTACGACCTTCACGTGAACCTTGTCTTCATATATACTTGTGTATCATTTTCACTCTTCAACAGTACAAACTAATCCATATATTGTATGCTTGAGATTTCATGTATAAGAAAACTTAGTATTTATACAGATCTCTAATATATTGCATATGGTTTATGGTAAAATGATATATAAGGTTGAAGTAGTATTTAAGTAGAATCCTTTATGATAGATAATTTGAATGTGTGATGGGTTGTTAAAGCATTGATCCATTGTATTAATTGTATTGCATACACAGTGAGACATGTTATATACCTTGAATGTGTAATGGCTTGTTGAATCACTAAGTCCTTGTAACAATTGTAGTGCATATCTTGTATACATAATGGACTATTGTAATCAGATTAGTATATGCTTGAACATTGTGTTATTAATGAGAATTGACCCTTTGAGTGTTTTGATTATGTAGATATTTGTTTGTTAAGTTTTGTGATCTTCTTGATTTGTGTATATTTATATATTTGAGAAGTTTTCATATGTTTTGGGTTCAAATCAATGTGAAGATTTCTACTAGTTTTCTTACTCAAGCAGTTAGCAACTAGTACTTAGTTATCTGGTAACTAGTGGTTGATGTTTGGTGAACTAGCAAATCGATACTCAATTTCCAGTAAACTAGTAAGCAATATTTATTTGTGAAAGAATAATTAAGGGCGCATTTGATAAATATATTTAAATATTATCAAGAGAAAATTAAAAGGGTCTTCCTCAAGTTGGCCTCGCTAAATGAAGGGTCACATTGGCACAAAAGTCACCCCTTGGTTCTTCCATTGATTAATATAAATTAGAGGCCTTGGAGCTCATTCAAACATGTTGAGATTCAACAAGATGATGAGCTTAGTGACAAGAGTCGCCTTCACTAAGTGGGCCCGCAGGCTATTTTTGGCGCAAGTCTATTTTTAGACTATGTCTATTTTTAGACATGATGATCATATTTCAGAAGTTGCAGGATGCTATTTGTGGATGGTTGATCAAGTTGGAAAAATAGATGAAATTCTATATTTAGAATATTGGGCGAAGTCTATTTATAGATCGTCAATCTAAAAATAGATGCATGTCGATTATTATTAGCTCTTAATAATAATCAGACTCTAAACAACAACTTATTCTCTTGGAGCACTTTAGTTCAGTGCACAGATGTGGCACAACAGCTGACAGAAGGAATTACGCTATTCCTGAGGGTTTACTGGAGCTAATGCATGGAGGACTCAGTTAGAACTCAAGTGGCAGAGTTATGACATAGTTGGAAGAAGTAGTTATGGAGTTGTATTTAGTTTAACTCAGTTAGACTCAGTTGAACTAGTTGTATCTAGTCTAACTGATTGATACACTAGTGAGAGTGGAGTGAATTAATTCACAAATAATAACTCATTAATCAACTGAACAATACAACAGTTAACTACAGTGCATGGCAGTTTCAGTGGATACCAGTGGAGAGATAGTTGAAAGGGCAAGATAGACTATCTGTTGTGACTATAGTGATGCATTGATTGCATCACACACTCGGTGGAGATGCCAATGAGGATTACACAGTCAAGGATGGAGTAATTCGAATTCATTCAGAGCTATTCTTCGAGCGGTGCCGCGGTGGGCAGCTATGATGGCAGAGATCGATGCATGGATTTGCAAGATTGGTCCCGATTAGTGTATGATGATTGTACTGTACTGAGAGCTTGTGATAAGCTTTGTATGAGATTTTCATATGATCTACATGTTACATAATATATAGTTGGGGTTTTCAACTTCAGGCTTTCCCGGTTAAAAGCTGTGTTATGTGCGATTGATTATTTTTGTTTATGCTTCACATGTGTGTGTGCAATTAATTTTTCCGCAAAAAGATTAACAAGTGGAATAGATTCAGTATCTTGCATAAAGTTAAATAGTGTGAGATCATGTGGATCTTGGACATATGCATGCTTAGTGCATATAATTTCTACATGGTATCAGAGCATTTTTTATTGAAGATTGCAATTTTGAAGTGAGTTTTTGCTGGTGGACAATTCGAATTTGCTACAAAATATTCTTGGTGCAGAAATCGAGTATACATTGAAATTTCTTTCAACAGTTTGAGATTGGAGTATGACCTTGATGGGAGCTCGAATTACATAGCCTGGAAGGACAGGATGGAGGCGGTGCTAGAGGATAATGGGTTGAAGGAGTTCATCGATAGAGATGTTCCTAAGCCGGGATCTGGCGATGCTGCATTACTTGATGCATGGCAAAAGAAGACTGCAAAGACGAGGAGGATTTTGTTGGAAGGTGTGAAGGAGCATATTGTTTCAAGCCTTCACGTGAAAGCCACTCCATTCTTAATGTGGAAGGCTTTGACAGATTTGTTCAAAAGCAGAAGTGACCAGTGGCACTTAGACAAGCTCGATAACTCCTTTGATTCTAAGGTGAAAGTATTCCAAAATACCTCACGAAGTTTTTCCGCCTGAGATGAAATTTGAGGAAGTGCGGAGATTCTTGTTGATGAAGAAGTCTTGGTGAGCTTGGCTCTCCTTGGGCTTTCGAAGTTGGCATATGCGAACTACGTACGTGGACGCGGGAGAAAGCGCCGAGGATGGGAGCGACTTTGGTCGGATCTTGTTGCAGGAGGAGATAAGGCGGGGTACCAAGGATGGATCTTCATCGAAGAATGAAGATGAAGAGAATTTCACTTTGGCTGCCAAAGCAAGGAAAGGGAAGCGGAAGAAATCTTCTTCAAAATCCGGTGCTAAAGGCAAGAAGCAGGATTTGTCCAAAGTGAAGTGTTTTCACTATCACGAGCATGGACATTTTGCCACTAACTGTCTAAAGAAGAAGAAGAACAAGCAAGCTGCTGGATCTACAGCTGGAGAGGCCTTAACCTCGCAATTTGAGCTTGATTTCTCCTTGATCGCTTGCTTGGTTTCAAGCTGCATGGGATCAGTGTGGTATCTTGATAGTGGTGCATCTTTCCATTTGACGGGAGACAAAGAGTTTTTTAGTGACTTGGAGGAGAAGGACCTCCAGATGCATATAGAGATGGGCAACGATGGTCGGTAGAGTGCGACTAGCATTGGGACCATTAACTTTGAGAGGGAATCCAGTAATCCATTCATGTTGAATAATGTTATGCATGTTCCAGGTCTGAAGAAGAACTTGGTCTCGGTCGTAATGCTAGAAGACAAGGGTTATGATGTTGTTTTCAGTGAGGGAAAATCCTTCCTTCGACATAAAACAACAGGTCAAACCAAGAAGATAGGGGTTCGCATGGGAAATCTCTATGGCTGACTATGACTGGTAATGCGCAATGGTGGGCTTAAAAGCAAAAAAAGTGGTGAGCCGAGATGGGCGGAATTATGGCACGGAAGATTAGGCCATCTTCACCATGGTGCTTTGGAAAGATATTCTTGTAAATTATACTAGACTTCCCAAAAGAATTGCTCTTAACGATCAAATCATTGCAAGGGATGTAATATGGGTAAGTTTGTGAAGGCCACCTTTCATGAGAAGGAGAACCATGCTTTCGTGATCGTGGAGAGATATCACACAGACATGTGTGGACCCTTCCCGGTTTCTTCAACAAAAAAACAAAGGTATTATGTTATATTTGTTGATGACTATTCTCGTAGATGTTGTATTTTCTTCATGCAGAAGATGAGTGAAACGTTCTCAAAGTTCTATGAGTTCAAAGAATTGGTGGAGAAGGAGTCCGGGAAGCAAGTGAAAGCTCTACAGAGTGATAATGGTGGTGAATACATCTCGGGCGAATTCAAAGCCTTTTGTAGCAAAATAAGGAGTTCGAAGGAACTCATAGCCTCACCAACCCACAACATAATGGGGTCACGTTGAGAGCTGAGCGGAAGAACAGAACGAGCGTGGGTGCTGCACAGGTGATGTTGCATGATCAGGGCCTTCCCATACACTTGTGGGTGAGGCATGCAATACTACAGTATATGTGCAGAACCGTTGTCCTCACAGGATACTTGGCATGAGTAGACCTGAAGAGGCGTTTTCTGGTAAGAAACGTGTTTCATTTAAAGGTTTTGGCTCACACATTTACATTCATGTGACGAAGACACCGGAAAAAGCATTTGGGCCATTGCCAGTTGGGATATTTGTGGGGTACACAGAAACACCCCATAATTATCGTGTGTATTTTCCAAACAGTCGAATGACTGTGGTGCGATGGGATATAAAATTTAATGAGGTGAAAGCCATGAAGTTGTCGCTTGAGAGGGAGCTACACTTGCATGTAGAGGAGGAGCTACTTGTTCCCAAATAAGAACCTCTAGATGTGGATCAGCCATAGGAGGAGATTCATGGAGTGGAGGAGTCCACTCATGCAGAACCAAACATCGTACAAGGCAGAAGCAAAATTGCCATTAAGAGATTGAGCTTGATGCGACACAGAATGTAGGAGTCCCTACATCACAGCGCAGATAGAGACAGTCACCTGACCGATTTACTGGATACATGGCTCTTATGAGCAAGTGTATCGTGACAGAGCTATCTTCTTTCTGAAGAAGCAGTGCAGGAGCCCACATGGGTAGATGCCATGGTGGAGTATGACTCCATTGTCAGAAACAGTGCTTGGGAGATTGTTCCAAGGTCGGTGGGAAAAATCAATTGTAGGATCAAGCTGGATCTACAAGGTAAAGCAAGCTGCTGATGGGAGCATCGAGAAGCATAAGGCAAGATTTGTTGCCTGGGGCTTCTCACAGATTGAGGGCATTGATTATGAAGAAACCTTTTCACCTGTCGCATGGTATTCTTCCATACGGACCATCCTTGCTCTCTTAGCGCAGATGGGTTGGCACATTCATCAGATGGATGTGAAGACTACGTTCCTTAATGATCATTGAGGAAGAGGTGTACATTGAGCACTGGGCCACACTACAACTCGTAGCGATTTTATTGTGTGCAAAGACATAAAAGAGCATTGTATGGGCTCAGAAATGGCACCCCATGCCTGGTACACTCGCATCGACAACTATTTCATTGGACTTGGCTTCACCAAGAGTGAGGCGAATGCAAACCTGTACTAGATTGTGGTGGAGGGTAAGATTTTAATCATTGTACTTTATGTTGATGATTTAATACTAACAGGTGATGAGCAGTTGATACACTCATGCAAGGCAGATCTTGCAAAGGAGTTTGAGATGAAGGATTTAGGCCTCCTTCATTATTTCCTTGGATTGGAAATATGGCAGTGAGAAGGTGAACTGTTTTTGTCTCAAGGAAAGTATGCCCGGGAAATACTGGAGAAGTTTCACATGCAAGGCTGCAAGCCTATCGACACTCCTCTTCCAGGAAATTGGAAGAAAGAGGATGCTACATCGGCAAAGGTAGTGGATGCCATTGTTTATCGACAGTTGGTGGGTTTGCTCATGTATTTAGTCAATACAAGACCAGACATATGCTACGCGGTGAACCAGATTTCACAAGTGATGGTTAAGCCTACCAAGCTCTTTTGGAAGGCAGACAAGCATGTCCTGAGATATCTCAGGGGCACATCTGAGTATGGTTTATGGTGCAGACAGACAGATGAGGTGAATTTGCATGGCTTCACGGATGCAGATTGGGCAGGAAGCCCAACAGACAGAAAGAGCACATCAGGAGGGATTTTTAGTATCGGATCTACAACAGTTTCTTGGAACAGCAGGAAACAAAGATCCGTGGCACTCAGTTCAGCAGAAGCAGAATACTTGGTAGCAAGTTTAGCTGCATGTGAGGCTATCTGGATGAGGAAGATCCTGGTTGGTTTGTTCGGTTCGCATTTAGAACCCACGGTGATTCATTGTGATAATCAGAGTTGCATTAAACTCTCGGTTAATCCTGTGTTTCATGATAGATCTAAACATATTGATATCTGGTATCATCATATTAGAGATTGTGTGCAGCGGAAGATCATGTTTCTTTCTTACATTCCTACGGAGGATTAGGATGCAGATATTCCGACGAAGGTGCTCACCAGGAGCAAATTCGAATACCATAGAGACAGGATCGGGGTGGAAGATAATCCCTATCTGTTGAGAAGGAGTGTTGAGATTCAAAAAGATGATGAGCTTAGTGAAAAGATTCGCCTTCACTAAGTGGGCCCGCAGGCTATTTTTGGCGCAAGTCTATTTTTAGACTATGTCTATTTTTAGACATGATGATCATATTTCAAAAGTTGCAAGATGTTATATGTGGATGGTTGATCAAGTTGGAAAAATAGATGAAATTCTATCTTTAGAATATTGGGCGAAGTCTATTTATAGATTACCGATCTAAAAATAGATGCATGTCGATTATTATTAGCTCTTAATAATAATCAGACTCTAAACAACAACTTATTCTCTTGGAGCACTTCAGTTCAGTGCACAGATGTGGCACATCGAAATCATTGCATGGAATTATGTGTTGTCTTGCGAAGCCATCGGAGCTATTGCATGAGGACTCGCTAGAACTCAAGTGGCGTAGTTGTTGATACGCTTGGTGAAGTAGTTATAGAGGTTGGTATTTAGTTTAACCCGCTAGGGACCATTGAGCTAGTTGTATCTAGTCTAATCGATCGATACACTACCTAGAGTGGGAGGACTAATTAGTTAATTAATTAACAACACACCTATTAATCAACCGAACAAATAGTAAACAACTACTAGCAGCGGCGCTCAAAGGAGACCAAAGTGAAAGAGACAGGTGAAAGGGCAAGAGAACTATCTCATGACTATAGTGTACAATTGATTGCATCACACACTCATGGGAGATGCCAATGAGATTGTGTACCAAGGATGGAGTATTCAACCATTCCAGCTATTATTCAACAGGAGATTGGGGCAAGGAGGCAGGCCAGCGTGCAGGCAAAGATCGGTGCATGGATTTGCAAGATTACACCTGATTAGTGTATGACGATTGTACTGTACTGAGGGCTTGTGATAAGCTTTGTATGCTTGTATGAGATTGTCATATGATCTCCATGTTACATAATATATAGTTGGGGTTTTCAGCTTTAGGCTTTCCCGGTTAAAAACTGTGTTATGTGTGATTGATTATTTTTGTTTATGCTTCACATGTGTGTGCAATTAATTTTTCCGCAAAAGATTAACAAGTGGAATAGATTCAGTATCTTGCATAAAGTTAAATAGTGTGAGATCAGGTGGATCTAGGACATATGCATGCTTAGTGCATATAATTTGTACAAAACACATCAACAACATTTCATCAATGTAGAAATATTTTTAAGGTAGCCACAGTCTCAAGAAGCCCTGGCCGAGTTGGAGAAGAAGTCAAGTAATTGTTCTTTTTCTTGTGTTTTGGTCTGGAAATGGTTTATGGGCTTTGTTTTGGTGCATATCTCCTTGCAATCTTCATAACAAGTGTATGGTCTCTTAGAAAAGGGTCGAGCCCTTTTTAATCTATTTGGAAAGTGTCGTAAGGCCTATCTTGGAATGCCGGAAGTTTATGGATCATGATGGAGTAAGGTTGCATCATTAGAGTAACCCAAAAAGAGGTATAATGAGGATTGCATAGGAATCAATAAGTTGTTCAAGTGCCCTAAATAGGACCAAGTAACCTCAAGGAAAAGCCACATAATCCTGACCTAGAAAGGAAGAAGGAGTATGTTGTTTAAAGTATGGAGCATCAATAAAGAAGGTTGCATTATCCTATATAGTAGCACAAAGGCGCAAGGCTTGAGAAGAGAGGATAATGCATTATTTTAAAGGAGTTTGAGCCTTTATCTAGGGCTGATGTAAGTGTCACGGATAGCCCTAATTAGAGGGCCAAAATATTATACTTCATTATGGACAGGGCCAAGTATAAGAGGGAAAAAGGAAGACGTCTAAAACAAGAGGCATGTTCTCTTTCCATGTTTGAATTTTTGCAAGGTGGTGCTTGTCTTGTTGGAAAAACTTGTATGGCAGCTAGAGTACAATTTGGAGGGTTTCTTAGAAGAGCCCTTAATATTTTCCCTTGTGAAGGATAGTGATGTATGGTAGTGTTCTTATGACAGTAATGTAAGGCATTATACTTATAACAGTGATCTATGGTGGTGTCCCTATAACATCGATGTATGGCAGTGTCCTTATGATAGTGATGTATTGCAATATCCTTATAACAATAATGCATGGAAATGTCCCTATGATAGTGATGTGTGGTAGTTCCCTTATGACAATGATGTATGGAAGTAATACTTATGATTGTGATGTCATAAATATTTAACAGATATATGTGCTACTTGTGATAGTGATATGGAGGCATCCCTATGGTTTCATCTGTTGATCACTAGGAGACCTATCAAAGATTTTTTGGAGGGCCTATGAATGCCTCTTTGATAAAATTGTTTGTTGTAATCTCATAAGGATCTTGCATGATCCAGGGTTGGCCCTAGCAGGCCTAATGTGATTGATGTTGAAATACTTATGTCTCATTATAATTCTACTTTGTATCTCAGTTGAACATTTGATGAATATCTAAGAAGAAGAAGAATTGATTCTAGGTTTTCCCCCTTGTGGGGTTTTCCCCTAGTCTCTAACCTCAAATATTGGTGTGTCTATTGTGTATGATTTTCTTCTAATGTTCCTTATTATTTTTTTGCATTGTTTATGTTAATGTTATCTCTATATAATTTCTTATGATGATATGAGGTGAATGCAATGTGAAAATGTGTGGGAGTGAGAGGTAGCTAGGGTTTTAGAATTCTTACAGGGATTTTTTGGATCGAATGGTTTTCAGAGGGGGAGGGAGCGGGGCTCCCTCCAATATAAATATTTTAGCTGACAAAGGCAAAGGATTTAAGGTAGGTTTTAAAAATTTTGCAGAAGGTTCTGTAGGCACGATTCAGGGAGTAGATGGGGTAGGTAATTAAGGTTTTAATGGTCAGAGAAAATACGGGGACAAAGGTACAACAAAATACCTACTAGATTAGTAGCAAAATTCAAAAATGGCTAATGGGAATGACCCATGCAAGCCCAAAACAGTGGTAATACCAACGACACTAATCACAGATCCCAAAACCTAGGCGTTCAAGGAACACATGCGTACATATGTGATCATCTGTAAGTTCATGGGATTATGGCCCACAAAGAAAGCTTTGTGTGACTTGATTAAGCATCATTGGAAGCCGCACGATGATATTGAGTTGCACATAATGTCAAAAGGTTTTTTTATAGTGGTATTTGCTAATAAGGAGGACACTGAGTGTTTGATGGAGGACCATATTTATTTTCCTCTCTGGGACTATACATGTGACCGTGGAAAGAGAAATTTACTCTAGTGAAAGGGAAATTCACCAATGTGTCGGTGTTTTTGTAAGGCCAAACATGAAAGAATGTGCCAACAGGAGACAACAACAACGCAATCAAGGAGGGAGAGTGTCATCGAAAAATATTTTCAAGGTTCTTTCAGATATGGCACCTGAGGAAAACTAGACCGAAGAAGATAAAATATGTAATCAGGAAGATGATAAAGAATAAGGAACAACGGAGGTCCTTGAATACCATGTTAAAATACTGGAAATAACAGATCCGCGGAAAGACTTCAAAGGGGATTCAAAGATGGCACCAAGCAAGGTAGGAACTGAGGACCTTGATCTTCAAGATATAGTGGAAAGGGGAGGAATCGACCTACAAAATGTGGTAGAACAATGGAGAAATAAGAGTCTGAAGGAAATCCTAGTAGAACAGAAGGATTCGATCTAATACCTCTACCTCATGCAAGAGGATGAAAATATTCATGGGAAGAAAAAATCACATGGGGAGATTGGGGAGATGGGATTCAGTGTCATGGAGTCCTAGACCCCCCTAGAACCAAATAAAATAAGAAGGAAACAAGGAAGGGAGTCGAATAGTGTGGCCCTTTAGGAACTAGGAGCAATGTTGATAAACTCGGGTAAGATGAGAGCTCTAAGCTCGCCCCCTGACCTCTTTTTGTTAAAAATGAAAGTAATAATTTGGAATGCAAGAGGCACAAATAGCCTTAGAAAGAAAATACTATTGAAGAAGAAGATTAAAATGGGAAAACTAAATGTAATGTTCTTGCAAGAAATTAAATGTACATCAAATAAGATTAAAGAAGTTGATAGAAAACTAGGAAGGAGGTTACATTATTTTGATGTTGAAGCCTAAAGTACTACAAGAGGACTTGTTACCTAGTGGAACCCACAGATAATGAACCTAATAGCTACAGAATCCACCTGATTTTTCCTCTCTATGGAGATGCAAATAATAGAATTCTTTGGGTCTATTATTTTCACAAATTTCTATGGATTGGAGAGGACTGATGATAAAATAGAATTCATCTAGGCCTTCAAGGATCTTAGAGGAAGAGAACGGTTTCTCCCTTGTATTATAGGGGTAGACTTTAATATGACCACTTTATTGGTAGAAAAGAAGGTAGGTAAAAAACGAATTGACAAAGACTCTGAGACTTTCAAAAGATTCATTGAAGAGGAAAATATAATATGTATGGAGACAGGTAATGGAATCTTTACGAGGGGTAACAATGAGGTGGGAAACATCAACTAGCCTAGATATTGGACATATTCCTAATTTCTGAGGATCTTTTATTGCAAAGGTTGGATATAGAGGAAACTATTATCCCCTTTGGGAGATCTGATGATTGGTTGGTGGTGTTAGCGATTACAATGTTGGGAACTCCTAAAAATAGACCACTCGGATTCAAGGAATTCTAGATAAATCACCCCTCCTTTATGGAGATTATAAAGAAATAGTGGGAAGGTCCTCTTCCAATCTGGGGCTCTAAGATGTTCAAATTACAGGCCAGGTTGAGATACTTTAAAACCCAACTAAGGTATTTCAATAAAAGAAATTTCGCTAATATTTTCCAGGAAAAAAATGAATTAGAAAAGAGGAAGGAGGAGTTAGAGATATCACTAATGGAATAGGGGTATACAATGCAAGAAGGATCGAGGAAATGGATCTAATGAATAAGTGGGAGGAAAGATGCTTACAAGAGAAAATCCTATGGAAACATAAACCGAGAGTCTTGTGGCTACAGGAAGGTGAAAAGAATACTAAATTCTTTCACAAATATGCAATCAAGCATTGAAACTCAAATAGAATTCTTAGGATCAAGGATGTAACTGGAAAATCTTATGAATCCCATTAGGATATTGAGCAGGTGTTGGTTCAACACTTCCATAAGATAGCAGAGGAGCCCCTACTTGATAGATCATAAGTTATCCAGAAGATTGTTAGGAATATTCCAATACCCATAACATAGCAGCATAATAGAATCCTAAGTAACCTATCTTGGAATAAGTTTCCCAATCTTTCCAAGAGATGCCTAATGGAAAGGCGCCAGGCCCAAATGAATTTACCATATATTTATTTAAAGCCTATTGGGAATTATTAAAGAAGGATGTTTTTGAGGTGGTGGCAGACTCACGGGAATCAACCACTATCCTTAAAGCCCTAAATTCCACATTTATTACTCTCATCACAAAGGAATATAAGGCTAGTACTCCTTAGAAGTTTCGATCGATATCCCTTTGTAATGTGATATATAATATTATCTCCAAAGTTGTAGCAAACCACATCAAAACTGTGCTTTTCCAACCTGATCTCAGAGGAACAATTTGGCTTTGTTGAAGGTAGGAGAATATTGTACAATTTGATCCATGCCCATGAGATATCACACTCTCTTAAGAGTCTAGGTAAAGCAGGAATGATTATTCTGCTTGAACTATCGAAGGAATATGATAAGGTCATTTGGGAGTATATGCAAGCATTTTTATAGGCCTTTGGTTTTGATAATAGATGGATCAATTGGATCATGTCCTTGGTCACCTCTCCCATATTTTCAATTTTTCTAAATGGAGCTCCTACTAAACCCTTTTTCCCATCTTGAAGAATTCACCAGGGGGACCCTATGTCCCCCTTATTGTTTGTCATAATGATGGAAGGATTGGGAAGAGAAATCAAAGTTGTTGCCAAAGAAGGGGACATTGGAGGTCTTCAACCACAG
The DNA here is from genome assembly GCA_034641835.2 of Pinus albicaulis. Lineage (NCBI taxonomy): Eukaryota > Viridiplantae > Streptophyta > Pinopsida > Pinales > Pinaceae > Pinus > Pinus albicaulis. The sequence goes on from CM076575.1 coordinate 467,268,073, forward strand.
GAGGGGTGCTTGGCTACAATGCACCAATAGTTTGTAGACAATACCATGCTACTTGGTATCCCTACAGTCAAGGAGGCCAGACCGTTCAAGTCTATTCTAGAAAATTTTGTAGCATCCTTAATCCAGGTGGATATTGGTGGCCACCTACCTATTCCACTTGGACCCCCACCATTGTTCCTTTCAGTTTTTCAGTTTCCTTAATTGTAGCACAATTTACTATTTTTGACAGTTTTTCTATTCTTAAACTTCTGAAGCCATTTTCAGGCCCTAAACGACGCTTTTTGGGGAAACCACCTCTAGAAAATATTGAGTATTGAAGACTCAATTGTCACTTTCAACAATTTTAGTCCTCAGATAGATCTTTCTAACAATGTATCATGTGTGTCAAGCAGAGATAGTATGTCAAAGTTATGACCCATGGAAATTGATGTACCAATTTACCTCGATGGGGCCCATAGTCTGGTGTTTCATCTCCTATGGTTAGGTTTTTGGATGTTTAGGGTTTCCCCTTGTTTCTCAATAATAAATAGGCATTTGAGCCTCATTCTAACACAATTCAGAGGCAAGTAGCTACTAGCACCCTAGCTAGTTTATTTCCATGGTCTGTAAGCATATTTTAGTTATGAGATATTAATGAAATGAAGTCTTATTTCTCATGTATCTTTGAGTTTATGTGTATTTCTATATTTTATTGCATTCTTGCATAAGTCTGAATCAGTGGTATCAGAGTGGTACGTTATTTCTCGATCTTTCTTTGCATGTCCCCAACGAGGTCAGGGTATAAGGAGTTAGGGCTCGATCTGGTTGAACCTTTGCAAGATCAGCCTCGCAAACCCTGACGACCAACCATGGGGACAAAAAGAAATATGAGGGAGTAGGAGATCCTATCAAAATATTGCTCGAGGAGACCCTCGAGAAATAAAGGAACGTGATGATGGATAAATTTTCCTAGATTCTTCAACGACTGCCCACCAGCGGCGCATCTACATCCAGTAGCCACTCTGGAGGCGCTCCTTTTAAGGTACAAGTAAACTTTGACATTCCCATATTTGAGGGCCAAATAGATGCAGATGTCATAGATAGATGGTTGAATCTATTAGAAGGGGATTAGAAGGGTATTTATCGGTTCATGACTTTTCCAATCGGGAAAATATTACTTTTTCACTCCTCAAATCCGCCCCCCATGTCAAGGACTGGTGGGAAACCTACTATGAGCAAAAGAATGAGAGGGAACCCTCTCTATTTTCAGCCGCACCCACTTGGAATTCTTTTTGAGATGCCATCACGGAATAATATTATCCTGCGGGGAGCTATGAGGACAAGTACATACAATGGACTATGCTACGGCAACAAAGGGATCAATATGTGCATGAGCTGACGAATTTGTTCCCTACCCTGCACATAAAATTGGGTATCAAAGATTCAGAGAAACATTTGGTGCTGAAGTACCGCAATTGCCTGCACAGATAAATTCAGGAGGAAATGGAGTTCCTCAAAATCTCCTCGCTTGGTGCAGCATACCGGTATGCTTCCAATATTGAGCGAATTTCAAATAGAAGTGTTGAAGATTGCAACAAGAAACAGTGAAGGAGGCATCCTGAAACATCATTCCTGATCCTAGTTGGAAAGTGATCACCTAAACTAGGTGGGGCCCACACAGGTGATTTTTGTCGCAAAGTCTATTTTTAGACATGTCGATCATATTCTATGAGTTGCAGGATGCTATTTGTGGATGTTTGGTCAAGTTGGAAAAATAGATGGACTTCTATTTTTAGACATATTGGGCAGAATCTATTTTTAGATTTCCAGTCTAAAAATAGATATGTCGAATATTATTAGCTCTTAATAATATTTGGACTCTAAACATTATCTTATTCTCTTGGAGCACTTCAGTTAAGTGCACAGAAGTGGCACAAGAGCTGACAGAAGGAATTACGCTATTCCTGAGGGTTAACTAGAGCTATTGCATGGAAGACTTCAGTTAGAACTCATGTGATCGAGTTTGGTGGAGTTGTAGAAGTAGTTGGTGGAGTTGTGTTCAGTTTAACTCAGTTAGACACAGTTGAGCTAGTTGTATCTAGTCTAACTGTTTGATACACTAGTGAGAGTGGTGTGAATTAATTAATAATTAATTCACTAAATAAATAACTCATTAATCAACTGAAGAATACATCAGTCAACTACAGTGCATGGACAATTTCAATGGAGACGAGTGGAGAGGTAGGTGAAAGAGCAAGTGTGACTATCAGTTGTGACTATAGTGTTGCATGAGTTTGCACCACACATTGATGGATATGCCAATGAGGATTGCGTGGTCAATATAGGATGGATTCGAGTGCATCCAGAGCCATTCTTCAACAGTGATTGCGCAGTAGAGGCAGGCTAAAGGTTGGCAAATATCGGTGCATGGATTTGCAAGATCATGGGTTGATTAGTGTGTAGCGATTGGCTTGTACTGATAGCTTGTGATAAGCTTTGTATGATTATTGTTACATGATCTCTATGACATATAATATACAGATAGTTGGGGGTTTTCAGCTTTAAGCTTTCCCATAAATTACTGTGTTCATATGTGTGAATTTTTGTGGTTTTAATGTGTGCATGCAATTGATTTAATTTCCGCAAGTAATGATCAATAGTAGAAGAGATTATATATTATGCATGAAGTCAAATAGTGTGTGATCAGGAGAATCTCGGATGTATAACACATTATTTATATAATTTCTACAAGAAGAATTGAGACTTTGAATCTGTGAATCAGAAGCAAGGGAAAGGTGCCCCCAAACCACAGAACAAAGGAAAAATCCAAGGCAGGGCAACCCAGGATAACCTACCAAAGCCGCAAGCAAAGAAGAACACCGCAAAGCCAATTAAGGACATGGGAGAGTGGTGTGAGTTCCATAAGATCTCCACTCACAACACAAGTGAGTGTCGGGCCAAGTAGTCACTAGTGGCCGAGCTGAAGGCTTTTGAATCAGATGAATTCTCCGACTCTAAATCAGAACCCAACAAGGGGAGTGAAAAAGGGAAGAAAATTATCGATGTGGAGCCCAACGCCACCATTGCCACCATGAAGATCTAGAGGAGGAGGATCACCTCTTCCATTCCAAGATGTGGGTAAAGGGTTCTATGCTGCAGTTTATTGTCGACAGCAGGAGCCAAAAGAACCTCATTTCAGTAAAGGTCATGAAGTGTTTGGGCCTTCTGACCACATCACACCCACAACCGTACACCATCGAGTGGCTTCACCAACAATGTCGCCTTCCCTACAACATCAAGCACTTCACGGATGAGGTATTATGTGACACTGACCCTTTTGATGTTTGTGATGTATTATTAGGCCAACCATACTTATGGAAGCAACATGTTGTATATGAGTCCTGACCTGGCGCTGTTATTGTTACTTTGGGAAATAAGTTGTACAAGATACCGAAGGTAGCACCACCTGTTGCCATCTCCTTGGTTACTGCAAAACAATGCAGTAAGCTCATTTCAAAAACTGGGAAATTTATTTTCCTAATGATCTGCCCTCAGGGCAAGAAGAAGACAAAGACCATGACCTCAAGATAGGGATCCTCCGCATGACAACAAGAAATGGACAAGGTCGTGGAGGAGTACAGGGACATATTCACCTCACCCGTAGGGGTGCCTCTTCACTGTCAAGTCAAGCACCCCATATATCTGACCCTAGGTGTGCCACTGCCCAATGGACCAATATATTGACACTCTCTTCTGGAGAATGATGAAATCAAGAGGAAGATTCAGGAGCTGTTCCAGAAAGGTCACATCCAACTGAGTTCATCACCCTGTGGGAGCCCGATCGTGTTGGTGTAGAAGAAGGATGGGACTTGGAGACTCTGCATTGACTATGGGTGCTGAACAAGATCATTGTCCAGAATAGGTACCCGATCCCATAGATTGATGACCTTCTGGACCAACTCAAGGAGGCAAAATATTTCAGAAATATTGACTTGAAGTCTGAGTATCACCATGTACCAATCGAACCCTCCGATGTGTGGAAGACTTCCTTCAAAGCCAAGGAGGTCCTGTTCGAATGGTTGGTCATGCCTTTTGGGTTGAGGAATTCTCTTTCAACCTTCATTAGGCTAATGGATGACATCTTGCGTCCATTCACCAATTCATTTGTAGTAGTATACTTAGATGACCTCCTGATCTTCAACCAGACTTGGGAAGAGCACCTCCACCACATCCAACGAGTCCTCCAAACACTTCGGCAACACAAGTTGTGTACCAATTTTAATAAGTGCACTTTTGGCATGACCCAGGTTCAGTATATGGGATACATTATTGATGAGTGGGGGGTGCATGTGGATCCACCCAAGATCCAATTCATTCGAGATTGGCCAACCCCAACCAATCTAACATAGCTTTGCATATTTTTGGGTCTTGCTAATTTCTACCACAGGTTCATGTTGGGATTCTCTCATAACACTTGGCCCTTGAGTCAAGTCACCAAGGGAAGATCGAAATAAAACTTCTTTTGGTCCGAATATCAACACAAGGCATTCGTAGAGTTGAAACATTGCCTCTTCTCTGCCCCGATGCTCACATTACGAGACTTGCAACAACCATTTGAGATCGAGAAAGATGCCTCTAACTATGCTATTGGGGTATTTCTTACTCAACAAGGGAATCCAGTGGTATATCACAGTGAGACACTGCCCCACACAGTCCAAAAGTATCCCACTTATGAAAAAGAGATGTATTCAATTGTGCAGAATTTCTGACAATGGAAGCATTACATTTTGGGGAAGGAAACGGTCATCCACACAGGCCACCAACCCCTGCAGTTCATACAGACACAAGGGAAGTTGCAGAATGATCACCATCAGAAGTGGTCCACATGTATGCAATAGTTTCATTTGAAAATCAAGTACAAGAAGGGTAGCACCAATAATGTTGCAGACTGCCTCAACTGACCATTGATCGTGGCGATAACCACCATGCTCAACTCTTGTGGGCACGAGACTTTTGATTGGCCGCTTCTCTACAAGAGCGATCCAAAATTCGATCATACATATAAACGCTCTTGGAGGGTAACCGAGTTCCAAATTTTCACCTCCAGGATGAACTGTTATGTCACCTGGGACATCTTTGTGTTCCTTCAAGAAAACGTGCCAAGATGATTTGGGAAGCGCAGTACAGTTGGGTTGATTGACATTTCGGGGTTGAGAAAATAGTGGTAGTACTGCAGAAGTATATCTATTGGCCAAACCTTCGATAGGATGTCGGGAAGTACATCAAATCCTGTATTGTCTGCGCCATTTCCAAACATACCATTAATAAGCAAGGCCTTTATAATCCGCTGCCTACCCCTAGTCGACCTTGGGAATACATCTCCATGGATTACATGCTGGGCCTTCCTTCTATTAAGCATGGAAACGACTATGTTTTTGTGGTCGTCAACAAATTCTCGAACATGGCCATTATGGCGGCTTGCAAGAAGAATATCACAGTAGAAGCCACTGCTAAAATCTTCTTTGAACAAGTGTGGGTACACTTTGGGATCCCACAGTCTATCATCTCATATCGGGACATTAGGTTCCTCAGTACATTTTGGTCCAGCCTTTGGTCAATGCTGGGCACCAAGCTCACCAAGTCCACAACTTTCCATCCCCAAACTGATGGCCAGACAGAGGTTGTCAATAGGATGATCATACACATTCTACACATGTACAACTCCAAGCATCCACGCACATGGGATGAGAGCCTCCCCTATGTTCATCACAACTATAACCGAGCCCTCCACATCTCAACCAACCAAAAACACCTTTCAGATGGGATTTGGATTCCAGCCACTACGTTCCATTGACGTAGCCATGCCATTTGTAGCTACTCAGGCCGATTTGGCTCATGTCCAGTCTAGAGTTGACAAGGAAAAAATCTTCATTAAGCGCATTTAACACATATGCAAAAAAATTCATGACATATTGGATAGAGCCAATGCTAAGTACAAGCAGCGGCATGATCAACATCGGGTGCCACACAACTTCTCGGTGGGCGAGAAAGTGTAGCTACATTTGCAGAAGGAGTGCCTCGCTAGACCCCACTGCAAGATTTGCCCGCTTTGATAGGGCCATACACCATCACCAAGGTTGTAGCTCAGTATTCTACCATTCCTTGGTCTGCACCCAGTGTTCAATGTGGATTGCCTTCGGCCCTACTTTCCACCTCTATTGGACACATCTAACATGGAATAACAACTCACACCAACAGAGTTAAACACAGACTGCATGGAACAAGCCACAATTGATCGGATTATGGACACACAAATCAAGAACGCCCACTAGCAGAGGATATATCTATATCGAGTTGTCAAAGCATGCCAACTCCTTCACCAGGGCAAGTGGCTCACCACAGACCAAGTTCAAAATTTTTTTCCTCATCTCATGGAGGAACTCAATGCAATGGGGACCATTGCTTCCTAAGGGGGGAGGAATGATCCAAGTGGATATTGGTGGCCACCCTCCTATTCCAATTGGACCCCCATCATTGTTTCTTTCAGTTTTTCAGTTTCCTTAATTGTAGCACAATTTACTATTTTTGGAAGTTTTTTGGGTTCTGAACTTCCAGAGCCGTTTTGAGGCCCTAAACGACGTTTTTTGGGGAAACCACCTCCGATGAATATTGAGTCTTCATATTGAGTCTTTAAGATTCAATATTCATTATCAGCAATTGTAGTCCTCGGATAGATCTTTCTAACGATGTATCATGTGCGTCAAATGAAGATAATATGCCAAAGTTACAACCCCGAGAAATTGAAGTACCAATTTACCTCGACGAGGCCCATAATCTAGTTTTTCATCTACTAGGGTCAAGTTTTTGGATGTTTAGGGTTTTCCATTATTTCTTAATAATAAATAGGCATTCGAGCCTCATTGTAACACAGTTCATAGGCACGTAACCTCCACATATCTTCTCAGAGATAAGATACCAACGCCCTAGCTGGTTTATTTCCATTTTGTCTGTACGCATATTTTAGTTATGAGATACTAATGAAATGAAGTTTTTTTTCTATTTAATCTCTACGTTTATGTGTATTTCTGTATTTTATTGCGTTCCTGCATAAGTCCGGATCAATCCTCGGGTATGGAGATAAACCATTCCAAATCTATGATTTTCTTTTTTAACACACATATTGCTATACAAAGGAATTTGATAGTCATCATAGGATTCCAAAGGAAAAGTAATCCTTCAAATATCTAGCTATCCCTCTAACTGTTAAGTCTTAAAAGAAGTCCCATTAGGATAATATTGTATCAAATCTGGAAGATAGAGTTAAGTGATGGAAATTTAGAGCCTTGAATCTAGTTGGAAGGTTGGTTTTGATTAAATTTGTACTACAAGTGATTCTGAGGTATATGTTATCAATTCTCCTAGATCTCAAAGGTGTTCTGCAAAAGATTAGAGAGATTCAAAGGAATTTATTATGGAGAGGAGTTGAGGACAAGAGGAAATGGGTGCTAGTAGCATGGAACATGATATAAAAATTGAAATATTTGGGTGGCCTAGGCTTACATGATCGAGAGAGCATGTGGAGAAAGACTTTGGTGGCACTGTGTAAAGGGAGGTTCTTCACCTTGGGCCCATATTTGGAGGGTGAAATATGCCCAAAATTTTCCCTCAAAAGACCTTTTCCATATGTTTGGAACAATTAAAGGATTAGTGATATGGAATTTGGCTTGGGGAAACAAGGAAATCATATAGAAACACTATTTCTAGGAGGTCAGATGTGAAAGATAAACCTTGTTATAGGAGGATGCTTGGCAACAACAACCCATCTTAAACAAGAAAGTGTGGTGCCCAATTCAAAGGATGACTAAGAGTCAAAACTGAAATAAAGTGCACCAAATCTACGAACAGGGGACCGATGGTAATAAATGGTGAAGATGGAACCTTAGTATCTTTCGGGATCCTAGTCAAAATGAGGAGGTGGTCCAAGAAATAGTATGAGAATTAAGTAAGATCAGGATCCTTTGTTCTGATGACCAGGATCAACTGAGATGGGGGAAAAAGAAGGCAGGGAATTTAATCTTAAAGATGCTAGAACTCATTTTGAAGGTCACTAGTGTGAGACAACATATCCAGTGTGGGAGAGAATATGGTCATCGCCTCAATGGCCCAAAATTAAAACTTTCATGTGGCTAGTTTTGTATAGGAAAGTTCTGACATGGGAAAATCTAGTGAAAAGAGGGTTTTTTGGGGTTTAATGGTGTTATCTCTATGAATGTGAGGAGGAGAATCTCAACCAATTATTGAACACATGCAATTATACTTCTATTATCTCGGATTGGTTGGCTCTTCTTTTCAGGAAGAATAAGGGAAAACATACAAGATATTATTAAAAAATGGAGAGAGAGATACACAAAGAATGAAATGGTAAATCTCACCCGGTGCCTAGCCCCGATATTTATCCTTTGGGTTATCTAGAAGGAATGAAACTGAATTTTTTTTTAGAAAAAGAAGCTCCATGTAGTACGCCTGGTCAAATTAATTCAATGCTAATTGAAGGAAACAATAATCAATAGAGGAGTAAAGGTTAATGATGAACAACCTTCATCGCAGGAGGTAAGAATCCTAAAATTACTAGAGTTGGATAATCTTGGTACATAGGTAACTCAGGCCAGGGAAACCCTGGGGATGTGGGTGTTGGAGGAGTTATAAGATGCTAGAAAGGGAATATTTGCAGGGTATATTTCATCAAACTGGGATATGCTTCTAACAATGCAACTAATTTCTATGCCATGGAACAAGGGCTAGAAATTTCAGTAAGAGAAATGATGTTCAATGTTACAATAGAGGGGGATTTGACGATTTTTATCCAAGTGGCAAGGAGGTTGCAATGTGGCTCGTAGGCAAACCTAGGTAACAAGAAACTGGTGCCTGACACAATTAACCCAGTGCATTCAATAACACCTAACTACTCTTGTAATAGTGGAATTCATCTTAGTTAGGAGGTCAACAAACACAGTGGTGGACAGGTTGTCTAATGAAGGGGTCTCCATCTCATAGATGTATCAGGACATGGCATGGTCAAATCTTTGAGAGGGACAACTAAGAGGTGACTCCTAGAGGTTGGTAGAAAATGACAACTCCCTGGTAGCTGAAATGGAGTACAATGTAGAGTTGGGCCAAGGCTTGGTGTTGGGCATGTGTTATATTCTTTCCACAACTAGCCCCACGCACTGTACGTTGCGCCGGGCACAGCAGGGGGGAGGCAACCCCCACTGTTGGGGTCCGGGGCAGCGCCCCGGCAAATTTTTTTTTGGTATGCGGTCCCACTCATAGGCAGACCCACCCATGTTTTGTGCATGAGTTTGCACATGGTTTTGGGGTATGATGGTTTTTAGGCCCTGGTATTTTGTAGATCCGGTCAAAGGAACTACGGTTATGTTCTAATCCAGGGTTAATGGATTGGGGTTGATGTATGCTTCGGCATGTATATATATATATGTGTTGTAACACTAAAAGGAATAATGAAAAATCAAGTTGGTCGTCCCGATTTGGGATCCAGGGGAAAATCTCTGTGTTTATCTGTTTTATGTTTTATGCTCTTGCTATTGTTTATTTTCTGTTATAAGATTCATGTGTAGATAATTTCTGTTCAGGGTTAAAACCTAATATTTATCAGAAGGGTTTAAATTTTCCAAGGGGACGCTTTGTGTCGTCGAGGGTTTTTTTCAAATCGAGTAGGACTCGTTCAAAGGAGATCTGCGGGATCGATTTTTGCGGTGAAAGAAGATGGCGAGCGGCAGAAAGATAGAGATCGAGAAATTTAATGGTCAGAGTTTTGAGTTGTGGAAGCTCAAGATGGAGGATCTGCTGGTGGATAAAGATCAATGGATCGTGGTAGATCCAGGTACTAAACCAACGGCAATGTCAGATGAAGACTGGAAGAAACTGGATCGGAAGGCTAAGAGCACAATACGGTTGTGTGTGTCAGATTCAGTATTGTTGAATGTATCTGGGGAAGCTACGACGAAGAATTTGTGGGAAAACTTGGGACTTTGTACCAATCTAAGTCTCTGGTGAATAAGTTGTTCCTGTGGAAAAAGCTGTATAACTTGAGGATGAAGGATGGAGACTCGGTGACAGAGCATCTGAACGCCTTCGAACACCGTGGTAAGCTTCTGGCCGTCATCTCGTTGATATTAAAAATCTCGTATGAAGATAAGTGCATCGCCTTATTGGTGTTCTCTACCACTGTGACAAACAATATTGCAATAGGTAGCAATACAACTACCTTGAATTTTGATGACATTGTCTCAACCTTGCTGTCGGAGGAAATGAGATGGAGAAATATGGAGGGTCAAAATGGAGATGTGTTATCTATACAAGGAAGGTCCCAAAACAGAAATAAGAATAAGGTTTCGAGTGGGAGATCTAAATCTAGAGGGAGATCTAAATCCCCTGGAAAGTTTGTAAAGGTGTGCTGGAAATGCGGAAATGAAGGACACTACAAAAAGGAATGCAGATCTAAAGCTCCTAAGAAAGGAAATGGATCTGATGATGCTCCTTCTACAGAGGCAAAAACCACCTCGGATGAAGGTGGGGATGTGTATTTGGCTTCTTCTTCAAATACACATGTAGATCATGAGTCATGTTTGATTGACTCAGGTGCATCCTTTCACTTCACTCCCCATAGGGAGTGGTTCTGCGAGTATGAGAAATATGATGGTGGTGATGTCTTCCTAGGGGATGATAGGAAGGCCAGAATCGTTGGACGTGGAAAGGTCAAGCGGAAGCTGCAAGGTGGAAGGATTAGAACACTTCGGTGTTCTGCATATTCTCGCATTGGTCAGTAACTGATTGTGGTTAAAGATGGATGATGGTGTAAAAACAATGCTTCTGAGAAAGATGCCCTGCAAGTGGTTCAGGGAGCAGCAGTATTAATGCTGGGATTTCGGACTGGAGCTCTGTACAAGCTACAAGGTAGCACTGTCATTGATGGGTGTAACAGCTCTATGGTTCCTAAAAGTGGAGCAAAAAGCCTAGCTGTCTCTGGAGAAAAGACCATGCTATGGCATCAAAGGCTTGGACATATTGGAGAGAAGGGCCTTCGGATACTGCATAGAAATGGTATGGTAGAAGGTATGTCTAATTTCTCTCCGGATTTCGATTTCTGTGAACATTGTGTATATGGGAAGCAGAATCGGGTGAGTTTTCCTTCTGGTGCTAAGAGGGCGAACAAGATATTAGAACTTGTGCACAGTGATGTGTTTGGACCTGTGTCAGTTCCATCACTGGGAAAGTCTGTGTACTATGTTTCATTCATATATTACTTCTCAAGGAATACATGGATATATTTCTTGAGGAAGAAATTTGAAGTCTTTGACAGATTTAAATAATTTAAGGCTCTGGTGGAAAACTAGACAAAGAAGAAGATAAAGGCGCCGAGGACAGATAATGGTGGGGAGTTTTGCAAGAAGCAATTTGAAGATTTCTGTAAGAAGTGTGGTATAGCACGGCAGAAGACTACTCCATACACACCTCAGCAAAATGGAGTTGCAGAAAGAATGAACAGAATGCTGATGGAAAAGGCAAGAAGCATGCTCAGTGGTACCAGGTTAGGACAAGAATTCTGGGCAGAGGCAGTGGAGACTACATGTTACTTAGTTAATAGATCACCTTCATCAGCGTTGGAGGATAAGACTCCACATGAGGTATGCACTGGTAAGAAACCCTCTCTTTCACATCTAAGGGTATTTGGATGTGATGCATATGTACATATTCCAAAGGAGAAAAGGACCAAGTTGGATAATAAATATGAAAGGTGCATCTTTATTGGGTATAAGGATGGTTTAAAAGGTTACAAGCTTTGGAACCCGGAAACAAGGAAGGTTGTGTACAGCCAAGATGTGGTGTTTAGAGAGGTGAAAGATGTTGTTAAACATGAAATCATACCAAAGGAACTTGAGAAGATAGAGTTTGAGCTAAAGGAGGATGAATCAGACTCTACAACAGAAGAAGACTCAGAAGATGAAGAGCCACAAACTCCAGCTTTGAGAAGATCAGTTCGGGAAAGAAGGCAACCAGAAAGGTATAGTCCATCTGCTTTCTGTTCAGGTTTTTCCTTAACTATAATTGATGATGAACCCAGAACTGTCAGGGAGGCAGTAGATTCAGAGGATGGAAAACTCTGGAAGGAGGCCATGGTTGATGAAATGGCATCCTTGCACAAAAATGATGCATGGGATCTGGTGGAGTTGCCGGCTGGAAGGAAGCCCATTGGGAGAAAATGGGTGTTTAAGAAGAAAATGAATGTAGAAGGCAAGGTGGAGAAATACAAAGCTCGGTTGGTAGCCAAAGGTTATTCCCAGGTGCCGGGAATTGATTTTGGTGATATTTTTTCTCCTGTTGCCAAGGTTACTTCTATTAGATTACTTTTATCTGTTGCTGCTGCATTTGATTTTGAGATAGAACAGATGGATGTGAAGACAACATTTCTTCATGGGGATCTAGAAGAGAAGATCTACATGAAGCAACCTGAAGGCTTTATGGTGAAGGGTAAGAAAGAACTAGTATGCAGGTTGAAGAAGTCTCTGTATGGGTTAAAACAGTCACCAAGGATGTGGTATCAGAAATTTGATACCTATATACGGGGACTTGGCTTCACTAGATGCAACACTATGTTTATTTTAAATTAATTGGTGACCTTGTTATTTATTTGGTCTTGTATGTGGATGATATGTTGTTGATTGGAAATGACAAAGAAATTATCCAAGATTTGAAGACCCAGTTGTTCTCCAAATTCGACATGAAGGATCTTGGTGCTGCAAACTATATTTTGGGCATGGAAATTAAGAGAGATTGGGCAAAGAGGAAGCTCTGGTTAAACCAGAGGAAGTATGTCGAGACTATATTGCAGAGGTTCAATATGCAGGATAGTAAATCGGTGAATGTTCCTATTCCTGTAGGTGTAAAGCTATCTGTCGAACAGTGTCCCAAGACACAAGAAGAAGAGGAGGATATGTCCCGTGTTCCATATGCAAGTGCAGTGGGTAGCCTGATGTATGCAATGGTTTGTACTAGACCAGAAATTGCACATGCAGTGGGAGTATTGAGCAAGTTTATGTCAAACCCAGGGAAGGAGCATTGGACAAAAGTGAAGTGGGTTTTCAGATATTTACGTGGCACTAATGATTATGGCTTGTGTTACCAGGGAAGACCAGGATAGGAAAGAATGTTGGACATTCGTGGTTTTGTTGATGCAGACTGGGCTGGAGATATGGACCAAAGAAGATCTACAAGTGGGTATGTGTTTAGCCTATTTGGAGGCACAGTCAGTTGGATGAGTAAAAGACAGTCTGTAGTGGCTCTTTCAACTACAGAGGTAGAATACATAGCAGCCACTCATGTAAGCAAGGAAGTAGTTTGGTTGCAGAGATTGTGTTCAAGTATGGGGTTGGTACAGCAAGCTATAAGGATAGACTGTGATAGCCAAAGTGCAATTTTCTTGGTTAAGAACCTTGCTTACCATTCAAAGACAAAGCACATTGATGTTCAATATCACTTTGTTAGAGATATGGTTGAGGCTAAAAGGGTGTTGCTGGTAAAGGTGGACACTTTGAAGAATGTTGCGGATGCATTGACAAAGTCTGTGAGCACTCAAAATTTCTCTTGGTGTAGAGAAACAATGGGTGTTGAAGAATTGGCCCAATGACTAAGCTCTCCTGTGGCCCCCTGTGGAAAGAAAACAACAAGTGGGAGAATGTTGGGCATGTGTTATATTCTTTCCACGACTAGCCCCACGTGCTGTACATTGTGTCGGGCGCAGTAGGGGGGTCACAAGGGGGGAGGAAGCCCCCATTGTTGGGGTCCGGGGCAGTGCCCTGGCAATTTTTTTTTGGTATGCGGTCCCACTCATAGGCGGACCCACCCATGTTTTTTGCATGAGTTTGCACATGGTTTTGGGGTACGATGGTTTTCGGTCCCTGGTATTTTGTAGATTCGGTCAAAGGAACTGTGGTTATGTTCTAATCCAGGGTTAATGGATTGGGATTGATGTATGCTTTGGCATGTATATATATGTGTTGTAACACTAAAAGGAATAATGTAAAATCAAGCTGGTCGTCTTATCAGATCCAGAAAATCTTCCGTGTTTATCTGTTTTATGTTTTATGCTCTCGCTATTGTTTATTTTCTGTTATAAGATTCATGTGTAGATAATTTCTGTTCAGGGTTAAAACCTACACCTGGGTAGAGCTCAATTTGCTCACATGATTAATTAAGTCCTATATTATAGAAGAGATTGGAATATCAAAACGAGGCAAGAGATCGGTCACACGGAAAAATTGCATGGACAAGGTGGAAACTAAGGAATGTAGATTTATGAACACTTATATCAATATTTGTAAATGATAAGGATATTGAGAGGTGGGAAAGTACGAGAATTACAGAGGATACATACGCAGGGTGACAAATGGTGATAATGAGCCTGTTAAATTCGCTGATAATGGAGAATGAAAGGGAGATATTGAGAAATCTCACACGAGAAGACAATCCTATCACCGAAATATCAAAGATCAGATCCATAACACCGAATATTGCGATGGTAAGCCCCAAAAATCATGTAGGACAGCGAATTCTAGCTGCAAGGGCTTTAAATTCTTGGCTTGACACCATTTGTACCGAGTTGTGTTTGGACATTGAGAATTTTTGTAGCATTATGGAATTTTTAACAATCGATTTCCAATGTGAAAGGATAATTTAGGTAGCCAATTTTAGGATGGAAAGAGTAAGATATTTGGTGAGAAGGCTAATGGGGAGACCCAGGGAAGAGGCAAAGGGGGAGGGTAGTAGCAAACACACCCACATGGAAACAGTTGTGAGAGAAGAAACAAAGGCATTCCAATCCATTGTCCCACCAAAAGGAAACGAAGTGGTGGAGATTTGGGAGAATGAGGTTCTCCAATAGAGGATATATATCCCTGACAGTCAAATTGAGGAGGCAGTTGACTAAATCATTGACACTGGTGGGACAAGGACCTGAGTGACCCTCTACCACAGAACCTTGGAAACAACTTGTCAGGTTAAGACCATGATGGGAAAGCTACAAGTGGATGGCTATGAGGGTCAGGCGAAAGGATAGGAGGATACCTCAAGTCAACTGAGAGCCATCAATCAATGGCTTGGAGGGACCGAATCTGCTCTAGATATGTTGATAAAAATTGAGAAGTTGTAGGATAGCTGCATAGGCGACTTGCATGACACGTTTGGAATTTATCTAAAGTATATATATAACATTGACATAACTCTAGGGGAAGCGAAATGGGACCCAACACACCTTGGGAAGTTTAAGGAAAGAGAGGTAGTATGCTCTAGCTTATCCACAATGACGAATCCTATGATGGCTCCTACGAAAGCTTCGACTGGCGAGGATATTGCAAAATGAGGTTCAGGAAAGAAATTTTTTTTTTCCCCCTGTTTACTCTGATAGCAGATTACTTAGATATAAGTTGTAATAGGAAGTATAGAATTTTTTTGGTTAATCTCGGGTCTAGGAAAATGGGAGATTATTTAGGAAAAC
This sequence comes from Pinus albicaulis, assembly GCA_034641835.2. Classification (NCBI taxonomy): domain Eukaryota; kingdom Viridiplantae; phylum Streptophyta; class Pinopsida; order Pinales; family Pinaceae; genus Pinus; species Pinus albicaulis. The sequence continues at coordinate 467,283,623 of CM076575.1, forward strand.
CTGATAGGAATGTTATTAGTAACAATAATTTTTTTAAGCTGAAAAAGGGACAAAAGAACCTTATGTTTTTTTGGACAGTGGTTGTATTAAGACAATTTATTTTGGTAATTGGTTTGGTTTCCAATATGGAAAACCAACTGCCATTTTGTATTGTTTTTTTGTTGAATTACAAAAAAAAAATGTAATGTGAAAAATTTGAAAATGTTTTAAAATTCAATTATATACAACATAGAACTATCTAACCCTTAAAACTTTAACGTGGTTTTAGAGTTGGGCTGAAGAAAAGTCATTGAGATCACCCCCATGTAGACACCTATGGTGGATTTTTTGATCAAGCAAAGTTAAAGAGATTAAGATGTTGGCCCACCTAAAAGAATGTTAGGGTTTGGAGGAAACCCTAGGGAGCCCTTGTTCTTAGAAATAAAGGTTAGGGTTTGAGAGAAACCCTAGGAGTGGCCTTGGACATGGAAAAGGCTCGGGTTCTATAGCATTGGGACCCTAGTGCGATTTATATTTTTCATGATATGATATGATCAATGAGAATTTATTAAGTTATTCAAGTACTTATGACATATTCATAGTAACCTTAGTTCTACTTGTCTCCTACCCAATAGGAGATGGTATGATGTAGATCTAATGGTTATCTTGTACATTGATAATTGGGATTGGATGCCCAAGAAGGACATTCAGGATCTAGAAATGAGAATACAAGTGGTTCTCAAAATGAAGCATTTATTATTGACATATGGTTGATGAACAATGGTACCTCATTACCAAGAAGGAGACAAGATCAAGAGGGGGTTGATAACTTCCTTCAATCCTCATTAAATATAAATACTTTTAAGAATTACTTTATTTCTTTGTGACATTGTTATTGTTTATATTAATTATCTTCTTAGATTATTGTTTATTCTTCCTACACGATTAATTGAACAACCAAATGCTTCTTTCCCTGAATTCTTGGATGAGATTGTGATCAAGGAAAGAAAATCCGTCTTGAGTTTCATCACGATGAAGATTAATATAGGAAGAGTTATCTCCAAGAGGGAGTTGGTGCAGACGAATGAAGGAGCCACTCTCATATCTAGAGTAGAAAGACAATAGTGTCTTTTAAATGAAGCTTGATTGGATTGTCAGGTACACTTTCATTATGTGTATTTACTTTGATATTATTGATATTTCTATTTTTCAAGGGTCAAAAGGTACATTATATGGATGTAAGGACCAAGTCCTTAATATAGATATTGAGGAGGATGTAGAGCCACCCCATGATTATATTGGTGCTTAAAATTGTACAAGAGCTCAAACCTCGAAGGAAGGATTGTAGTCTCTCAGGTTGATAACTATAACTAAAGAGGCTTCCTTTTCATAGGGAGTAAATTGTTAGATTGGATGTGACAATCAAATGGAGGACCAATGTCAGATGCTTCCATGATATAAAGTTAAACAATGATAAGGAATATGCAACAAGGCTCTTGGGTGAGGGTACTCCTTAAAGCCATGGACTTGGTTGAGTACATACCCTAGTATACATCCTACCTACAAGTCACCTTTGTGTCTTTATTAACCAAAGGGCCATGGACTTGGTTAAGCTTGTCAGGATTGCCACCCATCTGGCTAGTGGGTGAGGATACTTAGGTGTGTGTGATCTTTACCTAATGTCACACGTGACTATCATGGACTTGGTTATGGTAAATTGATCTCACTAAGTATTGGATGCAGGTGTTCTACCACTTTATTATCGATGATCAAGCTGGGTGAGGGCCAGTCAGTGGATATAGGGTGTGTGTGATATTTACCAAGGTCATTTATGATTTCCATGTGCTTTTTTGTGGTAAATAGATCTCCCCTATTGTCATGTGGATCATTCTTCTTCTTCTATGGATCAAGTCATCATTGTTCAACTGAGATGAGATGAGATGAGATGAGATAAGATGAGCTTCTCTTATGTTGAGACATGTAAATCTGAGATGATTTTTATGGTGCAACCGAAAATTCGTCCCTACCTGAAAGGGAGTGTTGAAATTAGGGAAACTTCGGAATGAATTTTCCCAAGGGAAATCCAATTACCCCAAGGAAAATCCTAGCTACCCCAAGGAGAAACCATCTTTTGCCAAAAGGAGAGTTTAGATTTGATAAAGGGAAATTACTAATCATTGGAACTTATCTCATTATTATTTTATTTGACAAATTTATTTGGGCAAGCAATCATTAAGGCTTTTGGTAAATATATTTAAATATTATCAAGAGTAAATTAAAAGGGTCTTCCTCAAGTCAACCTAACTAAATGGAGCGTCACATTGGCACAAAATTAACCCCTTGTATCCTCCATCGATTAATATAAATTAGAGGCCTTGGAGCTCATTCAAACATATCAAGGACATCTAATCAATGGAGAAATATTTCTGAGGTAGTCGTAGTCTCAAGAATTCCTAGCCAAGTTGGAGAAGAAGTCAAGTAATTGGTCTTTTTCTTGTGTTTTGGTCTCGAAAGGTTCAAGGAGTTTTTGACCGAGTTTGTGAGATGGATTATGGGATTTTTTTTGGTGCATATATCCCTATGATCTTGGAAACAAGTGTATGGTCTCTTAGGAAATGGTTGAGCCCTAATGTAACTATTTGGAGAGGTACATAAGGAATATTTTGGAAGGCCAAAATTTCGAGGTTCATGATAGAGTAAGGCCACATCATTAGAGGAACCAACACAAAGGTATAAGGTGGATTGCACATGATTTAAGGAGTTTTTCAAGTACCCTAACCAGGGTCAAGTAACCTCAAGTAAAGGCACAAAATCGTGACCTAGAAAGGCAGACAAAGTTTGATGTTTAAGGTCTGGAGTAGTATTAAAGAAGACTACATTATCCTAGATAATAGTGTAGAGGCACATGGCTTGAGAAGATAGGATAGAGAAATATTTTGAAGGAGTTTATGCCCTGAACTAAGGTTGATGTGGGTATCACAAGTTTCCCTAATTAGAGGGATGAAATATTTGACTTCATGCTGCACAGGGATGGATATAGGATGGAAAAAATAAGATGTCCAAAACAAGAGGTATGTTGACTTTCCATGTTGAAGTTTTGAAAGGTGGTGTCTTTCTTGTAGGAAAAACTTGTATGGAAACTAGAGTATAGTTTGGAGGGTTGGTTAGAAGAGCCCTTAATACAGTCCCTTATGAAGGATGGTGATGTATGGAAATTTCCTTATGACAATGATGTGTGGTAGTTTCCTTATAACAATGACGTATGACAATTTTTTTATAACAATGGTGTATGGAAATGTCCCTATGACAGTGATGTGTGTAAATATCCTTATAACAGTAATGTATGGCATTGTCCCTATGACAGTGATGTGTGGAAATGCCGTTATGACAATGATGTATTGTAGTAATACTTATGATTGAGATGTAAAAAATATTTGCATAGATATTTTCTACTTGTGACAGTGATATACATGAAACCATATTTTTTAATCTATTAATCACTAGGATACTTGTCAAAGGTTTTTTGGAGGGCCTATGAATGCCTATTTATAGAATTGTCTGCTTCCATCCCACAAGGATCTTGCATGATATAGGGTTGTCCCTGTTGAAAATGCAGCAAGATGATGGAGCTTAGTGAAATGAAGTCGCCTTCACTAAGTGGGCCCGCAGGAAAATTCCTGGGCGCAAAAAAATCTATTTTGTAGAAGCAGGAGCATGGTCCCTGGGAGATCATGATGTTGCTCTTGGAGTATTGGTCATGTTGTGTAAAAATGCAGATGGAATCATAATTTAGATCTATAGGCTCTAACTCTATTTTTAAGATCGCCTTCCCAATAGGGAAGTCAACACATTTACCCTTAATAATATTTGGACTATAAACAATGTTTACTCTCATTGGAGCATCACAATGAAGTGGAAAAAGTGGCTCATGCATCCGACAGAGGAATTATGCTATTCCCAAGGGTTTGATGGCATCATGCATGGTTGACTTCAGTTAGGACTTCAGTGGCAGAAGTTTGGTGGAGTTAATGAGACAGCTAGTGGAGTCGTGTTCTGTTTATTTTAGTTGAACTAGTTGAGATTAGTTTAACTAGCTAATCAATTAGTTATGAGTGGAGTGAATTAAATATTATTTAATTCATTAATTAGTAACTCATTATTCAACTGAAGAACACATCATTTCACTACAGTGCATGGACAGTTCAGTGGAGACCAGTGAAAGAGGTAGATGAAAGGGTGGAGTTAGCTATCAGTGGCGACATCAGTTGTGCATGAGATTTGCACCACACTTGGAGGAATTTCCCATGATGATTGCGCTGTCAAGCCAAGGAGATTCTAACCTTGGATCTCTATATAGACAGGCCTGGATTGCGCAATAGAGGCAAGGCAATTGGCGGTGAGTTTTGAACCAGTAACCTGTTCAAAACTGAGCTAGATTGTGTGTAACTTCATGAGAAAGTACCGAGTACTTGTGAGGAGTATTGTACTGAGTTTGTTACATGATTTCTCCATTATAATATACACAATAGCTGCGGGGTTTTCAGCTATAAGCTTTCCCCATACATACTGTGTTAATGTGTATGATGAATTGATGTGCTATCGCTTGTTTTATTTCCGCATGTTTGATGATCTGAGTGGACGAGATTATGTGTTGCATATAAATTCGAATTGTATGTGATCGGGATAGTCTCGGTGGATAATTAATCATTATTCAGCAAATTTCTATAGTCCCTAGGGGGCATACTATGTTTTATGTTGAAATACTTATGTCTCATTATAATTGTACTTTGTATCTTAGTTGAACATTTGATGAACATCTAAGAAGAAGAAGAATTGCTTCTCGGTTTTCCCCCTTGTGGGGTTTTCCCCTGATCTTTGTCCTAAAATCTTGGTGTCTCTATTATTTATGATTTTATTCTAATGTTCCTTACTATTCTTCTGCATTTTTTATGTTAATGTTCTCTCTATATAATTTCTTATGTTGATATGGGGTGAATGTAATGTGAACAACATTGAAAATGTTTTAAAATTCAATTATCTACAACAGAGAACTATCTATCCCTTAAAAATTTAACGTGAGAATATACATGTACTCCAAGAAGCTATAGGAGAATATAAAATTCATGAGCCAGCTCCATAAGAATATCTAGAAGGATTCTCTGGTCATCCTTGTCAATATATTTAAGAGAATAAAGAATCATAGACTGAATCTGATGGAGAGCATCCATTAGAACCAATGATCAAGGATTTTTTGACATGCTTATCATCAGATCCATCATGTACCGAAAACATCAACCATTCAATGGAAAAATATATGCATGAGCTGGTAAATAAAGACATAGAGAATGGACCAGATGAGAAAGAGAGCTAAGAGAATCATGATTATATTGAGTGTTGGTTCGAAATGACCATCATATCTATGTATCTTAAGAGAGATTTCCTTGGATGTGAAAAGGAATCAGTGCTTAAGATGTTTTTTAACAATGTGTCACAGAAGTAATTATATCAGGTGGTCTCCATTCAATCCCTTTGGAAACTAATTCTTTAAAACTCTTAATAATTTGGTATAATTAAAGACTCTACAATGCCATTAGCAGCTGATATCTGAATGGAAAAGAATAATTGTAGAAGAAACTCAAAATGATATGTTGTAACGCAAAATATACCACTTTAAATTTTAGAATGAATTTATGGAGAGAGAGGAAAACCAAAATAATATGTTGTAAACACAGAATCTATTACTTTTAAGTTCCAGAGAGAAATTGTGAAGGGAGAGGAGTTGGAGTGAAGGAGCGCAAATTAAGGTTATTTAACTCTGACTCACAGATATAATTAAGAGACCAACAACTACTTTACTTCACTTCATTCCAAGAATAAGGGACACAAAATGGCGCAGCAAAAACGAATCACCATCAACAGTTGTAGGAAACTTGATGCTTATTTCATTAATTCCTTAGAAAAGTAAGTACCAAAGTTTTAGTCTTCTAGAGGTCCAAAACTCGGAACCCTCCTTCTATCTTTCTATCTTGCTTAAATACATCAAAGAAAGTTTGTAACTGCTAGAAATTCTTGAAACTACTTCAATTACCTAAACTGATAAAACTACTTATTACATTGCAATTGAGGACATCACTATAGCTTCGATCCTAACAAACAAACAAAAACAAATTAAAACTTGAAATATTATTCTTTTTGTTGAATATAATTTGTTGCTGATGTGTCTCCCTAAAGTGCTGATGAGTCTCCCTGACAGATCAGACATCCTTTTCCTGCATTTCTTCCAGAGTTAAATATTTTTTCTTTTCTGGTTGCTGCCATGTCTTTTTTGTTTCTGATGTGTAATTTGAACAGTTCTGCAATAACTCCTCTTTTCCCAACTTGACCCAGCTATTGTGTTTCCAACAGTGCCACCATATGCTCCTTCTGCCTGACTTTGCCTATGCCTTTATGCTTCAAACAATGTTATCATGTCCCCCTCTACTTGACTCTGCCTCTTCTGCTCATGCCCGCAACATTTAGTCTTCCATTTATTTACAAGGCACCACCACATACAACACTGTTTTGCACGGGGTCGGGCGTTACCTGAGTCTACTGCCCGCGTTCATGTTTCTTCATAAAGAAACAAAACTACAAATAATCTTGGAATTTAAATAAATTTAAATTAACCTTTGAAAGGTATCGCATCCGCCTTTCCATCGCATTTTGGCTTTCCATGCTGCTCCGTTCTAAGCCTCCTCTTACCTCTGATGTGATTTCTCAAAGGAAAGGTCCTTACTTCCGGATTTGAAATCCTTTACAATTTAACTTTGAAACTACATCGCATCCACCCCTTATCACATTTCGAACTTTATAACATATTCCTTAGTACCATTCCTCCTCAAGTTTGCAATTGCAACGTGAAATATGCGATAGAGGTAGGGATGACGTGGAAAGTGGAGGTGGAGCCGATCGCAAATCACAATCGGTGATATAAAACTTATCGTAAATCATATTTTGACCTTTATAACATATTCCTTAGCCCTTTTCCTCCTGAGCTTGCGATGTACGATGTGCGATAAACGTAGGGATGATGTGGCAAGTGGAGGTGGGTCCGATAAAAAATCGCAAGTGGTGATATGAAACCTTGTCGCACTTCGTATTTCGACATTTATAACATATTCCTTAATGCCATTCCTCCTGATCTTGTGATGTGCGATGTGTGAGAGGGTCCCACGACCGGACTTTAAATAACTTAGATTTGGGCTTCGAACTATATCACATCTAGTCTTCGTATCGCATTTCGCATTTCGGTGGTTTAAACTTGTTCTATTCCTCTTAAGCTTTGTGATATGTGATCAAGCCTTCCACGTGTGATTGCGATTAAGTCTTCGAACACTGTTCTGCACGCATATTTGCACGACTCGAACCTAATTTGTGTGCAATGTTCTAAACGCATCAATCGACCCGACTCCTGAACTGTTCTGCATGCAAATAAGCCCGACTCAACCCGCCTTCACATCTTTGCACATAATGTGAATACACCGACATATAAATCAAAAATTCTTTTTCGGTATACAAAAAATTTACATTTTCTAACATATATGTTTTTTTTGGTGTTTTGAGACATATTTATAAAGTAAATGCAAATGAGCCACAACATTTGGCTCCACCTAGGGATAGTTCTTTTTTCCATGAAAGCCCTAAGAACCGCAGATTAGTGCCTTATTCATTGGGCATGGATTCAAATACTGCTTGGTGACATATGGACGACGAGAAATATGGTATTTAAAATGGTGGATTGCTGACTTTTAATGCTCAAAATAATGCTTCAAATACTGCCCGTTCACAGACAGTTGCAGAGATTCTCCATCTAAATATTCTAGGATGAAATTATGTTTTATCTAGCTTTAGAAATTATGTATGGACCATACCAGAGAGGGTCAAAATTACCACGCTTTCCTTTATCCTCCCTTCTGGTGTCCCATATTAATACTAATTCTCCTGATTGGAATATGATTTCTTTTGCTTTTCTGTCAATGGAATTCATATTTTCCTGGTAAGAAATCAAGTTATCTCTAACTTTGTTTATATTTTCACTTGATTCATTCACGTCGTTCAATATTCTCACTAGAGCATTAGGTTCTTCCTAATCTTCCTGAAGGAAAGCAATCACTGGTTTGGCCAACCGAGTAGGAAATAGTGCCTGAGTTCCATAAACCAATTCATAGGGTGACTTGCCAATAGACCTCCTCGTGGTTACTCAGACTACCCAAAGAGAAAACTTCAACTTTGAATCCCAGTCTTTCTGATTTTCAGTGATTGCCTTCTTCAAAATCCTAACCATGGTCTTGTTTGAAGATTTTATCAACCCATTCCCTTGTGGATGATATGATGTGGAATGTGACAAGATTACATTATATGTTTGGCAGAAATGAATGAATCGAGTATAATTAAATACCTGATAATTATCAGTTACAATCTTGACTGGACAACCAAACCTATTGAAGATGTTCTCATCTAGAAACTTCATCACTACTTGGTCATTTTCTTTATTGTTTGGGATTTCTTCAACCCACTTTGTGAAGTAATCATTGGCAGTTAGAATCCATTTGAACTGTCCACTTGATGGTGGATTGATATCTCCAATAAAATCCAGTCCCCACTACCTGAAGGGCTCTTCTATGAATACAGGGATAAGAGGTAATGGAGCAAGTCTTTTCTTCTCCGCAAACAACTGACATTTCTAACAACTTTTGACCAATCTATGTACATCTACAAATAGGGTGGGCCAATAGAAACATGACTTGAGGATTTTGTGGGTTGTGACATTCCAACTATAATGTCCTCCACATAGAATTTCATGATATTCCTTGATAATCTCAAAAGATTCACCTTCAGTTAAACAGACAGAAAAATAACAGTGGGATCTTTCAGTACCATTTTGCTTCTACTATGACATATGGCTAAGATTTAAGCTTGAGAGCTCTGTATTTGGTTCTATCCAGTGAAGATGGGCAAGAAAAGAAACACAGGTAATGAAAAACGTCTTTATACCAATATGAACACAAAAATTTGTATTGAATGTTTTGGGCTTATTCTGACCTTCTTCATTTTTAGCTCCATCCACTGGTGCCAAGATGTTAATTCCCAATGCTTCAAAATTTGTTTCTGTTAGTAACTTTGCTAAAGCCCTTCCTTTGATTAACTTGGTGGGTTTAATGTCCAAGTCATACTCGTGGATTTTAGCTATCCATTTTCCTCTTTTTCCTTCAACATCACTTTGAACCAGCACGTCCTTGACAGCAAAATTAGGTACATAAGCGGTTATTTGGGATTGTATCACATAAGTCCTGAAGGCTTTGAGTGCTTTGAGCAATGCATACACTTGTTTCTCAAAATTGTTATATTTGAGCTCAACATCTCTGAGAACTTTGTTGAATAATGCCACTGTTTGTTCCTTACTATCCTCATTTTTCTGCAATAACACAGCGGCAATAGTAGTGGGGGAAGCAAATTAAAATCTTTGAAATAACTTTTGATAATCATGACTTATTAAAATAGGAGCTTCCTAGAGTGCTTCTTTTATTCTGGAAAAAGCTTCTCTTCCTTCTTTATCCCACCTCACTTCTGCATTTTTCTTCAACATGTCAGTTATATTTCTCACAATCTCAGCATAATTTGGTACAAATCTTCTCAAAAAGTTTATTTTTCCCAAAAATCTCTGAATATCTTTATTTCTTCTGGGTAGAGGAATTGTTTGAATTTCCTCCACCCTTGTTGGATCAATCTTCACTCCTTGTTTTGAAACTATGTGGCCCAATAATTTACCTTATTCTAAGGAAAAAAAATATTTCTTGGGGTTTAGTGACAAACCAAACTTCCTGCATTTTTCAAAAAAAATTGCAGATGTTCTAGGTGTTCATCATCTGACCCTGAGAAAATCGTTACATCATCCAGATATATAACCACATACTTGTCACCCATAAACACCATGTCCATGGCCCTCTGAAAAGTCACACCTGCATTCATAAGACCAAATGGCATTCTTGCATACATAAAAGTACCCCAGGGGGTTGTGAAATATGTCTTTTTCTGATCTTCCTTATCCACTGCCACCTGATTATACCCAGAGAATCCGTTAATCATGGACATCCTGTAAGATCCTGTCACTTTTTGTAAGACATAATCCATCTTAGGTAAAGGATAATTATCCTTTAGAGATGCTCTATTCAAATTCCTGAAGTCTACACACAATATTATCTCTCCATTTTTCTTCCTCGGAGGAACTAGATTAGAAACCCAATCCGAATATCTGAGAGGAACTGTGATTTTTTCTTGCAATAATTTCTTCACTTCCTTTTTAATTGGAGTTAACAGTAATGGATTAATTTGTCCAAGATTTTTCTTGTGTGGTTTAATTCCTTCTTTCAATGGGATCTTATGCTGTGTTATGCTTTTATCATACGTTTGTAGAAATTTCTGTTTCCCACCCTGGTTTTCAGTTTCTCCTTATTTCTCCATATAGTTAAATGCCCATTCCCATAGCCATACACTCAACAAGTTGAAAAATAAGTATTTTTATGAAAACACAAATTCTGGAAATTGCAGAAAAAAAACTTAGCAAAATAAATCAGCCACACACAGAAAATTGATACGCTGATTTTTGGTCAATGTGACCCTGGGAAAACCCCTACAACTCTTGGGGAAAACCAGTTTGAAAGCTCCTTCTTATTTCTGATAAATTCTTTTACAGTGAGACAGAAATACACAACAAAAAATTACAGCAACTTCTCAAAAGTACTTATCTTGAAAACCGTGCAAAACTCCACCTCGATCTTCATGCCCACACAAAACAAAAATTACAGAAAATTGTGCAGCATTAAATGCTGTACATAAAACATTGAAATCTGTGTTGTACATATGTACGACCTCCTTGAAATCCATGTTGTACGACCTGCTGAAAGCTGCTGTATGGCTGCCTCGAAAACTGTGCTGTACGGCTGCCTTGAAACTGTTGTACGGCCTCGATTTCTGTGTTGATTTTCTGCTGTACGAAAATCAGAAAAACAGTCCCTCAATACTGCTATACGACCTCCTTAGGAATCGTGCCAATAAAGCAGAAATAAATGTTGTTCTTCACTCCTCAATTTTCGTGCCCTCTTGCCTTGAAAACCGTACTCTATATTCGCTGTATGGATCTGCTGAATCTGCTTGCTGCTGCCCTCTTCCTCTCACTACTCAGAAATTTCCTTTGCTTTCTCTCCTCCTCTCTCAATTTGCTCATGAAAGAATGAATGACCTTTTCCCTCCTTTTCCTCCTTTAACCTAACCCTAAGTGACTTTTGGGGAATCCCTAAATCCAATGACTGAAAAATCTTTAGATCTAGGGTTGAGATTAAATGCTCATTTAAATCTCACTTTCTATTTTTTAATTCACCCCACTTTAATAAAGACCCACTTAGTCATTTATTTCCAAAGTCACTTTTCACTTTCTAATTTCATATTGACTTTATTAAAGTCACTTTAAAATTAGACTTTAGTAACTTTATCACTTAAAGTCACTTTTAAATTATATTTGACTTTATAACTTTAGAAAGTCACTTTAGGAGAAAAAATTAAATTCTTTTGGACACTTTTCCCTAGGCCAAATATCAAAGCCTTAGGGAACCACCTGTCCTTCGGTAACCAAATTTCAACACTCCCTCTTACCAAGGAAGGTGTTCCTCACCACACCCATCTTGTCTCTGAAGTAGACATGCTTGCCCCATGGTAAGGCTTTGGTAAGAATATCTGCAACCTGCTCATCAGTGGGAATATACTCAAGCTTCACAGCTCCTTTCTGAACATAGTCTCTGATGAAATGATATTTGATCCTGATATGCTTTGACTTGTCATGAAATATTGGATTCTCCGTGAGTTTAATGCAACTCTGAATATCACAGTAAATCACTAAAGGTCTCAACGACTGACCAAATAAGCCAAACAACATCTTGCGAAGCTAGATGGCCTCACAACTAGCTAGACTGGTTGCCATTCACTCTGCTTCCGCTGAACTCTGCTGCTTCCGGCTAAACCATGACACCACTACCGAACCCAACCCAAAACAACACCCTGAAGTGATCTTCCTATCATAAGCACAACCTACCCAATCAGAATCAGTGTAACCTGCCAATCTCACTCCATCCCCCTGCGTATAATTCAAACCATAATCCAGTGTCCCCTGCAAGTACCACAAAATGTGTTTTGCAGCAACCCAGTGCACCCTCTTAGGCTCACACATGAACTGGCTCATCGTGTTGATTGCAAAACAAATATATGGTCTAGTTTTGACCAAATACATCAAGGAACCAATCAGCTGTCTATACAATGTGAGATCCACCAACTCAGAATCTGAAGCATGAAGCTTCTTCCAGTTGGTGATCATCGGTGTCAACATGGGTCTACAATCCTCCATGTGGAATCTACCAAGGATGTCCACAATATACTTCCCCTGCCCCAAGAAGAAATGCCCCTCCTCCTGCCACACCTCCAAACCCAAAAATTAATGCATCAAGCCAATGTCCTTCATCTCAAAGTCCGACGCAAGATCTCTCTTGCAGTGCTCTATGAGTCTCTCTGCACCCGTAATGACCAAGTCATCGACATACATCACCAGAATGAGAGGCTCCTCACCTATCAGAATATAGTAAAGGTTCGGATCTGCTTCACTCTTTGTGAAACCCATCTCCTGCAAGTATGTATCTATCCTGGAGTACCAAGCTTTGGGAGCTTGCTTCAGGCCATAAAGGGCCTTCTTCAGTCTGCACACATGGGACTCCTTTCCATGCACCTCAAAGCCCTGTGGCTACTTAATGTACACCTCCTCTTGTATGAAGCCATTGAGAAATGCGATCTTCACATCCATCTGGTGAATCTTCCAACCCATCTCTGCTGCTATCGATATGATGGAACGAATTGAAGCATATCGAGCCATGGGAGCGAAGGTCTCCTCATAATCTACTCCCTCTACCTGGGAGAATGCTCTAGCCACAAACCTTATCTTGAATTTCTCAATGTTGCCATCTGCAGCATGATTTACCTTGTAAAGCCATCTAGAAGTAACCACGGATTTTCCCTCAGGCCTCGGCACCACCCCCCAAACATAATTCTTCATGATAGAAGAATACTCCTCCTACATGGCCTCTCTCCAGAACTGCTGGCTAGCTGCATCCTCACAGATAGAAGGCTCAAAGTCAAGGATGTTGACAACCATTTCCATATAGCTACAGAACCTATCAGCTGGTCTGCTCTCTCTGACCGAATTCTTAGGCCCAACAACAGATGTGGCCTCTCTCAAGGTATCCTGAAGCCACTTGGGCTTCCTATTCCCTGAGCACACTTCTCCCACTGGAAAATGAAACACCTCCTCCTCATCAGGAGCCTGAACTCCTGATTGTCTGTCTGCTGTCCTCTTGCTTGAACCTCAGCCTGTAGATGCTGAAGTACCGTGTGAACTGTTCATCAGTGGACTCCCTAGTAAACTACTCTGCATGCTGCCCGAAGCACCACCCCTCTGACTCTGTGAGCCACTGCTCATGACAGACCTGACACCGTAATCGAGGTACCTCTAGATCCTCCTGATCCCTACCCACTGGATCTCTGCGACTGACTCAACTGCTCCTGAGGGTCTGGCTGATCCAGATACTCTAATTCCCGTGACCTCCTGAAAGCCCTATCGTCCTCGAACTTCACATCCTATCTGAAAACAACTCTCTTCCATGCGGGAATATAAATCTGAAAGGCCTTCGAGGTCTCACTGTAGCCCACAAAGATACCCTTCTCTGTGGTGGGCTCTAGTTTGGTCCTCTTCTCCTTGGGTACGTAGGAGTATGCAATACACCCAAAGATACGAAGATGACCAACATTAGGCTTCTTCCCAGAAAAAGCCTCCTCTGAAGTCACATGCCCCAAGGCATGATGCAGACTCCTGTTTTGAAAATATACAGCAGTGTTGCAGGCCTCTGCCCACAAAAACAATGGTAACCCTTGATCATGTAACATGGCTTTGGCAGCCCCTCTGATGGATTTGTTCTTCCTCTCCGCAACCCCGTTCTGCTGGGGGTTGTAAGGAACTGTGAAATCTATCCTAATGCCTGCCTCTGCACAATAGTCAACAAACTCTCCAAGGGTGTACTCTCCTCCATTTTCCGACCTCAGGGACTTGATCTTTTGACCTGTATGAGTTTCCACAAGAGATCTGAACTCCTGAAACCGCTTAAAGACCTCACTCTTGGTATTCAAGAAATAAATCCAGGTCCTCCTGGAGTGATCATCAATGAATAATACATAATACTCATATCCACTCAAGGAAACATGAGACATCCGACCGCTCACATCGGAATGAATCAAATCAAATATCCCAATCGCTCTGTTGTCACTGTTGGGAAAAGGGGATTTGGACAACTTGCCCATCGCACATCCTCTTCATGTATCAAGGTGATCAATACTGAAATCTGGCACACCTGTAGTGATCTCCCGTAATGTCCTCAAGGCTCCATGATACATGTGCCCCATCCTGCAGTGCCAAATATCACATAGCTCTGAACTGCTAGCTCCGCTACCAGTACTACTACTCAATGCCAAAAGGGGCTGAAATTCAAACTTGTACACCTTTACATGGCGTACACCAATCACTCTAGCTGAATAAGCTGGAGCACCCCTGGGATATATCAGCACCTGTCTTCTCCTGAACAGTATCTCATATCCTCTGTCCTCCAATGTTGAGACAGATATGAGGTTCTTCCTCATCCCTGGCACATATAGAACATCTGACAACTTCAAGGGAGGTTTGGGTTCCCTGTTAAATGTCAAAGTCCCCACACCGACTACTCTAACAACGCTATCATCTTCGAGTACTACCTCTATATCAGTGCCACTCTCTGAAATCCCAGAGAAGTACTCACGGACTCCTGTCATATGACGTGAAGCCCCATTGTCAACATACCAGATACCTGAAGATGCTCCGCTAGTGGAGGGAAATGCACACTCCCTCTCAACCTCCGTGGCAGGTGATACTGCACTAGTGGACTCACAAGAAATGAACCAAAACTCCCGATCAAAGCTATCTGTAAAGTCCTCTATCTCTGCTAATGCTGCCATGCTCTGGTTCTTCCCCTTCTTATTCTTCTCGGGACACACAACTGCATAGTGTCCCATCTTCTAACAATTCCAACACTTCACCTTGGAATAGTCCTTCTGCATGTTCCCCTGTTTACCTTTACCTTTGCCTTTGCCCCCACCATTGCTTGTGGAAGCTTGCTTCTTTCTCTTGCCTTTCTTGCCTCCTGCCAATAGTGCTACATCCTCATCCCGCTCAACTGGTTTGGCTACCCCAAGCTGGCTCTTCCTGATTTCTGTCTATATGCAATCATCCTAGAACCTCTCCCAAGTGGGAAGGGTCTCACGTGCACAAACCCCATCAGCAAATTTTAGCCATGAATAAGGAGGCCATTCATTGCAATATGCACCAACTCAGTGGGTGGAATGACCTCTCCAACTGCTTCCAACTCATCTCTCACATTAGTAATCTTTATGAGATATCCAGATGCATTATCAGTCTTACCCATCTTAATGGTATTAAGCTTCTCCCTTAGGACCATTTTTCTGTTCTCATTGGTACTCTGGTAGAGATTTGTCAATGCTATCCACATCTCATGAGCATTTCTCTTTCCTATCACGTGAGGAATGCAATGGTCTTTGATTCCTTCTAGAATCAGTCTCTTACCGTTGTTATTCTTTTTATTATAAGCTGCCAACTGAACAACATCATTAGGCACATTAACAAGGTGTTGTGCGGTATGCACCATGATATCCCAGACTTCTGCCTCCTTAAAGATACTCTGCATTCTCTCCTTCCAAATAGTGTAGTTACTATTCCCATCCAACCTATCTTCCACCCTCAAGACCAAAGACATGCTTGTTGTCCTAAATAAGCTGAAAATAACACTGCTGTAGTAAAGGTAAAATTTTCTGTGTGAAAAAATCAACTTGCTTTAATTTCTGAGTGAAAAATCAGCTTGCTGTAATTTTTCCTTCTTGCTGTCCCAAACTACCTTTTCAACAAAATAGCTTTGATACCATGTAGAAATTTTTGTTTCCCACCCCAGTTTTCAGTTTCTCCTTATTTCTCCATATAATTAAATGCCCATTCTCATAGCCATACATTCAACAACATCAAAAATAAGTATTTTTTTCTGAAAACGCAAATTCTGGAAATTTTCAAATGCTGGAAATTGCAGAAATAAAACTCAGCAAAATAAATCAGCCACATACAAAAAATAGACATGCTGATTTTTGGTCAATGTGACCCTGGAAAAACCCCCTACAACTCTTGGGTAAAACCAGTTTGAAAGCTCCTTCTTATTTTTGATAAATGCTTTTATAGTGAGACAAAAATACACATCAAAAAATTACAGTAACTTCTCAAAAGTACTTATCTCAAAAACCGTGCAAAACTCCACCTCGATCTTCATGCCCACACAAAACAGAAATTACATAAAATTGTGCAACATTAAATGTTGTACGTACAACATTGAAATCTGTGTTGTACGGCTATACGACCTCCTCGAAATCCGTGTTGTACGGCCTGCTGAAAGCTGCTATACGACTGCCTAAAAAACTATGTTGTACAACTGCCTTGAAACTGTTGTACGACCTTGATTTTTGTGATGATTTTCTGTTGTACGGAAATTAGAAAAACATTCCCTCAATACTGTTGTACGCCCTCCTTGGGAATCATGCCAATAAAGCAACAATAAATGTTGTTCTTCACTCCTCAATTTTCGTGCCCTCTTGCCTTGAAAACCGTGCTCTGTCTTGGCTATACGGATTTGATGAATCTGCCTGTTGCTGCCCTCTTCCTCTCACTGCTCAGAAATGTACTTTTCTTTCTCTCCTCCTCTCTCAATCTGCTCATGAAAGAATGAATGACCTTTTCCCTTCTTTTCCTCCTTTAACCTAACCTTAAATTACTTTTGGGGAATCCCTAAATCTAATGGCTGAAAATGCTTTAGATCTAGGGTTGAGATTAAATGCTCATTTAAATCTCACTTTCTATTTTTTAATTCACCCCACTTTAATAAAGACCCACGTAGTCATTTATTTCCAAAGTCACTTTCCTTTCTAATTTCACATTGACTTTATTAAAGTCACTTTAAAATTAGACTTTAGTAACTTTATCACTTAAAGTCACTTTTAAATTAGATTTGACTTTATAACTTTATAAAGTCACTTTAGGAGAAAAAATTAAATTCTTTTGGACACTTTTCCCTATGCCAAAGATCAAAACCTTATGGAACCACCTGTCATTCGGTAACCAAATTTCAACAACGTTTTCAAGTCTTCATATGTCCAAGAAAACACATCCATATACTTCTTGAAAATATCAATGTATCTTTCTTTTTAATTTTTGGGAACACCCTTGAATAATTTCACCATTTTTGGCTCATGTTGAGTTCCCAAATTACAATCTTCCATCTCTTCCTCTTGATGTATTTTCTTTGAATTAACAACAACATCATTAGAATCAAATATTCTTTCAAGGGGAACCAGTCTTTTAGGGAGTATATTATCTTTCAATTAGATAATATTCTGCTCACCTATTGACTGATTAAGGTTTCTTATCTCTCCTTTTTGCTCTGTTTATTCTTCTTCTTGATCTATCTCAATATCTTCAAAGTTTCCAATCATTGTCAAGAAATGATTTATCTTCTCATCATCTTCAAAACGCCTTCCAATGTTTCACGTTGTTAGGAATAGAGGGTCTATGTCTAATTTAAATCTCATACCTTAACCTTGGATTCATTGGTGGCCTAAAG
Source organism: Pinus albicaulis (assembly GCA_034641835.2). Taxonomy (NCBI): domain Eukaryota; kingdom Viridiplantae; phylum Streptophyta; class Pinopsida; order Pinales; family Pinaceae; genus Pinus; species Pinus albicaulis. The sequence continues at coordinate 467,301,436 of CM076575.1, forward strand.
GTACTAGCTTCAAATGCTAACAAATCTGCCAACCTATCCCCCTCCCTCGGAATGAACTGAAGATTGAAGGGTTCAAAATAGTTCTCTATCAGATCCCAAAATTCATTTCTGTATGATCTTAATCTTGGATGCTTGGTATGACAATGATTTTTAATCTGTCTTATTATCAATTCAGAGTCACCAAAAATTTAAATACACTGAATTCCCATCTTTTTAGAAATTTGAAGGCTTAAGATTAAGGCCTCATACTTAGCCACGTCGTTTGTTGAATCAAACTCTAAATTAAAAGAAAAAGGCAGGAGGTTACCTTCTAGCGATATCAACAAGAACCCAACTCTCATGCCTTCCTTGGAGTAGGCACCATAAAAATAGCATTTCCAAATATTTTTTGAGTGCATCTCATTGTTTACAATTGTTGAAGAGAGATGCTTCCCTGTGTCTTCAACAAATTCTACATCTTCATGCAGCATGAAACATGAAATATCTTATGTTTCTTGACTATAAGTAGGGGAATTTCCTGCATCTTTCTTGGTAGTGGTCTTCAAGAACCTTGTTTCCATGTACAATCTCCTTTCTTCCCCATTGAAAATAGGAACGATAGCATAAGTGAAATCCAATTTTATAACACCTCCCAACTTTTCTCCCCAAGATCTTGACAGGAGTGTTCCAAACCTGGCTAGAATATCAACAACCACTACATCCATGACTATAATATTTATTGGAATTTGTGCCAAAGAAACTGCTACGTATTTAATTAACCCAACACATTTCACCCTTTTGGAATCAAGTGAATACAGATCCCTGTAAGGTTTGGTAATCTTCAAGTTTACTTCCTTCATAACAGAAAATGGCATGAGATTAAGGGATGCTCCTAAGTCCAACATAAAATTATGGAGCAAAAAATCATGAAGCAATAGAGAAATACATAATGGTGGTATAGAAGGACCTGCTTCTTCTACATGAGGACCAAAGGTGACCACTGGCTTCTCTTCTTGTAAGTTCACAATGTCACTTATATCTTCGTTCTATGTGAGATTAATAAATTTTGAAATTTCTTTCTTGTAGACTAATATTTTAGCTAATTCTAGAAGAGGTGCTTGAATTTTTACCTTCTCCAACTCTTTTTTCAAACTGAAAGCATGAGTTTGTTTAACATTTTTTTTAGGTTATTCTTCACTCTTTCTAGAATTTTCCGCTTGTTCGGGTACAGGAAAAAATCTCTCCAAAATATTAGTATCAACTGATATACTCTAGGAAGTTTCACCCTGTTGCACATTTGTTCTATTAACTGAATTTACAGGTTTCTCCCCATTACTAACATGTTTTACAAGGTCCTTTTGTAGTGGAGTCGCCATTGGAGGAGGAATATAATCTTGTTGTTCGCCTTCATTATCCTGAACTCTAGATCTCTTTCGATACCTTAAATCATAATTTTTATGAAACTCAGCTTGCATGAAATCTGTGAATTGCCTATATTATTCATCCATTTCATCTTGATCAAAACATACTTCAGCTTCAGCATATTCTCCCTCACAATCTTCCTCTTCATCCTCTTCTATTATGTACATAGAAAATATTTTATCTTCAACTTCCTTTTGGTCATCTTCTGTTGACTCTCCGAGTGTTGCTTCTATATACAATGGTGCTTGAACTTGGTCTTGATATTTTATTTCCCATTGAAAAATTTGGAAGGGTTATCTTTTGAATTGAGGGTTAAATCCTCCTCAGTTTTGTTGTACTTGTCTTTGGGAGTTTTTACTTTCCAATTCCATCTTAACTAGATTATTTGACAAATTTTTTATCACCTTTGCCATATCTTCAATTCTTTGATCTTGTGATGATTCTTCTTTTTCTTTCCCCTTCTCTTGGACTGGATGCTTCCCTTTCGCCTTCCCAGATGCAGTCATATTAGCTCCAATTTCTAAAGCATATGTCTGCATCTTCTCTAGAGTATGGGATCTCCTTTATCTAAGCCTGAAAATAAAAACAGCTTCAAAAGCCCCAACAAAAACCACCTTTGCTCCAAAAGGAGGGGGCTTCATTTCTATTGGTAAACTATTCTACCATTTATTGAATCTTTTGATAAAATCTGATATATTTTCATCTGGTTTTATTTTGATTGCACTGAACTCTATTAGTGAATATCCATGATCTCTTTTTTCACCCCATCTATGAGTGAATTGATTTTCCAATTCTTCCCATGTATTAATAGAATTATTTGGCAATAGCCTCTCCATCCAGAAACTGACCAAAAATCCTCATTACAATATCAAGATGTTCTACATTCAGATTCTCAGCAAAATTGCAAAACACAGGCAAGTGTTTTTCTGCAATTATTTCATCTTCTCTCGTAAAACATGGGAGTAATTTAAGATACTCTAGAGGCATTGCATTCATTGGTTGTGGAAGGTTAAGTGGAGCATATACATTCAACAAAAAGGCTGGTGCTGCCATGTTTTCACCTTGATTGGTTGTTCCTTGGTTAGATGCAATCAATGAACCTGTTGTGAAAATGAACGAAGGTGGAGGTAAAAATGATATGGGAGTGGGTTGATGGACAATGGTAGAGGGAACAACAACTCAATTTTGTTGTGCTTGAGTAAAAGTAAAAGAAATGGAATCAAAGGAGTGTTCTTCCAACTTAGGCTCTAGAAAATAAATTGGCGTGAAAGGTGAATCTTGCTCCAAGAAAGAAAGTACTTTAGAGATATCTTCAAACAAAGGATTAATAGAACTATTGCCAGGAGAAGACAGTGTAGGACTAGGTGTTGAGGGGGTCTTGGGTTTCTGAACCCTTTTAGAAACCAATCTTTCAGGGTCTAACAAAGTAGGGACCTTCTGCTGTGAGGTATCTGACCTCGTGTGAGGCCTTTTGTGAGCCATAATTATGAGAATAACAAATAGAGCCAAATATTTCCTCCTCACTGAACAACTAAAGGAAATAATGTGAAAAACAGAGGGAAAATAAACTTCGTCTCTTCGTACCTGGCAATGGCGCTAGAAAATGTTGTATCTTAAGAGACAATTCCTTGGCTATGAAAAGGAATCAGTGTTTAAGACATGTTTTAACAATGTGTCACAGAAGTAATTATATCAGGTGGTCTTCATTCAATCCCTTTGGAAACTAATTCTTTAAACTCTTAATAATATGGTATAATGAAATACTCTACAATGCCATTAACTACTGATATCTGAATGGAAAAGAAGAATTGTAGAAGAAACTCAAAATGATATGCTATAACACAAAATATACCACTTTAAAATTTAGAATGAATTTATGGAGAGAGAGGAAACTCAAAATAATATGTTGTAAACATAGAATCTATTACTTTTAAGTTCCAGAGAGAATTTGTGAAGGGAGAGGAGTTGGAGTGAAATAGCTCAAATTAAGGTAATTTAACTCTTACTCACAGATGTAATTATGAGACCGATAGTTACTTTAATTCACTTCATTCTAGGAAGAAGGGACACAAAATGGAACACGAAAAAGGAATCACCATTAACAGTTGAAGGAAACTTGATGCTTCTTTCATTAATTCCTCAGAAAATTAAGTACCAAATTTTTGGTCTTCCAGAGGTCCAAAACTCGGAACCCTCCTTCTATCTTCCTTAAATACATCAAAGATAGTTTGTAACTGCTATAACTTCTTGAAACTACTTCGACTACCTAAACTGTTAAAACTACTGATAACATTGCAATTGAGGACATCACTATAGCTTCGATCTTAACAAACAAAGAAAAAAAAATAAAACTTGAAATATTATTATTTTTGCTAAATTTGATTTGTTGTTGATGCATATCACTTAAGTGCTGATGAGTCTCCCTGACAGATCGGACATCCTTGCCCTGCATTTCTTCCAGAGTTCAATATTTTGTCTTTTCTGCTTGCTGTCATGTCTTTTTTGTTTCTGATGTGGTATTCGAACAATTCTAGAATAACGCCTCTTTGCCTGACTTGACCCAGCTGTTGTGTTTCCAAAAGTGCCACCATATGCTCCTTTTGCTTGACTTTTCCTATGCCTCTGCGCTTCAAACAATGTTATCATGTCCTATTCTACTTGAATCTACCTCTTTTGCATGGGGTCGGTCGTTACCCGAGTCTACTACCCACAGTCACATTTCTTCATAAAGCAACGCGACTAAAAATAATATTGGACTTTAAATAAATTAAAGCTAACCTTTGAATGGTATTGCGTCCTTTCCATCGCATTTCAGCTTTCCATTCTGCTCCGTTCTAAGTCTCCTCTTACCTCTGATGCGATTTCTCAAAGGAAAGGCCCTTACTTCCAGATTTGAATTCCTTTGCAATTTAACTCTAAAACTACATCGCAACTGCCCCTTATCGCATTTCGGCCTTTATAACATATTCCTTAGCTCCATTCCTTTTGAGCTTTGTGATTGGGACGTGCAATATGTGATAAAGGTATGGATGACATTGAAAGTGGAGGTGGGGTCGATCGCAAATTGCAATCGATGATATAAAACTTATCGCAAATCACATTCCAGCCTTTATAACATATTTCTTAGCACCATTCCTCCTGAGCTTGTGATGTGCGATGTGTGATAAAGGTAGGGATGACGTGGCAAGTGGAGGTGGGGCCGACTGCAAATCGCAAGCAGCGATATGAAACCTTGTCACACTTTGCATTTCAGAATTTATAACATATTCCTTAACGACATTCCTCCTGAGCTTGCGATGTGCGATGTGTGAGAGGGTCCCGCAACTGGACTTTAAATACCTTAGATTCAGGCTTCGAACTATATCGCATCCGGTCTTCATATCGCATTTCGTATTTCATCGGTTTAAACTTGTTCTATTCCTCCTAAGCTTTGTGATATGCGATCAGGCCTTCCACGTGCGATTGCGATTAAGCCTTCGAACATTGTTCTGCACATATATTTGCATGACTCGACCCTGACCTGTGTGGAATGTTCTGAACGCATCAATCATCCCAACTCCTGAACTGTTCTGCACGTGAATAAGCCCAACTCGACCCACCTTCACATCTCCTCACATAATGTTAATACACCAACAAATAAATCAAAAATTCTTTTTTGGTATACAAAAATTTTACATTTTCTAACATATGATTTTTAGGTGTTTTGAGACATATTTCAAAAGTAAATGCAAATGAGCCACATCAATATCCATGCACCACTCTCTTCTTCAATAATTCATGTCACTACATCATCCAAAATGGCTAGTCTTCCATGCTCTAGTACATATTAAAGCATATTTTTCAAAATTGAGTATAAGAATATTTGTTATCTTGTTATGCATGTGGCTTCACTAGAGGTACTCCTATACTTGAGAAAAGGGTTTCCTTTTTTCAAGTAGAATAGGATGATGTAATAAATAAATAAATACAATATTAAAGAGAAAAATAAGCCTAGTTGTGAAAACCAAGCAATTGGCACGACTAGACATGAATCTTACTTGAAAACCAGGTATCCTGGCAAGAAAGATTCATAGTAAGTTCTATAAGATTGTATTGGTCCAAATATTGTATTGAATTTTTTAAATAATTTATATTTTTTACTCACGTTAGCTAATGTGGGATTCGTTAATTCTCACTTTCTGACCTTATCCCATCAAATCCAACACATTATATGGGGTCAAGTTTAGAGATTTCATAATGCCATGGGATATGCATGCATTAATGGTAGATCTCATTGTTCTCAATCAAGAGGATTCATATATGCCTCTTGATTGATGAATGTTGTAGTTGAATCAACATAAGCACATTTATTCATACCTATCAATATGCACTAAGGTACTTTAGCACTCATTGTAATCAAAGGTGAATTTCTTCATGTTGGTTAATGACATAATTTAATGACTGATAATTTGAATGATTTCTCTTCATGTTTGACACTGTCACATTTATTCACACAATGATAATTGTGCCTCAGATTTGGGTAGCGATTGAAGACTATACACTTTCATGGTATCAACAAAAGCTTGCAACAATTTTTTTCTTGGAGCAATATTTTCCAATAAAATATTGTCGCTCAGTTTTAAGTAGTTTGTATGGGGTTATGCAAACCATTGAGTTTGGGGGATATCTTTAGATCTCTTCCATATATTTATTTTTTTTCAGCATCTTCAACGTCTTTAGTTCATCTTGGCAGTTTTTTTCTTCCTCCATTATGGTTTACTTCAACGTCTTTCAGTGGATCAACTTTCATTATTTTCAAAAACTCTCGAATTTGATATGTTTCATCATCAACCTTCATCCATACATTTGCACTTCAGTCTACAACACATTAAGATTCAAAGCAAAGGTAACTTGAGGTAAAACAAGTTTAAATCTCTTTAATTTATTAAAAATTTGGAAAATATGATGCATAACCACTATTACCCACTCCAAACTTTACTACACCACTTAAAACATACCATCACAACTACTCACTAAACCTTCCATTTTCACTCCTCCATTTATTATAAAATTTATACTCTATTCATAAGACCAAGCAATGAAAAGGAAATCTATGGTATGCAAGTACAAATACAAAGCAACGCTCATATTTAATTCTCCTTGTGCGTAATAAAAAATTCTTAAATCATTCTTAAATAGTCTTCCATTTATTTACAAGGCGCCACTGCATACAACACTGTTTTGCACGGGGTCAGGCGTTACCTGAGTCTATTGCCCGCATTCATGTTTCTTCATAAAGCAACGCAACTACAAATAATCTTGGACTTTAAATAAATTTAAATTAACCTTTGAATTGTATCGCGTCTGCCTTTCCGATGCATTTCAGCTTTCCATGCTACTCCGTTCTAAGCCTCCTCTTACCTCTGATGCGATTTCTCAAAGGAAAAGTCCTTACTTCTGGATTTGAAATCCTTTGCAATTTAACTTTGAAACTACATTGCATCTGCCCCTTATTGCATTTCGGCCTTTATAACATATTCCATAACACCATTCCTCCTGAGCTTTGTGATTGCAACGTGCAATATGCGATAGAGGTAGGGATGACGTGGCAAGTGGAGGTGGGGACGATCACAAATCACAATCAACAATATAAAACTTATCGCAAATCGCATTTTGACCTTTAGAACATTCCTTAGTGCCATTCCTCCTCATCTTGCGATGTACGATGTGCAATAAAGGTAGGGATGACATGGCAAGTGGAGGTGGGTCCGATAAAAAATCTCAAATGGCGATATGAAACCTTGTCGCACTTCACATTTCGGCATTTATAACATATTCCTTAATGCCATTCCTCCTGATCTTGCGATGTGCGATGTGTGAGAGGGTTCCACGACTGGACTTTAAATACCTTCGATTCGGGCTTCGAACTGTATCACATCTGGTCTTCGTATCGCATTTCGCATTTCGGTGGTTTAACCTTGTTCTATTCCTCTTAAGCTTTGTGATATGTGATCAGGCCTTCCATGTGTGATTGCGATTAAGCCTCCAAACACTGTTCTGTACGTATATTTTCATGACTTGACCCTAACCTGTGTGCAATTTTCTGAACGCAACAATTGGCCCGAATCCTGAACTATTCTACATGCAAATAAGCCCGACTCGACCCGCCTTCACATCTTCGCACATAATGTGAATACACCAACATATAAATCAAAAATACTTTTTCGGTATACAAAAAATTTACATTTTCTAACATATATGTTTTTTTTGGTGTTTTGAGACATATTTCAAAGGTAAATGCAAATGAGCCACAACATTTGGCTCCACCTGGGGATAGTTCTTTTTTCCATGAAAGCCCTAAGAACCGTAGATTAGTGCCTTATTCATTGGGCATGGAGTCAAATATTTCTTGGTGACATATGAATGACGGGAAATCTGGTATTTACAATGGTGGAGTGCTGACTTTTAATGTTCAAAATAATGATTCAAATACTACCTGTTCACGGGCAGCTGCAGAGATTCACCATCTAAATCTTCTAGGATGAAAGTATTGTTTTATCTGGCTTCAGAAATTCTGTACTGACCAAACTAGAGAGGGTCAAACTTACCATGCTTTCCTTTATCCTCCCTTCTGGTGCCCCATCTTAATACTAATTCTCTTGCTTGGAAGATGATTTATTTTTCTTTTCTGTCAAATATGGAATTCATATTTTACTGGTAAGAAATCAAGTTATCTCTAAATTTGTTTATTTTTTCACTTGATTCAATCACTTTGTTCAATCTTCCCACTAGAGCATTAGGTTCTTCCTAAGCTTCTTGAAGGAAAGAAATCACTGGTTTGGTCAACTGAGTAGGAAATAGTGCCTGAGTTCCATAAAATATTTCATAGGGTGACTTGCCAATAGACCTCCTGGTGGTTACTCAGACTGACCAAAGAGAAAACTTCAACTTTGAATCCCAGTCTTTCTGATTTTTAGTGATTGTCTTCTTCAAAATCCTAACCATGGTCTTGTTTGAATATTTTGTCAACCCATTCCCTTGTGGATGATATGATGTGTAATGTGACAAGATTACATTATATGTTTGGCAGAAATTAATGAATCGAGTATAATTGAATACCTGATATTTATTAGTTACAATCTTGACTGGACAACCAAACCTACTGAAGATGTTCTCATCCTGAAACTTCATCACTACTTGGTCATTTTCTTTCTTGGTGGGGATTGCTTCAACCCACTTTGTGAAGTAATCATTGGCAGTTAGAATCATTTGAACTGCCCACTTGATGGTGGATTGATATCTCGAATAAAATCCAGTCCCCACTTCCTGAAGGGCTCTTCTATGAATACTGGGATAAGAGGTAATGGAGCAAGTCTTTTCTTCTCAGCAAACAACTGACATTTCTAATAGCTTTTGACCAATCTATGTACATCTACAAACAGGGTGGGCCAATAGAAACATGACTTGAGGATTTTGTGGGTTGTGACATTCCAAATATAATGTCCTCCACATAGAATTTCATGATATTCCTTGATAACCTCAATAGATTCACCTTTAGTTAAGCACAACATCAAAATACCAGTGGGATCTTTCCAGTACAACTTTGCTTCTACTATGACATATGGCTAAGATTTAAGCAAGAGAGCTCTATATTTGGTTCTATCCAGTGAAGATGGGCAAGAATAGAAACACATGTAATTAACAACATCTTTATACCAATATGAACACAAAAATTTGTATTGAATACCTGTTTTGGGCTTATTCTAACCTTCTTCATTTTCATCTCCATCCACTAGTGCCAAGAGGTTAATTCCCAATTCTTCAAAATTTGTTTATGATAGCAACTTTGCTAAAACACGTCCTTTGATTAACTTGGTGGGTTTAATGTCCAAGTCATACTCCTGGATTTTAGCTATCCATTTTCCTCTTTTTCCTTCAACATCACTTTGAACCAGGACCTCCTTGACAGCAGAATTAGGTACATAAGTGGTTATTTTGGATTGTAGCACATAATTCTTGAAAGCTTTGAGTGCTTTGACGAATGCATACACTTGTTTCTCAAAATTTTTATATTTGAGCTTAGCATCTCTGAGAAATTTGTGAATAATTGCACTGGTTGTTCCTTACTATTCTCATATTTATGCAATAACAAAGCGACAATAGTAGTGGGGAAAGAAAATTAAAATATTTGAAATACCTTTTGATAATCATGACTTATTCAAACAGGAGCTTCCTGGAGTGCTTCTTTTATTCTGGACAATTATTCTCTTCCTTCTTTATCCCACCTCACTCCTGCATTTTTCTTCAACATGTCAGTTATATCTCTCACAATCTCAGCATAATTTGGTACAAATATTCTTAAAAAGTTTATTTTTCCCAAAAATATTTGAATATATTTCTTGCTTCTGGGTAAAGGAATTGTTTGAATTGCCTCCACCCTTGCTGGATCAATCTTCACTCCTTGATTTGAAACTATGTGGCCCAATAATTTACCTTCTTCTAAGGCAAACAAATATTTCTTGGGGTTTAGTGACAAACCAAACTTCCTGCATTTAAAAAAAAAAAATTGCAGATGTTCCAGGTTTTCATCATCTGACCTTGAGAAAATCGTTACATCATCCAGATATATAACCATGCACTTGTCACCCATAAAAACCATGTCCATGGCCCTCTGAAAATGTTCACTTGCATTCATAAGACCAAATGGAATTATTGCATACATAAAAGTACCCTAGGGGGTTGTGAAATATGTCTTTTTCTGATCTTCCTTATCCACTACAACCTGATTATACCCAGAGAATCCGTCAATCATGGACATCCTGTAAGCTCCTGTCACTTTTTTTAAGACATAATCCACCTTAGGTAAATGATAATTATCCTTTAGAGATGCTCTATTCAAATTCTTAAAGTCTAAACACAATCTTATCTCTCCATTTTTCTTCCTCACAGGAACTAGATTAGAAACCCAATCCAAATATCTGAGAGGAACTGTGATTTTTGCTTGCAACAATTTCTTCACTTCCTTTTCAATTGAAGCTAACAGTAATGGATTAATTTGTCCGAGATTTTTCCCGTGTGGTTTAATTCCTTCTTTCAATGGGATCTTATGATGTATTATGCTTTTATCATACATTTTCAAGTCTTCATATGACCAAGAAAACACATCCATATACTTCTTAAAAATATCAATGTATCTTTCTTTATAATTTTTGGGGACATCCTTGAATAATTTCACCATTTTTGGCTCCTGCTGAGTTCCCAAATTACAATCTTCCATCTCTTCCTCTTGATGTATGTTCTTTGAATTAACAACAACATAATTAGAATCAAATATTCTTTCAAGGGGAACCAGTCCTTTAGGGAGTATATTATCTTTCAATTAGATAATCTTCTGCTCACCTATTGACTGATTAAGGTTTCTTATCTCTCATTTTTGCTATGTATGTTCTTCTTCTTGATCTATCTCAACATCTTCAAAGTTTCCAATCATTGTCAAGAAATGATTTATCTGCTCATCATCTTCAAACACTTGCCAATGTTTCACATGTTAGGAATAGAGGGTCTATGTATAATTTAAATCTCATACCTTAACCTTGGATTCATTGGTGGCTTAAAGGTACTAGCTTCAAATGCTAACAAATCTGCCAACCTATCCCCCTCCCTCAGAATGAACTAAAGATTGAAGGCTTCAAAATAGTTCTCTATCAGATCCCAAACTTCATTTATGTATGATCTTAATCTCGGATGCTTCATCTGAAAATGATTTTTATTCTGTCTTATTATCAATTCAGAGTCACCAAAAATTGAAATACACTGAATTCCCATGTTTTTAGCAATTTGAACGCTTAATATTAAGGCCTCATACTTAGCCACGTTGTTTTTTGAATCAAACTCTAATTTAAAAGAAAAAGGCAGGAGGTTACCTTTTGGCGATATCAACAAGAATCCAACTCTCATGCCTTCCTTGGAGTAGGCACCATAAAAATAGCATTTCCAAATATTTTTTGAGTGCATCTCATTATTTACAACTGCTGAAGAGAGCTTCTTCCCTGTGTCTTCAACAAATTCTGCATCTTCATGTAGCATGAAACATGAAATTCCTTATGTTTCTTGACTATAAATAGGGGAATTTCCTGCATCTTTCTTGGTAGTGGTCTTCACGAACCTTGTTTTCATTTACAATCTCCTTTCTTCCTCATTGAAAACAGGAATGATAGCATAAGTGAAATCCAATTTTATAACACCTCCCAACTTTTCTCCCCAAGATCTTGATAGGAGCGTTCCAAACCTGGCTGGAATATCAACAACCACTACATCCATGAATATACTCTTTGCTGGAATTTGTGCCAAAGAAACTACTACATATTTAATTAACCCAACACATTTCACCCTTTTGGAATCAAATGAATACAGATCCCTGTAAGGTTTGGTAATCTTCAAGTTTAGTTCCTTCATAACAAATAATGGCATGAGATTATGGGATGCTCCTGAGTCTAGCATACAATTATGGAGCAAAAAATCATGAAGCAATAGAGAAATATAGAATAGTGGAACAGAAGGATCTGCTTCTTCTACATGAGGACCAAAGGTGACCACTGACTTCTCTTCTTGTAAGTTCACAATGTCACTTATATCTTCAATCTGTGTGAGATTAATAAATTCTGAAATTTCTTTCTTGTAGACTGGTATTTTAGCTACTTCTAGAAGAGGTGCTTGAATTTTTTGTAATGTTCCTAAATTAGCTAAGCTAATTGGAACATTAGAATTTTGTTTTATTTTTCATGTTTATGAATAATAGACTAATGGAGGACATGCAACACTCCTTAGATCTAAAAATAAATACATGCTCAATGTGAACAAGATTAAATATGGGCTGGTTGCATAAAAACCACTTGTGTATGAACAGGGCTGAGTTATTTGACTCGGTCAACAAGACCAAATCACAAGACAGTCCAGGTGCATTGAACCTTCTAAGTGATCTTAGCAGTTCTAGAAGGATCTTCTAAATGTGAAATGGGCTAATTCAAGTGAAGTGGTTTAGGGTTTTGCACTTCCTCATTTTATAAAAGGGAAGGAGAGGACTCAAGGAGCGGTTGTTGATGATATTTTGAATTTGAGGTTGCTTGGGCAACTCAATTTCTCTTGGCTGTTTAGCTAAAGGGAAAAGGGTTTCCTATTTAGGAACCCTCTCTCCTTCCATGGAGTAGCTCTTTGGAGGAGGATGTTCAACTTTTTCCACCATCTGACATTTAGCCAAGCTTCTAATTCCAATTGAAATGCTGATCCTGTTGAGGGTTTGATTGCTTTTGTAAGCTGCGGCAAGTGGAGTCTAGATCTTTTCAGATCTAGAGCATTTCAGTACTTCTTTTCAGTGGAGGAGGGTTCTAATCCATTGAAAGGCTGTATTGGAATATTGGAGCTTCATTTCAGATCTTGGCATCAGTCCAATGTGTTCTTCATGGTATACTGTGCACTTCCTTCCCAAGATTTGCGTTATTGCTGAAGGAGCAGTGTTGCAGGGTTTTTGGCATTATTTTGGAGCTAGATCTCTGATGTGAAGGAAGCCTCCTTGCATCAAGGGAGATCCATGGATTGGCCAACCAATCCATGTCTATTTCAGGTCTGATACATTCACTGAATTTTTTACTTGAGAAATTCTAAATCATTCTACAGAACTGCTGCAGTAAAACTCAGATCTGCTCCGGCATTTTCATGTATTGCTGAAATCCCCAAGGGGAATGTAATAAAGAGCCCTTTGGGCATTTTGATTCATCATATATCTATGTTTTCATGTATTTATCAGTTGTAGATATGTAATATAATAAAAATAAGCTTCAACCTCCTGTAAATAACGCTGAAGGGTTTCTGGGTCACTCTCTTGTGTTGCAGCACCTCAATCTTGAGGGATTTTCTATGTAAAACTATTGTTTAAACTTGGTTAATGCCTATTCCATGTTCCTAAACTCATTATCTGATTTTTAATACTGTTTTACATCTTATACCTTCATAAAATATGCTTCCTTTGCTTTAGTAAATTTCTACATCTTCCAAGTCATGGGAAATCAGGGTTTTTCTTGACTAGTCGGGAAGGAGGAACTATTTAACTTAGAAAAACACTTTTTTTTTGCTGAAATTCGACATGTATATCTCTATTGATCTAATATAACATATCCCAGAGCCATGCCCCTTATTGTTGCGCATATTTCTGATTATACTCATTTTAGGGCCAAAATCCTCACTTTTCCCCACCTTTCTGCCCATAAAAACTGAGTAAAGGTTGCTGCAGCATTTTTAATTGATTCATGAGTGTTTCTAAATTTTTTTATATGATAGTTAAAGCTCACATCCCTGAAAAATTCGTTTTTCAGGCATGTTTGGCTAAGAAATCCATTTTTGGAACATTACAGTGGTATCAAAGCATGATCTTTGGCTTAGCCTGTGGATTCAAGCCAAATTTCTGAATCCCTAAAGCAGGAATATTTCAAGCTCTATAGAAAGAGTCTACAGATGTCCATTTAGCTACTAGATCTCATCCTTTTCTCAAAGGTGACATATCCAGTAAATGCCCCTGCAGTCAATCTTTGGAATATAATCTTGATACTCCTGAAGAGGGAAATTTACAGCATTATCAGAGAAGAGAAGAGACATAGATCAGAAAGCTGAAGGATATGAGTTTTACCTCATCATATTTCAGATCCAGGAAGAGCCTCTTCAAAGAGGTTAGACCGAAGAAAGAAGGAGGAAGAAAATGAAACTCCTAGAGGGTTTCAAGAAGCGGAAAGTTGCAGTGAGACCTACATAATTTTTCAAGGAGAGGAAGATCCATGCACTTCATATCCTCACAAATAAGGAGAGCTATGCAGAGAAAAACTAGAGCATGGCTCCACCTCTTGGAAGAATGACAGAAGAGGAGACCTCCTTGCTCTTTTTCTAGGCCCTGAAGGGTATTGAGAAAGATCTCAAGGAGATTGAGAAGGTGGAGACTTGTACCAGCGCTGGCACAACCTTGGAAGAGCAGCCTTCATGTTCAATAATGAAGGAAGACTACATAGTTTCAGAAGAAGCTCTTGCTTCTACATCTCACCGAGGTATGATTAAAGATTCATCTATTGTCATTTCAGCACATTGTATGAAGAAGATCTGCATCTTTGCATGCTGCTGAATTAGAGCAACAAGTTGCACTACGCTGTGCCAAAGCAGTCAGGAAGAAAAGAGGAATCATTACTCATTAGAGCATTCACATGGAAGCTTCATTCATGAAGCAATAAAGTATGGAATGATGGATGGTAGACATCTTGGAGTGAGAAACCCTTTCTTCCTTCCAGATGACTCTTTCTCAATGAGCACACCCTTGCTCAAAGAGAAACTTCTACTTGCAGCAAATCCAAGGCCCTTTGGTTTTGGAAGGTCATGCATGAGGCAGAGACCTCATGAGAAGAATTCATTGGAGGTTCACTTCAGCACATCATGGAGTGCAAAGTTCTTCAACAGTTTGAGGAGGATCTTCCCTTCTCACAGGAGCAGATAGTAGATGGGGGACATCTTTGGATGGATAACATCTCTCATGATTGTGTTGGACATTTCTTGAGCCATGCACATCATGATGGGAGGTTTTTTCCTACCACCTATTTGGATCCTCATAGGGTCAAATTGATCCTCGGGAAGATTGCATTTCAAGATCCCATGAAATGCAGAAATCTGATTTGGGATGATGGTAGCCCTCATGGGAGGTGTACCAAGATGGAGGATGGAGAGCAAGAGGCTACAAATCCACTTGTAGAATTTTGATACTAGATAGCAGGAGGCTTGGCTGCACTGGCTGCTCTTGGAAGTGTTTGATCATCACACTATTTCTAAGGGTATGTGGTAGGATACTTGCATCATTGAGTAGCAAAGAGTATGGGCACATTGTGTTGGCATAACATTTTTCATGTCAAGCACCATGTTGTCACTACATGGATAGGATGATGGAAGTATGAGAAAGCAGAAAAGGATTTTGTTGCTTGGGATGCTCTTGAGAGAGCAAGGGAAGATTTTCTCTCATAGTCTTCATAATGTTGCAGGAGTAGAAGATGGCACTATCATGGTGCAAGGGGGTTCACTCCTTGGTCTTAGATGTTTAAGAAGAACTTTATTCATGGGGAGGACTTCTCATTTGTAGCAGCATTATGGGAGATGCCTTTGACATTCTGCATGTCAAAGATTGGAGCTTTTTTTTTATGGGAGCTTATTTACATAGGCCAACAGCGCTGTCACTGTGGAGCTGGGATTTATTGATGGAGTATTCCCAGGATCACTTCTCATTCGATGTACTTGGTGAGCAAAGAGGAGGTGAAGAAGACGAAGTGGTAGATGGAGACATCTATTACTGTGGTGTGCTTTTCTTGACTTGGGTTTCCAAGCAGGAGGAGGACTTTCATGCAGCACTTGGTTCATCCCCCTTCATGGGAGTGTG
Source organism: Pinus albicaulis (assembly GCA_034641835.2). Taxonomy (NCBI): domain Eukaryota; kingdom Viridiplantae; phylum Streptophyta; class Pinopsida; order Pinales; family Pinaceae; genus Pinus; species Pinus albicaulis. The sequence continues at coordinate 467,317,271 of CM076575.1, forward strand.
CCAAACTATTATTGAGGATTCATTCATGAGTCCATGTGTCTTCTTGCTTCCAACATATGGTGAGAGCTTTTTCTTGTATCCTCTTACCATCTCTTGGCAGTGCATTTCTCCATAAAAGGGAAAGCTATTTATCGAGCTCCATGAACTTCCTTGGGACAAATTGCATGATGGAGACATCCATCTATTATGTGGCATTGGGCAAAGATGTTTTCCTTACATGTGGATTCTTTATTCATATGATTAGCCATGTCACAGGAGGAAATTTTCCATATACTCTTCTTAGGCAGCAGTTGAGAAGACTACGCTGTGAGGATTTGGGGGATTTTTGGTAATCTCTTGCATCACATATAACCTTTAGTATTTCCTTCATTATGATGATGATCATGTTTTCTTTGCTGATATTTCCATTATGTCTTTTGAGAGCATGATTGAGAAGAGACACATGAGATGAGTGTGTCCTTTTGGGAAGGAGATTCCCACATTTTCTACAGCACATGTTCTAATGGGAACATGGGAAAAATTGTGTCCACCATAGCCAAACACTTGTTTCTTTTGGAGGTGAGCCATGTGTGTGATGGAGTACCTCATGGTGATACTCTCCTATCCATCACATATGAGACATTTTGGGCTGATTGGTTTTACATCGTTGGAGGGAGGAACTTTGTAGAACTAATCCTCATGATGCCACTTGAGGGAAATGTCCTTGCAGCCCAAGATCAGTTTGCACTCTACATTTATCTTAAGTGGAGAGGAGAACAACGTGGGGTAGGCTATCTTGTCTACCATGTGCAGAATTTCAGCCCACCTATTTTGCAGGAGCTCAAGGTGGAGGAAAATTTTCATAGAGTTGCCATGTCATGAGGTGACTCATTTTTTTTTTGGTGGATGATTGCTTGAGGGTGGAGAACTCACATGGGGGATGATATTTCCCAATACATTTCAGATTCCATGCCTCAAGGGAGCCTCTAGGCAGCACCTTATTGCCTTCTTGAGTATTTGACTATTTCATGTTGATAGTTGTTCAACTAACTTTCATGCTTGGGAGGGGCAATATGGAGAATCATTGTTGACACATCATCTCATTATTTGGAGAATTTCATCATATGGGGATGCTACAGTAGGAGGAGGAGACATTTTTCAGTTCTATCCTTACAGTTGCTTGAGGATAAGCAACATTTGGGAGGGGAGGACTGTAATGTTCCTAAATTAGCTAAGCTAATTGGAACATTAGAATTTTGTTTTATTTTTCATGTTTATGATTAATAGACTAATGGAGGACATGCAACACTCCTTAGATCTAAAAATAAATACATGCTCAATGTGAACATGATTAAATATGAGCTGGTTGCATAAAAAACACTTGTGTATGAACAAGGCTGAGTTATTTGAATGGGTCAACAGGACCAAATCACAAGACAGTCCAGGTGCATTGAACCTTCTAAGTGATCTACGCAGTTCTAGAAGGATCTTCTAAATGTGAAGGGGATAATTCAAGTGAAGTGGTTTAGGGTTTTGCACTTCCTCATTGTATAAAAGGGAAGGAGAGGACTCAAGGAGGGGTTGTTGATGATATTTCAAATTTGAGGTTGCTTGGGCAAATCAAGTTCTCTTGGCTGTTTAGCCAAAGGGAAAAGGGTTTCCTGTTTAGGAACCCTCTCCCCTTCCATGGAGTAGCTCTTTGGAGGAGGATGTTCAGCTTTGTCCACTATCCGGAATTTGGCCAAGCTTCTACTTCCAACTGCAATGCTGATCCTGTTGGGGGTTTGATTTCTTTTGTAAGCTGTAGCAATTGGAGTCTAGATCTTTTCAGATCTAGAGAATTCCAGTACTTCTTTTCAGTGGAGGAGGGTTCTAATCCATTGAAAGGCTATATTGGAAGATTGGAGCTTCATTTCAGATCTTAGCATCAGGCCAATGTGTTCTTCATGGTATACTGCGCAGTTCCTTCCCCAGATCTACATTATTGTTGAAGGAGCAGTGTTGTAGGGTTTTTGGCATTGTTTTGGAGCTAGATCTCTGATGTGAAGGAAGCCTCCTTGCATCAAGGGAGATCCATGGATTGGTCAACCAATCCATGTCTATTTCAGGTCTGATGCATTCACTAAAGTTTTTGCTTCAGAAATTCTGAATCATTCTACAGATCTGCTGCAGTAAAACTTAGATCTGCTCCGGCATTTTCATGTATTACTGAAATCCCCAAGGGGAATGTAATAAAGAGCCCTTTGGGAATTTTGATTCATTATAGATCCCTGTTTTCATGTATTTATCAGTTGCAGATCTGTAATATAATAAAAAGAAGCTTCAGCCTCCTGTAAATAACGCTGAAGGGTTTCTGGGTCATTCTCTTGTGTTGCAGCACCTCAATCTTGAGCGATTTTCTATGTAAAACTGTTGTTTAACCTTGCTTAATGCCTATGCCATGTTACTAAAATAATTCTCTTAAATTTCATACTATTTTACATCTTATACCTCCATAAAATACGCTTCCCTTGCTTCAGTAAATTTCTGCATCTTCCAAGTCATGGGAAATCAGGGTTTTTCTTGACTAGCCGGGAAGGAGGAACTGTTTAAATTAGTAAAACGCATTTATTTTTGCTGAAGTTCGACATGTAGATCCATATTGACCTAATATAATATATCCCAGAGCCATGACCCTTATTTTTACATATATTTCTGATTATACTCATTTTAGGGCCAAAATCCTCACTTTTCCCCACCTTTCTGCCCATAAAAGCTGAGTAAAGGTTGCTGCAGCATTTGTAATTGATTGATGATTGTTTCTAAATTTTTTTATGATATCCCTAAAAAATGCATTTTTCAGGCATGTCTGGCTGAGAAATCCATTTTTGGAACATTACATTTTTACCTTCTCCAACTCTTTTTTCAAACTGAAAGCATGAGTTTGCTTAAAATTATTTTCAGGTTATTATTCACTCTTTCTATAATTTTCCACTTGTTCAGGTACAGGAACAACTCTCTCCAAAATATTAGTATCAACTGATTTACTCTGGGAAGGTTCACCCTGTTGCAGATTTGTTCTATTAACTGAATTTAAAAGTTTCTCCCCATTACTGACTTGTTTTACAGGGTCCTTTTGTAGTGGATTCGCCATGGGAGGAGGAATATAATCTTGTTGTTCACCTTCATTATCCTACACTCTAGATCTCTTTCTATACCTTAAATCATACTTTTTATGTAACTAATCTTGCATGAAATCTTTGAATTGCCTACAGTATTCATCCATTTCATCTTGATCAAAAGATACTTCAGCTTCAGATAATTCTCCCTCACAATCTTCCTCTTCATCCTCTTCTATTATGTACATAGCAAATATTTTATCTTCAGCTTCCTTTTGGTCATCTTCTGCTCACTCTTCGGGTGCTGCTTCTATATACAATGGTGCTTGAACTTGGTCTTGATCTTTTCTTTCCCTCTGCAAAATTTGCAAGGGTTGTTTTCTGAATTGAGGGTTAAATCCTCCTCGGTTTTTTTGTACTTGTCTTTGGGAGTTTTTACTTTCCAATTCCATCTTCACTAGCTTATTTGAAAAAAAAATTATCACCTTTGTCATATCTTCAATTCTTTGATCTTGTGATGATTCTTCTTTTGCTTTCCCCTTCTCTTGGACTGGTTGCTTCCCTTTCGCCTTCCCAGATGCAGTCATATTAGCTTCAATTCTAAAGCATTTGTCTACATCTTCTCTACAGTATGGGATCTCCTTTATCTAAGTGTGAAACTAAAATAGACTTCAAAAGCCCCAACAAAAACCACCTTTGCTCCAAAAGGAGGGGGCTTCATTTCTACAGGAAAACTGTTATACCATTTATTGAATCTTTTGATAAAATCTGATATATTTTCATCTGGTTTTCTTTTGATTGCATTGAATTCTATTAGTGAATATCCATGATCCCTTTTTTCAACCCATCTCTCAGTGAATTGATTTTCCAGTTCTTCCCATGTATTAATAGAATTATTTGGCAGTAGCCTCTCCATCCAGAGACTGAACAAAAAGCCCCATTACAACATCAAGATGTTCTACATTTAGATTTTTAACAAAATTACAAAACATAGGCAAGTGTTTTTCTGCAGTTATTTCATCTTCTCCAGTAAAACGTGGGAGTAATTTAAGATACTCTTGAGGCATTGCATTCATTGGTTGTGGAAGGTTAAGTGGAGCATATATGTTCAACAAAAAGGCTGGTGCTACCATGTTTTCATCTTGATTGATTGTTCCTTGGTTAGATGCAATCAATGAACATGTTGTGAAAATGAACGGAGGTGGAGGTAAAACTGATATGGGAGTGGGTTGATGGACAATGGCAGAGGGAACAAAAACTTGATTTTTTTGAGCTTGAGTAAAAGTAAAAGAAACAGACTGAAAGGAGTGTTCTTCCAACTTAGGTTCTTGAAAGGTGAATCTTGCTCCAAGAAAGGAAGTACTTTAGAGATATCTTCAAACAAAGGATTACTAGAACTACTGCCAGGAGAAAACAGTGTAGGACCAGTTGTTGAGGGGGTTTCGGGTTTCCGAACCCTTTTAGAAACCAATCTTTCAGGGTCTGACAAAGCAGGGACCTTCTCCTGTGAGGTATCTGACCTCGTGTGAGGTATTTTGTGAGCCATAATTACGAGAATAACAAACCGAGCAATATATTTCCTCCTCACTGAACAACCAGAGGAAATAATGCAAAAACCCCAGGGAAAATAAACTTCGTTTCTTCGTACTCGACAACAGCACCAGAAAATGTTGTATCTTAAGAGACAATTCCTTGGCTATGAAAAGGAATCAGTGTTTAAGACATGTTTTAACAATGTGTCATAGAAGTAATTATATCAGGTGGTCTTCGTTCAGTTCAGGTGGTATCTGACCTCGTGTGAGGTATTTTGTGAGCCATAATTACGAGAATAACAAACAGAGAAATATATTTCCTCCTCACTGAACAACCAGAGGAAATAATGCGAAAACCCTAGAAAAAATAAACTTCGTTTCTTCGTACTCGACAACAGCACCAGAAAATGTTGTATCTTAAGAGACAATTCCTTGGCTATGAAAAGGAATCAGTGTTTAAGACATGTTTTAACAATGTGTCATAGAAGTAATTATATCAGGTGGTCTTCGTTCAGTCCCTTTGGAAACTAATTCTTTAAAACTCTTAATAATATGGTATAATGAAAGACTCTACAATGCCATTAACTGCTGAGATCTGGATGGAAAAGAAGAACAGTAGAAAAATCTCAAAATGATATGCTGTAACAGAGAATCTACCACTTTAAATTTCAGAATTAATTTATGGAGAGAGAGGAAAATCAAAATAATATGTTGTAAACACAGAATCTATTGCTTTTAAGTTTCGGAGAGAATTTTTGAAGGGAGAGGAGTTGGAGTGAAGGAGAGAAAATTAAGGTTATTTAACTCTTACTCATAGATGTAATTAAGAGACCAATAGTTATGTTAATTCACTTCATTCTAGGAAGAAGGGACACAAAATGGAAAATGAAAAAGGAATCACCATCAACAGTTGAAGGAAACTTGATGCTTCTTTCATTAATTCCTCAGAAAATTAAGTACCAAAGTTTTAGTCTTCCAGAGGTCCAAAACTCGGAGCCCTCCTTCTGTCTTTCTATCTTCCTTAAATACATAAAAGACAGTTCGTAACTGCTAGAACTTCTTGAAACTACTTCGACTACCTAAACTGTTAAAACTACTTATTACATTGCAATTGAGGACATCACTATAGCTTCGATCTTAACAAACAAAGAAAAAAATTTAAAACTTGAAATATTATTCTTTTTGCTGAATCTAATTTGTTGTTGATGCGTCTCACTTAAGTGCTGATGAGTCTCCCTGACAAATCGAACATCCTTTCCCTGCATTTCTTCTAGAGTTCAATATTTTGTCTTTTCTGCTTGCTGTCATGTCTTTTTTGTTTCTAATGTGGTATTCGAACAATTCTGAAATAATGCCTCTTTGCCTGACTTGACCCAGCTGTTGTGTTTTCAACAGTGCCACCATATGCTCTTTTTTCTTGAATTTTCCTATGCCTCTGTGCTTCAAACAATTTTATCATGTCCTATTCTACCCAAATCTGCGTCTTTTGCATGGGGTCGGTCGTTACCTGAGTCTACTGCCCACGGTCACGTTTCTTCATAGAGCAACACAACTAAAAATAATATTGGACTTTAAATAAATTTAGGTTAACCTTTGAATGGTATCGCGCCTGCCTTTCCATCGCATTTTAGCTTTCCATTCTGCTCCATTCTAAGCCTCCTCTTACCTCCGATGCGATTTCTCAAAGGAAAGGCCCTTACTTCCGGATTTGAAATCCTTTGCAATTTAACTCTAAAACTACATCGCATCTGCCCCTTATCACATTTCGGCCTTTATAACATATTCCTTAGCTCCATTCCTTCTAAGCTTTGCGATTGCGACGTGTGATATGCGATAAAGGTATGGATGACGTTGCAAGTGGAGGTGGGGTCAATCGAAAATTGCAATCGGCGATATAAAACTTATCACAAATCACATTCCGGCCTTTATAACATATTCCTTAGCACCATTCCTCCTGAGCTTGTGATGTGCGAAGTGCGATAAAGGTAGGGATGACATGGCAAGTGGAGGTGGGGCCGAATTCAAATCGCAAGCGGCGATATGAAACCTTGTCGCACTTTGCATTTCAGAATTTATAACATATTCCTTAACGCCATTCCTCCCGATATTGCGATGTGCGATGTACGATGTGTGAGAGGGTCCCAAAACTGGACTTTAAATACCTTAGATTTAGGATTCGAACTATATCGCATCCAGTCTTCGTATCACATTTCTTATTTCAGTGGTTTAAACTTGTTTTATTCCTCTTGAGCTTTGTGATATGCGACCAGGCCTTCCACGTGCGATTGCGATTAAGCCTTCGAACATTGTTCTACACGTATATTTGCATGACTCGACCCTGACCTGTGTGCAATGTTCTGAACGCATCAATCAACCCAAATCTTGAACTGTTATGCAACGCGAATAAGCCCAACTCAACCCGCCTTCACATCTCCGCACATGATAATGTTAATACACCAACATATAAATCAAAAATTCTTTTTTGGTATACAAAAATTTTACATTTTCTAACATATATGATTTTTTAGGTGTTTTGAGACATATTTCAAAAGTAAATGCAAATGAGCCCCAAAAATATCCATGCATCACTCTCTTCTTCAATAATTCATGTCACTACATCATCCAAAATGGCTAGTCTCCCATGCTCTAGTACATATTAAAGCATATTTTTCAAAATTGAGTATAAGAATATTTTTTATCTTGTTATGCATGTGGCTTCACTAGAGGTACTCCTATACTTGAGAAAAGGGTTTCCTTTTTCCAAGTAGAATAGGATGATGTAATAAATAAATAAATACAATAGTAAAGATAAAAATAAGCCTAGTTGTGCAAACCAAGCAATTGGCACAACTAGACACGAATCTTACTTGAAAACCAAGTATCTTGGCAAGAAAGATTCATAGTAAGTTCTATAAGAGTATATTGGTCCAAATCTTGTATTGAATTAAATAATTTATATTTTGTACTCACGTTAGCTAATGTGGGATTCGCCAATTCTCACCTTTTGACCTTATCCCATAGACTCCAACACATTATATGGGGTCAAGGTTAGAGATTTCATAATTCCATGGGATATGCATGCATTAATGGTAGATCTCGTTGTTCTCAATCACGGGTATTCATATATGCCTCTTGATTGATGAATGTTGTAGGTGACTCAACATAAGCACATTTATTCATACCTATCAATATGCACTAAGGTACTTTAGCACCCATTGTAATCAAAGGTGAATTGCTTCATGTTGGTTAAATACATACTTTAATGACTGATAATCCAATGATTTCTCTTCATGTTTGACACTGTCACATTTATTCACATGATGAGAATTGTGCCTCAGATTTGGGTAGCAGTTGAAGACTATACACTTTCATGGTATCAACAAAAGCTTGTAACAATTTGTTTTATTGTAGCAATATTTTCCAATAAAAGATCGCCACTCAGTTTTAAGTAGTTTGTATGGGGTTATGCAAACCATTGAGTTTGGGGGATATCTTTAGATATCTTCCATATATTTATTTTTTTTCAACATCTTCAACGTCTTTAGTTCATCTTGGCTAGTTTTTTTCTTCCTCCATTATGGTTTACTTCAACCTCTTTCAGCGGATCAAATTTCATCATTTTCAAAAACTCTCGACTTTGATATGTTTCATCATCAACCTTCATCCATACATTTTCACTTCAGTCTACAACACATTAAGATTCAAAGCAAAGGTAACTTGAGGTAAAACAAGTTTAAATCTCTTAATTTATTAAAAATTTGGAAAATATGATGCATAACCACTATTACCCACTCCAAACTCTACTACACCACTTAAAACATGCCATCACAACTACTCACTAAACCTTCCATTTTCAGTCCTCCATTTATTATAAAATTTATAGTCTATTCATAAGACCAAGTAATGAAAATGAAATCTATGGTATGAAAGTACAAATAAAAAGCAAAATTCATATTTTATTCTCTGTGTGCATAATAAAACATTCTTAAATCATCTGAATGTTCTAAATAAGAAATCAGATGGATGTTATAAATACGATGATGAAGTCAATGTTGCATATCGAAGCAAAGAATCACAGGTAAATGCTTATCTTAGATAAAAATATAAAATAAAGAGTATAAGAATGCCAAGTCGATGTTTCCATACAGTCCACCATCCCTCGTAACACCATCTCTTACTTGTCCTCCATTTTCATAACAATTTTGTTTCTTTGTTTCAATGAAATCAAGTTGATTTCTATTTGTTGTGACAATATGAAAAAAAAAATGTGAAGAGTGCTGCTGCACAAGAACCGACACTTTCAGTATTTAGAGTGTTGCTCCACAAAATGCAAAGGATAATTTCACATAAACAAAGTATAAAATAAAAAATAAGGAATTATAAGGAATTGTTTTTGCACGAGGACATGAAAATCCTTGGGTTTGGGGGAGATGTTGGGCTCCGATTTTGTGAATAAAACCACCATTTTAAACCATTTTCCCACATTCTATCCATGTTACATAACCATTTCCTTCATCAAGCCTTCATTTAAGCCTAAATACATACTTTTGGTTAACACATCTAGTTTCTAATGTTTTTAGATTAAAGAAGATTCTTAAAAATGCTTTACTAATGATGGTATATGAAGCATGAATCTTGTATCAACATTCTTTCGATACCTAAATTTATAGTTTGACATATTGAAACAGTTCTAGAAGGGAATTAACCACATGGATCTTGAAGGTTGAAGTGTCAACATGGTTCTACACATATTGGAATGCATCCAAATCACTCGTGTGGGATTTTACACATGATTTAAGCTACACCAAAATAGACAATAGTTTTGAAATAACCAACTTACACCTCAATTTCTGTCATATGGAGGGGAATCTCAAACATTTGGGATATGGGTTTTGTGGAAATTATATAAAATTTCTTAGATCTCAATTGTTGCCAAAGATTCAACATGGTTTAAAAGTTAAAGCTGGTTTTCAATGCATATTTTCCCAAATTTTATGTAAATACAAGATTTGTAAAGTATCCAAACAATCAATTTTAGGCGTGATTTATGAGGAAATGGAGTTGAATATGAAAATTTCAAGACATGGGTTTTGTCAAAAACATGGAAAAATATGCTCCGTTAGAATAATTTACCAAAATATATCATGGTTGAGGAAATAAGTGTGGTTATTTATCACCATGTTTCCCAAAATGATAACAAACCCAGATTTTTGTGATTTCTTCTAAAAATTATAAATCTATGTTTTGAGTTTGGGAATTCGGTTCCAATGGTATTTATGTATAAATTAGAGCTCAAGAAGACAATAAAGGGAGCTTATAGAAGGATACAATGATCATATTCCTCTTGGAAATTATAACTTTGTGCCTTAGTCTCATGGCATTGAACTTAATGTAATTATGATTTTGATTAATATGAAATTTTACCTTTGATCTATCATTGTGATGATTTTCAATATTTGAGCCTATAAAGTAGTTAAGTGCCACTATGGGAGGTCCCATAACAACAGTGACTTAGATTGTAAAGTATTTTCGTTCTATTTATATGCTCGTGTTGTTTCAAAATTTATTTATTTTTTAATCTCTTGACGTATTTGCTTGGTGTACAATGCTTGCATACTATAATTTTCAGGGTTGTTATATGTTACATATAGTAGAGTTATTTGTGGGAAATCACTTTCATATTAGCATAACATTCCATTATTTTGCTATACCATTTGCAACAATATATTATATTGAGTTACCTTTTGTTTCATTACATACATAAGCTTCACAAGACTTCATGAAAGAGTAATTGCTATAGGTTGATCTATTAGCACTTTGTGTTAAATTTTAGAGATCTATACTTTTATTTGGAATATGATTTAGTATGGTTTCCTTTATATTAATACATAATTATTAGCAATCTTCGTTTTGAGATTATAATAACTTAGAAAACATTTCCATTTAAGGTTCGATAAAGAGGATACAAAGTACTCTACGACACTATTCCATACTCTATATACTTATGCATTGAACATGATGTAATTATGATTCTTATTAATATGAATGTTTACCTTTGATCCATCATTGTGGTGATTTGGAATCTTTGTGCCTGTAAACTAGTTGATCACCATTGTGGGAGGGCCACTCACAAAAACAAATTCGATTGTAAAGTACTTTCTTTCTATTTATATGCTCATGTGTTTTCATATTTAATTGCTTTTTAATCTCTACAAGTGTTTGCTTGGTTTATAGTAATTGTATACTATAGTTTTCATGGTTGGTATATGCTACATCTAGAAGAGTTCTGTGTGGAAAATCATTGTCATATCGGCATAATGTTACATTATTTTGCTATATCATTTGAAACAACATATTAAATCAAGGTTCCTTTTTTTTCATTTCCCGTAGAGGCTTCACAATACTTTGTGAAAGAGTACTTGCTATAGTTTTATCTATTGGAATTTTTTTGTTACACTTCTAAGATCTATACTCTGATTTGGAATATGATTTAGTATGGTTTTTTTTGATATTATAATCACTTGAAAACATTTCCATTCAGGGTTCGATACAAAGGAGACAACGTACTATACTCCCCTATTCCATACTTTATTGGATTTGACACAACCCTTTAAGGATCCATATAGAGTTAACTGCCCCCTTTTTGATAGTTATTGAGAGAAATATTATTACCTTCACTTGAATCCTGCCTTAATATATACTTATGAATCATTTCCACTCTTCAACAATGGATACTAATCCATATATTTTGTGCTTGATCTTTCATGTATAATAGGACTTAATATTTAAACAAATATATGATATCTTGCATATATTTTATGGTAAAACGATATAGGGTTGAAGTGGTATTTGAGAAGACTCGTTTATGATATATAATTCAAATGTTTGATGGGTTGTTAAAGCATTGATCCATTGTAATAATTGTGTTGCATACATAATGACCTATGTTATATACCTTGAATGTGTAATGGCTTGTTGAATCATTGATTCCTTGTAACAATTGTAGTGCATATCTTGTATGCATAGTGGAATATTGTAATCAAATTAGTATATGTCTGAACATTATGTTATGAATGAATAGTGACCCTTTGAGTGTTTTGGTTATGAAAATATTTTTTTGATAAGTTTTATGATCTTCTTGATTTTTGTATATTTATGTATTTGAGAAGTTTGCATATGTTTTGGATTGAAATAAATATGAATATTTTTTCTAGTTTTCTTTCTCAAGCAGTTAGCAACTAGTACTTAGTAACCAATACTTATTTATCTTGTAACTAGTGATTGATGTTTAGTGAACTGGAAATTTGATAGGTAGTGAATCAGTACCTAGTTGCATGTACACTAGTAAGTAGTATTGGGTTATCATAGGATCAACTTTAGAATGAAATTTCCTTTCAAATTTTTTTTGCATGCCTTGTTATTTCATTCTAGAATTTGGTTTTACATGTATTTTAGGACTAGAACTAGAAGCATTTATCTTTTAGATATTATTTGCATTGAGTACTTGAACACTTTCTCAAGAGAAAAGAAAGATAGTTATTTAGAGTTAAGACAAGAGATCTATTGTTGGAATATTGAACAATATTGAGAAGGGGGATGAATCAATATTGGGTACCTTTTAACACTTTTAATTATATTATGTAAGCATTAAACAATTAACAACACCATTCAACAATGCACAACATCAAAGACAATACACGAGGGATTTTTAGTTGGAAACCATTCTAAGAGAAAAAAACATCGAACACTTTTTACAAAAACATGAATATAAAACTTCCAAGATTCTCTAGAAACAACTGGAAGTAGGCTCCAACCCCAGATTTATCATATCCAATTGAAAGGATGTGCCAACATCTTGGTTTACCAGCTCCAACTGGAAGGGGGATCCAACCCCCTAGTTTTATCAACTCCAACTAAAAGGATGCACCAACACCATGGTTTACTTGCTCCAACTGGAAGGAGGCTCCAAACCCCTGGTTTGATCTGATCCAACTTAAAGGATGCTCCAACACCCTGCAAGCTCCAATTTGCCCTAGCACCATCCTGCGAACCTAAAGTGTTCTCAATATCTAACCTGAAGGAGATTGTGATCTCGTCTTTGCACCACCTTTCCACCCTACTCAATAAGCCATCGCTTGCCTTGAAGGCTCTGACCTTCAAGTCACCACAATGGACCATATTTCATATATTTTCAGATTAGATCCACCTCTTCTCAATATTAACATAAACAACATTGAATCAATATGTCGAATTTTTCAATCTGTCATATTGGTACAAGGTCATCATAAAAAATTCCAATTCTCTATGCTCATTTAGCTAAAAAACTTAGCATTATACTCTCACTGTAAAACCTTGCATCGATAACTCTCCTAAATACAAACAATGTCTCAACATCTCTGCTATAAAAATTCACCGCAAAACTTTTCTTGCAACAATATCTTCAGGGAAATACAATGCACATGGCAATAAGAACTAAGGAAATGTTCTCATATCTCAAACTTAATTTTTAGTCAATTTAATGTTCTTAAATTTCAAGCATAATGTTGAGAATGCAACAAGATGATGGAGCTTAGTGAAAAGAAGTTGCCTTCACTAAGTGGGCCCGCAGGCTATTTTTGGCGCAAAGTCTATTTTTAGACTATGTCTATTTTTAGACATATGGATCATGGTCTATGAGTTGCAGGATGCTATTTGTGGATGGTTGGTCAAGTTGGTAAAAATAGATGGACCTCTATTTTTAGACATACTGGGCGGAGTCTATTTTTAGATTGCTGGTCTAAAAATAGATCAGTCAAATATTATTAGCTCTTAATAATATTTGGACTATAAACATTATCTTATCCTCTTGCAGCACTTCAGTTCGAGCTACGGATGTGGAACATGTAGCTGACAGAAGGAATTACACTATTCCTAGGGTTTAGTTGAGCTATTGCATGGTTGACTTCAGTTGGAACTCATGTAGCAGAGTTTGGTGGAGTTGATGAGACAGTTGACGGAGTTGTGTTCGGTTTAACTTAGTTGAACTAGTTTTATTTAGTCTAACTGATAAATAAACTAGTGATGAGTGGTGTGAATTAATTATTAACTCATAAATCAACTAAAGAATACAACAGTTAACTGTAGTGCATTGATAGTTCAGTGGAGACTAGTGTTAGAGGTGGGTGAAAGGGTGAGTCTACTATCAGTTGTGACTATAGCTGTGCATGATATTTGCACACACATTGATTGAGACTGCCAATGAGGATTTCGCAGTACAAGCCAAGGGGATTCGAACTTGGATCTCACAATTAACCATCTTGGATTGCGCAGTAGAGGCAGGCTAACAGGTGGAGGAGATTTGAACTTGTGACTTGTTCATATCTGAGCTAGTTAGTGTGTAACAATTGGAGATAGTGCTGAGAGCTTGTGAGGAGTTTGTACTATGATTGTTACATGTTATCTATCATTATAATATACATATAGTTGGGGTTTTTCAGCTGTAAGCATTCCTCATTACATACTGTGTTGATATGTGTGATTGATTAATGTTCAATGTGCGCATGCGATTGTTTTTAATTCCGAAAATTGATGATCAATGGTAGAAGAGGTTATGTATTATGCATGAAGCTCAAATAGTGTGTAATCAGGATAATCTCGGTGAATAACTCATCTATTATTCAAATTTCTACATGGTATCAGAGCAAAGTTGATCATCGGATCTATTACAGTGATTACATTTTATTTCTTTAGGCAGAGTCTGTAAGAGAGCCAGGTAGCCTCTGGATTCATCCCTTCTTTGAAAGGTGAAATATCCAGTAAATGCCCCTACAGTCTATCTCTGTACTAGAAATACTTTGTTCTCACAATTTCAGATCAGAAGCGGTTGAGTTTTGAGCTGGTGGAATTCGAATTTGCAGCAGTGTTTTCTTGGTGTCGAAGTCAAAATGTCTTATCAAGGATTGCGATTGGAGTATGCTCTTGAAGGCAGCTTGAATTATATTTCATGGAGAGATAGGATGGAGGCGGTGTTAGATGAAAATGGGCTGAAGGAGTTCATAGATTCTGAAGTCCAAAATCCTGCTTCTAGCGATGCTACCGCACTAGACGCATGGCAAAATAAAACAGCAAAATGTCGAAGGATTCTGTTGGAAGGCGTGAAGGATCACATAGTGTCCAGCCTGCATGGTAAGGCTTCTCCATTTTTGATCTGGAAAGTCTTGACAGATTTATTCCAAAGCAAGAGCGACCAGAGGAAGTTGGCGCTCAAGGATAAACTTAGGAACATTAAGATGGAGAAAGGAGACATTATGCTCAAGTACCTCACGAAGTTAACCCAATGCAGGGATGAGCTGGGAAGTGTGGGGGTGACTGTAGATGAAGAGGACTTGGTGAGATTGGCTCTCCTTGGTCTTCCGAAGAGTTGGAATTCCTATCCAGATTCTGTCAATGGTCGGGAGAAATTGCCAGGATGGGAGAGACTTTGGTCTGATCTTGTGCAAGAGGAGATAAGGCGAAATACCAGGGACGGATCTTCATCAAAGGCATCTGATGAAGAAAATTGCGCTTTGGGTGCCAAAGAAAAGAAGGGGAAGAGTAAGAAATCTTCTCAATCCGGTGCGAAAGGCAAGAAGCAGGACATGTCCAAGGTGAAGTGCTTTCACTATCACCAACACGGACATTATGCCACAAATTGTCCGCAGAAGAACAAAAATAAGCAGGCTGCTAGATCTGCAGTGGGAGAGGCCTCAGCCTCACAGTTTGAGCTGGATTTTTTGCTGATCGCATGCTTGTTATCAAGTGTGATGGGTTCAGTTTGGTTCTTGGACAGTGGTGCGTCTTTTCACATGACAGGAGATCGAGATTTGTTTTCTGATCTGGATGAGAAAGATCTTGGAGTGCACATCGAGATGGGCAATGATGGTAGATACAGTGTGACCGGTATCGGTACCATTTCCTTTGAGAGGGATTCTGGTAAACCCTTCGTATTGAAGGATGTGATGCATGTTCCAGGATTGAAGAAGAATCTTATCTCTGTGGAAATGTTAGAAGATAAGGGATATGATGTTGTCTTTAGCGAGGGAAAGGCTTTCCTGCGCAGTAAGACAACTGGAGAAACCCAAAATATAGGGGTTCGAGTCAAGAACATTTATAAATTGCAGCTAGATGGCTGCACAGCAATGGCATGCAAGGCAGAAGGAGTGGTGAGTCGGGATGATGGTGAGCTGTGGCACCGGAGATTGGGCCACCTTCACCATGGAGCTTTGAAGATACGAGATTTCTACGGGCTTCCTAAGGGTACTCTTGTGCAGTCAGATCAGTGCAAGGGATGTACCTTGGGAAAATTTGTGAAAGCCACCTTTCACGAGAATGATAGTCACGCCACGATGATCCTTGAGAGAATTCACACAGACGTGTGTGGACCTTTCTCAGTACCTTCGACAGCAAAGCACAGGTACTATGTGATCTTTCTTGATGATTATTCTCGGAGGTGCTGGATCTTCTTCATGCAGAAGAAGAGCGATACATACTCAAAGTTCTGTGAGTTCAAGGTGTTGGTGGAGAAGGAATCGGGGAAGCAGGTGAAGGCTCTTAGGAGTGACAATGGTGGTGAATTCATCTCTGGCAAATTCAAGGACTTTTGCAGCACAGAAGGAATTTGAAGAGAGCTCATAGCACCTCATAACCCACAGCAGAACGGGGTTGCTGAGTGGAAGAACAGAACGATCGTGGGTACTGCACGGGCGATGTTGCATGATAAGGGCCTACCCATTCACTTGTGGGCGCAGGCATGAAATACTGCAATATATGTGCAGAACCGTTGTCCTCACAGGATACTTGGCATGAGTACACTCGAGGAGGCATTTTCTGGTAAGAGGCCTGATATTTCCCATTTGAGGATTTTTGGTTCACCTGTTTACATTCATGTGACGAAGGATGCCGGAAGAAGCTGGAGCCGACTACAGAGGTTGGGATATTTGTGGGGTACACTGATACGCCCCACAACTATCGTGTGTATTTCCAGACAGTCGCAATACTGTTGTGCGACGGGATATCAAATTTCATGAGGAGAAAGCCATGAAGTGTTCGCTTGAGAGGGAGCCACACTTGCATGCAGATGAGGAGCTATTAGTTCCTAAGGATGAGCCTCGGGATGTGGATCAGCCACAAGAGGAGGTTCATGGAGTGGAAGAGACCACTCATGCAGCGCCAACCATCAGAGGGCGGAAGCGCACTACGGGCGCGGCGGCCCGGCTCCAAGATGTAGAGAGGTTGGCCAGGGGACCACCTACGGCCGTGCGGACGCAGACAGTCACAGGACCGGTACACTGGATACATGGCTCTTGTGAGTAAATGTGTCGTGACAGAGCCATCCTCTTTCGAGGAAGCTGTGGAGGACCCCGCATGGGTAGATGCCATGGTGGAAGAGTATGATTCGATTGTCAGAAACAGTGCATGGGAGATTGTCCCGAGGTCGGAGGGGAAATCTGTGGTGGGTTCTAGGTGGATCTACAAAGTGAAGCAGGAAGCTGACGGGAGTGTGGAGAAGTACAAGGCAATATTTGTTGCCCGAGGATTTTCATAGATTGAGGGGATCGATTATGAGGAGACCTTTGCACCTGTCGCAAGGTATTCTTCCATACGGACGATTCTTTCTCTCTCGGCGCAGATGGGGTGGCACATTCATCAGATGGATGTGAATACTGTGTTCCTCAACAGATTCATTGAGGAGGAGGTGTACATAGAGCAGCCAGAAGGTTTCGAGATCTTCAACAGCGAGTCGCATGTGTGCAGGCTCAAGAGAGCGTTGTATGGGTTGAAACAAGCACCTCGTGCTTGGTACACACGGATAGACGATTATTTCACCTATACTGATTGTGGTGGAGGGTAAGTTGTTGATCATTGTAATTTATGTAGATGATTT